>JAUIMM010001090.1:0-570000 GCA_031769625.1 Taudactylus pleione
ATACATACTGTGCCCGGCACTGCTCCTATACATACTATACATACTGTGCCCAGCACTGCTCCTATACATACTATACATACCTGTGCCCAGCACTGCTCCTATACATACTATACATACTGTGCCCAGCACTGCCCAAATACATACTATACATACTGTGCCCAGCACTGCTCCCTATAATCCATACTATACATACTGTGCCCAGCACTGCTCCTATACATACTATACATACTGTGCCCAGCACTGCTCCTATACATACTATACCATAACTGTGCCCAGCACTGCTCCTATACATACTATACATACTGTGCCCAGCACTGCTCCTATACATACTATACATACTGTGCCCAGCACTGCTCCTATACATACTATACATACTGTGCCCAGCACTGCTCCTATACATACTATACATACTGTGCCCAGCACTGCTCCTATAATACAATACATACTGTGCCCAGCACTGCTCCTATACATACTATACATACTGTGCCCAGCACTGCCCCTATACATACTATACATACTGTGCCCAGCACTGCCCAAATACATACTATACATACTGTGCCCAGCACTGCCCAAATATATACTATACATACTGTGCCAGCACTGCCCAAATACATACTATACATACTGTGCCCAGCACTGCTCCTATACATACTATACATACTGTGCCCAGCACTGCTCCTATACATACTATACATACTGTGCCCAGCACTGCTCCTATACATACTATACATACTGTGCCCAGCACTGCTCCTATACATACTATACATACTGTGCCCAGCACTGCTCCTATACATACTATACATACTGTGCCCAGCACTGCTCTATACATACTATACATACTGTGCCCAGCACTGCTCCTATACATACTATACATACTGTGCCCAGCACTGCTCTATACATACTATACATACTGTGCCCAGCACTGCTCCTATACATACTATACATACTGTGCCAGCACTGCTCCTATACATACAATACATACTGTGCCCAGCACTGCTCCTATACATACTATACATACTGTGCCCAGCACTGCCCCTATACATACTATACATACTGTGCCCAGCACTGCCCCTATACATACTATACATACTGTGCCCAGCACTGCCCAAATACATACTATACATACTGTGCCCAGCACTGCTCCTATACATACTATACATACTGTGCCCATCACTGCCCAAATACATACTATACATACTGTGCCCAGCACTGCTCCTATACATACTATACATACTGTGCCCAGCACTGCTCCTATACATACAATACATACTGTGCCCAGCACTGCTCCTATACATACTATACATACTGTGCCCAGCACTGCCCCTATACATACTATACATACTGTGCCCAGCACTGCCCAAATACATACTATACATACTGTGCCCAGCACTGCCCAAATATATACTATACATACTGTTCCCAGCACTGCTCCTATACATACTATACATACTGTGCCCAGCACTGCCCAAATACATACTATACATACTGTGCCCAGCACTGCCCAAATACATACTATACATACTGTGCCCAGCACAGCTCCTATACATACTATACATACTGTGCCCAGCACTGCTCCTATACATACTATACATACTGTGCCCAGCACTGCTCCTATACATACTATACATACTGTGCCCAACACTGCTCCTATACATACTATACATACTGTGCCCAGCACTGCTCCTATACATACTATACATACTGTGCCCAGCACTGCTCCTATACATACTATACATACTGTGCCCAGCACTGCTCCTATACATACTATACATACTGTGCCCAGCACTGCTCCTATACATACTATACATACTGTGCCCAGCACTGCTCCTATACATACTATACATATTGTGCCCAGCACTGCTCCTATACATACTATACATACTGTGCCCAGCACTGCTCCTATACATACTATACATACTGTGCCCAGCACTGCTCCTATACATACTATACATACTGTGCCCAGCACTGCCCAATTACATACTATACATACTGTGCCCAGCACTGCTCCTATACACACTATACATACTGTGCCCAGCACTGCTCCTATACATACTATACATACTGTGCCCAGCACTGCTCCTATACATACTATACATACTGTGCCCAGCACTGCTCCTATACATACTATACATACTGTGCCCAGCACTGCTCCTATACATACTATACATACTGTGCCCAGCACTGCTCCTATACATACTATACATACTGTGCCCAGCACTGCTCCTATACATACTATACATACTGTGCCCAGCACTGCCCAAATACATACTATACATACTGTGCCCAGCACTGCTCCTATCATACAATACATACTGTGCCCAGCACTGCCCAAATACATACTATACATACTGTGCCCAGCACTGCCCAAATACATACTATACATACTGTGCCCAGCACTGCTCCTATACATACTATACATACTGTGCCCAGCACTGCTCCTATACATACTATACATACTGTGCCCAGCACTGCTCCTATACATACTATACATACTGTGCCCAGCACTGCCCAAATACATACTATACATACTGTGCCCAGCACTGCTCCTATACATACAATACATACTGTGCCCAGCACTGCTCCTATACATACTATACATACTGTGCCCAGCACTGCCCAAATACATACTATACATACTGTGCCCAGCACTGCCCAAATACATACTATACATACTGTGCCCAGCACTGCTCCTATACATACTATACATACTGTGCCCAGCACTGCTCCTATACATACAATACATACTGTGCCCAGCACTGCTCCTATACATACTATACATACTGTGCCCAGCACTGCCCAAATACATACTATACATACTGTGCCCAGCACTGCCCAAATACATACTATACATACTGCGCCCAGCACTGCCCAAATACATACTATACATACTGTGCCCAGCACTGCCCAAATACATACTATACATACTGTGCCCAGCACTGCCCAAATACATACTATTCATACTGTGCCCAGCACTGCTCCTATACATACTATACATACTGTGCCCAGCACTGCTCCTATACATACTATACATACTGTGCCCAGCACTGCTCTGTACATACTATACATACTGTGCCCAACACTGCTCCTATACATACTATACATACTGTGCCCAGCACTGCTCCTTTATATACTATACATACTGTGCCCAGCACTGCCCCTATACATACTATACATACTGTGCCCAGCACTGCTCCTATACATACTATACATACTGTGCCCAGCACTGCCCCCTATACATACTATACATACTGTGCCCAGCACTGCTCCTATACATACTATACATACTGTGCCCAGCACTGCCCCTATACATACTATACATACTGTGCCCAGCACTGCTCCTATACATACTATACATACTGTGCCCAGCACTGCTCCTATACATACTATACATACTATACATACTGTGCCCAGCACTGCTCCTGTACATACTATACATACTGTGCCCAACACTGCTCCTATACATACTATACATACTGTGCCCAGCACTGCTCCTTTATATACTATACATACTGTGCCCAGCACTGCTCCTATACATACTATACATACTGTGCCCAGCACTGCCCCTATACATACTATACATACTGTGCCCAGCACTGCTCCTATACATACTATACATACTGTGCCCAGCACTGCTCCTATACATACTATACATACTGTGCCCAGCACTGCTCCTATACATACTATACATACTGTGCCCAGCACTGCTCCTATACATACTATACATACTGTGCCCAGCACTGCTCCTATACATACAACACATACTGTGCCCAGCACTGCCCAAATACATACTATACATACTGTGCCCAGCACTGCCCAAATACATACTATACATACTGTGCCCAGCACTGCCCAAATACATACTATACATACTGTGCCCAGCACTGCTCCTATACATACTATACATACTGTGCCCAGCACTGCTCCTATACATACTATACATACTGTGCCCAGCACTGCTCCTATACATACTATACATACTGTGCCCAGCACTGCTCCTTTATATACTATACATACTGTGCCCAGCACTGCCTCTATACATACTATACATACTGTGCCCAGCACTGCCCAAATACATACTATACATACTGTGCCCAGCACAGCTCCTTTATATACTATACATACTGTGCCCAGCACTGCTCCTATACATACTATACACACTGTGCCCAGCATTGCCCCTTATACATACTATACATACTGTGCCCAAGCTGCTCCTATACATACAATACATACTGTGCCCAGCACTGCTCCTATACATACTATAAATACTGTGCCCAGCACTGCCCAAATACATACTATACATACTGTGCCCAGCACTGCCCAAATATATACTATACATACTGTGCCCAGCACTGCCCAAATACATACTATACATACTGTGCCCAGCACTGCCCAAATACATACTATACATACTGTGCCCAGCACTGCTCCTATACATACTATACATACTGTGCCCAGCACTGCTCCTTTATATACTATACATACTGTGCCCAGCACTGCCCCTATACATACTATACATACTGTGCCCAGCACTGCCCAAATACATACTATACATACTGTGCCCAGCACTGCTCCTATACATACTATACATACTGTGCCCAGCACTGCTCCTATACATACTATACATACTGTGCCCAGCACTGCTCCTATACATACTATACATACTGTGCCCAGCACTGCTCCTATACATACTATACATACTGTGCCCAGCACTGCTCCTATACATACTATACATACTGTGCCCAGCACTGCTCCTTTATATACTATACATACTGTGCCCAGCACTGCCCAAATACATACTATACATACTGCGCCCAGCACTGCCCAAATACATACTATACATACTGTGCCCAGCACTGCCCAAATACATACTATACATACTGTGCCCAGCACTGCTCCTATACATACTATACATACTGTGCCCAGCACTGCTCCTTTATATACTATACATACTGTGCCCAGCACTGCCCCTATACATACTATACATACTGTGCCCAGCACTGCCCAAATACATACTATACATACTGTGCCCAGCACTGCTCCTATACATACTATACATACTGTGCCCAGCACTGCTCCTATACATACTATACATACTGTGCCCAGCACTGCTCCTATACATACTATACATACTGTGCCCAGCACTGCTCCTATACATACTATACATACTGTGCCCAGCACTGCTCCTTTATATACTATACATACTGTGCCCAGCACTGCTCCTATACATACTATACATACTGTGCCCAGCACTGCTCCTATACATACTATACATACTGTGCCCAGCACTGCTCCTATACATACTATACATACTGTGCCCAGCACTGCTCCTATACATACTATACATACTGTGCCCAGCACTGCTCCTATACATACTATACATACTGTGCCCAGCACTGCTCCTATACATACTATACATACTGTGCCCAGCACTGCTCCTATACATACTATACATACTGTGCCCAGCACTGCTCCTATACATACTATACATACTGTGCCCAGCACTGCTCCTATACATACTATACATACTGTGCCCAGCACTTCTCCTATACATACTATACATACTGTGCCCAGCACTGCTCCTATACATACTATACATACTGTGCCCAGCACTGCTCCTATACATACTATACATACTGTGCCCAGCACTGCCCAAATACATACTATACATACTGTGCCCAGCACTGCTCCTATACATACAATACATACTGTGCCCAGCACTGCCCAAATACATACTATACATACTGCGCCCAGCACTGCTCCTATACATACTATACATACTGTGCCCAGCACTGCTCCTATACATACTATACATACTGTGCCCAGCACTGCTCCTATACATACTATACATACTGTGCCCAGCACTGCTCCTATACATACTATACATACTGTGCCCAGCACTGCTCCTATACATACTATACATACTGTGCCCAGCACTGCTCCTATACATACTATACATACTGTGCCCAGCACTGCCCAAATACATACTATACATACTGTGCCCAGCACTGCTCCTATACATACTATACATACTGTGCCCAGCACTGCCCAAATACATACTATACATACTGTGCCCAGCACTGCCCAAATACATACTATACATACTGTGCTCAGCACTGCCCAAATACATACTATACATACTGTGCCCAGCACTGCTCCTATACATACTATACATACTGTGCCCAGCACTGCCCAAATACATACTATACATACTGTGCCCAGCACTGCTCCTATACATACTATACATACTGTGCCCAGCACTGCTCCTATACATACTATACATACTGTGCCCAGCACTGCTCCTATACATACTATACATACTGTGCCCAGCACTGCTCCTATACATACTATACATACTGTGCCCAGCACTGCCCAAATACATACTATACATACTGTGCCCAGCACTGCTCCTATACATACAATACATACTGTGCCCAGCACTGCTCCTATACATACTATACATACTGTGCCCAGCACTGCTCCTATACATACTATACATACTGTGCCCAGCACTGCTCCTATACATACTATACATACTGTGCCCAGCACTGCTCCTATACATACTATACATACTGTGCCCAGCACTGCTCCTATACATACTATACATACTGTGCCCAGCACTGCTCCTATACATACTATACATACTGTGCCCAGCACTGCCCAAATACATACTATACATACTGTGCCCAGCACTGCTCCTATACATACTATACATACTGTGCCCAGCACTGCTCCTATACATACTATACATACTGTGCCCAGCACTGCTCCTATACATACTATACATACTGCGCCCAGCACTGCTCCTATACATCCTATACATACTGCACCCAGCACTGCTCCTATACATCCTATACATACTGCGCCCAGCACTGCTCCTATACATACTATACATACTGTGCCCAGCACTGCTCCTATACATACTATACATACTGTGCCCAACACTGCTCCTATACATACTATACATACTGTGCCCAGCACTGCTCCTATACATACTATACATACTGTGCCCAGCACTGCTCCTATACATACTATACATACTGCGCCCAGCACTGCTCCTATACATACTATACATACTGCGCCCAGCACTGCTCCTATACATACTATACATACTGCGCCCAGCACTGCTCCTATACATACTATACATACTGTGCCCAGCACTGCTCCTATACATACTATACATACTGTGCCCAGCACTGCTCCTATACATACTATACATACTGTGCCCAGCACTGCTCCTATACATACTATACATACTGTGCCCAGCACTGCTCCTATACATACTATACATACTGTGCCCAGCACTGCTCCTATACATACTATACATACTGTGCCCAGCACTGCTCCTATACATACTATACATACTGTGCCCAGCACTGCTCCTATACATACTATACATACTGTGCCCAGCACTGCCCCTATACATACTATACATACTGTGCCCAGCACTGCCCCTATACATACTATACATACTGTGCCCAGCACTGCTCAAATACATACTATACATACTGTGCCCAGCACTGCTCCTATACATACTATACATACTGTGCCCAGCACTGCTCCTATACATACTATACATACTGTGCCCAGCACTGCCCAAATACATACTATACATACTGTGCCCAGCACTGCTCCTATACATACTATACATACTGTGCCCAGCACTGCTCCTATACATACTATACATACTGTGCCCAGCACTGCTCCTATACATACTATACATACTGTGCCCAGCACTGCTCCTATACATACTATACATACTGCGCCCAGCACTGCCCAAATACATACTATACATACTGTGCCCAGCACTGCTCCTATACATACTATACATACTGCGCCCAGCACTGCCCAAATACATACTATACATACTGTGCCCAGCACTGCCCAAATACATACTATACATACTGTGCCCAGCAATGCTCCTATACATACTATACATACTGTGCCCAGCACTGCTCCTATACATACTATACATACTGTGCCCAGCACTGCTCCTATACATACTATACATACTGTGCCCAGCACTGCTCCTACACATACTATACATACTGTGCCCAGCACTGCCCAAATACATACTATACATACTGTGCCCAGCACTGCTCCTGTACATACTATACATACTGTGCCCAGCACTGCCCAAATACATACTATACATACTGTGCCCAGCACTGCTCCTATACATACTATACATACTGTGCCCAGCACTGCTCCTATACATACTATACATACTGTGCCCAGCACTGCCCAAATACATACTATACATACTGTGCCCAGCACTGCTCCTATACATACTATACATACTGTGCCCAGCACTGCTCCTATACATACTGTGCCCAGCACTGCTCCTATAAATACTATACATACTGTGCCCAGCACTGCTCCTATACATACTATACATACTGTGCCCAGCACTGCCCAAATACATACTATACATACTGTGCCCAGCACTGCTCCTATACATACTATACATACTGTGCCCAGCACTGCTCCTATACATACTATACATACTGTGCCCAGCACTGCTCCTATACATACTATACATACTGTGCCCAGCACTGCCCAAATACATACTATACATACTGTGCCCAGCACTGCCCAAATACATACTATACATACTGTGCCCAGCACTGCCCAAATACATACTATACATACTGTGCCCAGCACTGCTCCTATACATACTATACATACTGTGCCCAGCACTGCTCCTATACATACTATACATACTGTGCCCAGCACTGCTCCTATACATACTATACATAATGTGCCCAGCACTGCTCCTATACATACTATACATACTGTGCCCAGCACTGCTCCTATACATACTATACATACTGTGCCCAGCACTGCTCCTATACATACTATACATACTGTGCCCAGCACTGCTCCTATACATACTATACATACTGTGCCCAGCACTGCTCCTATACATACTATAAATACTGTGCTCAGCACTGCTCCTATACATACTATACATACTGTGCCCAGCACTGCTCCTATACATACTATACATACTGTGCCCAGCACTGCCCCTATACATACTATACATACTGTGCCCAGCACTACTCCTATACATACTATACATACTGTGCCCAGCACTGCCCAAATACATACTATACATACTGTGCCCAGCACTACTCCTATACATACTATACATACTGTGCCCAGCACTGCTCCTATACATACTATACATACTGTGCCCAGCACTGCCCCTATACATACTATACATACTGTGCCCAGCACTACTCCTATACTTACTATACATACTGTGCCCAGCACTACTCCTATACATACTATACATACTGTGCCCAGCACTGCTCCTATACATACTATACATACTGTGCCCAGCACTGCCCCTATACATACTATACATACTGTGCCCAGCACTACTCCTATACTTACTATACATACTGTGCCCAGCACTGCTCCTATACATACTATACATACTGTGCCCAGCACTGCTCCTATACATACTATACATACTGTGCCCAGCACTGCTCCTATACATACTATACATACTGTGCCCAGCACTGCTCCTATACATACTGTGCCCAGCACTGCCCAAATACATACTATACATACTGTGCCCAGCACTGCTCCTATACATACTATACATACTATGCCCAGCACTGCCCAAATACATACTATACATACTGTGCCCAGCTCTGCTCCTATACATACTATACATACTGTGCCCAGCACTGCCCAAATACATACTATACATACTGTGCCCAGCACTGCTCCTATACATACTATACATACTGTGCCCAGCACTGCTCCTATACATACTATACATACTGTGCCCAGCACTGCTCCTATACATACTATACATACTGTGCCCAGCACTGCTCCTATACATACTATACATACTGTGCCCAGCACTGCTCCTATACATACTATACATAATGTGCCGAGCACTGCTCCTATACATACTATACATACTGTGCCCAGCACTGCTCCTATACATACTATACATACTGTGCCCAGCACTGCCCAAATACATACTATACATACTGTGCCCAGCACTGCTCCTATACATACTATACATACTGTGCCCAGCACTGCTCCTATACATACTATACATACTGTGCCCAGCACTGCTCCTATACATACTATACATACTGTGCCCAGCACTGCTCCTATACATACTATACATACTGTGCCCAGCACTGCCCAAATACATACTATACATACTGTGCCCAGCACTGCCCAAATACATACTATACATACTGTGCCCAGCACTGCTCCTATACATACTATACATACTGTGCCCAGCACTGCTCCTATACATACTATACATACTGTGCCCAGCACTGCTCCTATACATACTATACATACTGTGCCCAGCACTGCTCCTATACATACTATACATACTGTGCCCAGCACTGCTCCTATACATACTATACATACTGTGCCCAGCACTGCTCCTATACATACTATACATACTGTGCCCAGCACTGCTCCTATACATACTATACATACTGTGCCCAGCACTGCTCCTATATATACTATACATACTGTGCCCAGCACTGCCCAAATACATACTATACATACTGTGCCCAGCACTGCTCCTATACATACTATACATACTATGCCCAGCACTGCTCCTATACATACTATACATACTGTGCCCAGCACTGCTCCTATACATACTATACATACTGTGCCCAGCACTGCTCCTATACATACTATACATACTGTGCCCAGCACTGCTCCTATACAAACTATACATACTGTGCCCAGCACTGCTCCTATACATACTATACATACTGTGCCCAGCACTGCTCCTATACATACTATACATACTGTGCCCAGCACTGCTCCTATACATACAATACATACTGTGCCCAGCACTGCTCCTATACATACTATACATACTGTGCCCAGCACTGCTCCTATACATACTATACATACTGTGCCCAGCACTGCTCCTATACATACTATACATACTGTGCCCAGCACTGCTCCTATACATACTATACATACTGTGCCCAGCACTGCTCCTTTATATACTATACATACTGTGCCCAGCACTGCTCCTATACATACTATACATACTATACATACTGTGCCCAGCACTGCTCCTATACATACTATACATACTGTGCCCAGCACTGCCCAAATACATACTATACATACTGTGCCCAGCACTGCTCCTATACATACTATACATACTGTGCCCAGCACTGCTCCTATACACACTATACATACTGTGCCCAGCACTGCCCAAATACATACTATACATACTGTGCCCAGCACTGCTCCTATACATACTATACATACTGTGCCCAGCACTGCTCCTATACATACTATACATACTGTGCCCAGCACTGCTCCTATACATACTATACATACTGTGCCCAGCACTGCTCCTATACATACTATACATACTGTGCCCAGCACTGCTCCTATACATACTATACATACTGTGCCCAGCACTGCTCCTATACACACTATACATACTGTGCCCAGCACTGCCCAAATACATACTATACATACTGTGCCCAGCACTGCTCCTATACATACTATACATACTGTGCCCAGCACTGCTCCTATACACACTATACATACTGTGCCCAGCACTGCTCCTATACATACTATACATACTGTGCCCAGCACTGCTCCTATACACACTATACATACTGTGCCCAGCACTGCCCAAATACATACTATACATACTGTGCCCAGCACTGCTCCTATACATACTATACATACTGTGCCCAGCACTGCTCCTATACATACTATACATACTGTGCCCAGCACTGCTCCTATACATACTATACATACTGTGCCCAGCACTGCTCCTATACACACTATACATACTGTGCCCAGCACTGCTCCTATACATTCTATACATACTGTGCCCAGCACTGCTCCTATACACACTATACATACTGTGCCCAGCACTGCCCAAATACATACTATACATACTGTGCCCAACACTGCTCCTATACATACTATACATACTGTGCCCAGCACTGCCCAAATACATACTATACATACTGTGCCCAGCACTGCCCAAATACATACTATACATACTGTGCCCAGCACTGCTCCTGTACATACTATACATACTGTGCCCAACACTGCCCAAATACATACTATACATACTGTGCCCAGCACTGCTCCTATACATACTATACATACTGTGCCCAGCACTGCTCCTATACATACTATACATACTGTGCCCAACACTGCCCAAATACATACTATACATACTGTGCCCAGCACTGCCCAAATACATACTATACATACTGTGCCCAGCACTGCTCCTATACATACTATACATACTGTGCCCAGCACTGCTCCTATACATACTGTGCCCAGCACTGCTCCTATAAATACTATACATACTGTGCCCAGCACTGCTCCTATACATACTATACATACTGTGCCCAGCACTGCTCCTATACATACTATACATACTGTGCCCAACACTGCCCAAATACATACTATACATACTGTGCCCAGCACTGCTCCTATACATACTATACATACTGTGCCCAGCACTGCTCCTATACATACTATACATACTGTGCCCAGCACTGCTCCTATACATACTATACATACTGTGCCCAGCACTGCTCCTATACATACTATACATACTGTGCCCAACACTGCCCAAATACATACTATACATACTGTGCCCAGCACTGCTCCTATACATACTATACATACTGTGCCCAACACTGCCCAAATACATACTATACATACTGTGCACAGCACTGCTCCTATACATACTATACATACTGTGCCCAGCACTGCTCCTATACATACTATACATACTGTGCCCAACACTGCCCAAATACATACTATACATACTGTGCCCAGCACTGCTCCTATACATACTATACATACTGTGCCCAGCACTGCCCAAATACATACTATACATACTGTGCCCAGCACTGCTCCTATACATACTATACATACTGTGCCCAGCACTGCTCCTATACATACTATACATACTGTGCCCAGCACTGCTCCTATACATACTATACATACTATACATACTGTGCCCAGCACTGCTCCTATACATACTATACATACTGTGCCCAGCACTGCTCCTATACATACTATATATACTGTGCCCAGCACTGCCCAAATACATACTATACATACTGTGCCCAGAACTACTCCTATACATACTATACATACTGTGCCCAGCTCTGCTCCTATACATACTATACATACTGTGCCCAGCACTGCTCCTATACATACTATACATACTGTGCCCAGCACTGCTCCTATACATACTATACATACTGTGCCCAGCACTGCCCAAATACATACTATACATACTGTGCCCAGCACTACTCCTATACATACTATACATACTGTGCCCAGCTCTGCTCCTATACATACTATACATACTGTGCCCAGCACTGCTCCTATACATACTATACATACTGTGCCCAGCACTGCTCCTATACATACTATACATACTGTGCCCAGCACTGCTCCTGTACATACTATACATACTGTGCCCAGCACTGCCCCTATACATACTATACATACTGTGCCCAGCACTGCTCCTATACATACTATACATACTGTGCCCAGCACTGCTCCTATAAATACTATACATACTGTGCCCAGCACTGCTCCTATACATACTATACATACTGTGCCCAGCACTGCTCCTATACATACTATACATACTGTGCCCAGCACTCCTCCTATACATACTATACATACTGTGCCCAGCACTGCTCCTATACACACTATACATACTGTGCCCAGCACTGCCCAAATACATACTATACATACTGTGCCCAGCACTGCCCAAATACATACTATACATACTGTGCCCAGCACTGCTCCTATACATACTATACATTCTGTGCCCAGCACTGCCCAAATACATACTATACATACTGTGCCCAGCACTGCTCCTATACATACTATACATACAGTGCCCAGCACTGCCCAAATACATACTATACATACTGTGCCCAGCACTGCTCCTATACATACTATACATACTGTGCCCAGCACTGCTCCTGTACATACTATACATACTGTGCCCAGCACTGCCCAAATACATACTATACATACTGTGCCCTGCACTGCCCAAATACATACTATACATACTGTGCCCAGCACTGCCCAAATACATACTATACATACTGTGCCCAGCACTGCTCCTATACATACTATACATACTGTGCCCAGCACTGCTCCTATACATACTATACATACAGTGCCCAGCACTGCTCCTATACATACTATACATACTGTGCCCAGCACTGCTCCTATACATACTATACATACTGTGCCCAGCACTGCTCCTATACATACTATACATACTGTGCCCAGCACTTCTCCTATACATACTATACATACTGTGCCCAGCACTGCTCCTATACATACTATACATACTGTGCCCAGCACTGCCCAAATACATACTATACATACTGTGCCCAGCACTGCCCAAATACATACTATACATACTGTGCCCAGCACTGCTCCTATACATACTATACATACTGTGCCCAGCACTGCTCAAATACATACTATACATAATGTGCCCAGCACTGCTCCTATACATACTATACATACTGTGCCCAGCACTGCTCCTATACATACTATACATACTGTGCCCAGCACTGCTCCTATACATACTATACATACTGTGCCCAGCACTGCTCCTATACATACTATACATACTGTGCCCAACACTGCCCAAATACATACTATACATACTGTGCCCAGCACTGCTCCTATACATACTATACATTCTGTGCCCAGCTCTGCTCCTATACATACTATACATACTTTGCCCAGCACTGCTCCTATACATCCTATACATACTGTGCCCAGCACTGCCCAAATACATACTATACATACTGTGCCCAGCACTGCTCCTATACACACTATCCCCATCACTGCCCCTATACATACTGTGCCCAGCATTGCCCCTATATACACTATCCCCAGCACTGCTCCTATACATACTGTTCCCATTACTGCCCCTATACATACTGTGCCCAGCACTGCCCCTATATACACTATCCCCAGCACTGCCCCTATACATACTGTGCCCAGCACTGCCCCTATACATACTGTGCCCAGCACTGCCCCTATATACACTATCCCCAGCACTGCCCCTATATACACTATCCCCAGCACTGCCCCTATACACACTGTGCCGAGCACTGCCCCTATATACACTATCCCCAGCTCTGCCCCTATACATACTGTGCAGAGCACTGCCCCTATATACACTATCCCCAGCACTGCCCCTATACATACTGTGCCGAGCACTGCCCCTCTATACACTATCCCCAGCACTGCCCCTATATACACTATCCCCAGCACTGCCCCTATACATACTGTGCCGAGCACTGCCCCTATATACACTATCCCCAGCACTGCCCCTATATACACTATCCCCAGCACTGCCCCTATACATACTGTGCCCAGCACTGCTCCTAGACATACTGTTCTCATTACTGCCCCTATATACACTATCCCCAGCACTGCCCCTAAACATACTGTTCCCATTACTGCCCCTATACATACTGTTTCCATTACTGCCCCTATACATACTGTGCCCAGCACTGCCCCTATATACACTATCCCCAGCACTGCCTCTATATACACTATCCCCAGCACTGCCCCTATACATACTGTGCCGAGCACTGCCCCTATATACACTATCCCCAGCACTGCCCCAATATACACTATCCCCAGCACTGCTCCTATACATACTGTGCCCAGCACTGCTCCTATACATACTGTTCCCATTACTGCCCCTATATACACTATCCCCAGCACTGCTCCTATACATAATGTTCCCATTACTGCCCCTATACATACTGTGCCCAGCACTGCCCCTATACATACTGTGCCGAGCACTGCCCCTATATACACTATCCCCAGCACTGCCCCTATACTTACTTGGGGAACAGAACATAGGGTACTGCAACACTATAGACCTTTTATTTGCTGATGGGTTACTGAATGGCAGCATCATTATCAGCTGCCAATAATAACACCGCCACTGGAGACTGGCATTTCCCAGCAGATACTGGTGGTGCGGAACAGTTGTAATGAGGGGAGACAGTGGATGATGCAGACAGTCAGCTTCTAGCACCATAACTGTCCTTCACCCTTTATTTATCTTAATGGAATATCCTTCATCCCTACATGGGCACTGGTGTGGTTCTCTGCCAATTCAGAGTAGCTGACTTCAAGGAGATGGAGCAAAACAGGAGAACAAAATGTTCATTGTAATTGATGGGAGATGTCCTGGGAGAGATGGAGTTTAAGGGTGACATGTTGGTTGGGTTGTTGATGGAAATCTTTAGACAATGGATGGGCAGTCAGTGGAAAGTAAGAAAGTCAGGCTTCATCTAAGAATTGGAAGACTGAGGCTGGAGGGTAATAAATTACTCATAAAAAATAAATACTGTCAAACATATCTAGTGTTCCCCATCCACTATGAGATATTCTAGGCCCTGGTAATGGGGAGCAAGAGTATCGGGCCTCTGTACATTCTGCACTGCTGCAAATAGTCAGGGGGTCACTAAAAGGGGCATGCACACACTATTTGGGGGCATGATTGTATGTATCTGGTAAGGCTGAGCCCATGCCAGTCCCACAAATTGGCCTGTGTCCCCCCATCTACCTTTTTCAGAGCCCATAAGCATTGTGGAGAATGCAGGAACATGTGAAACGGAGAGATGTGAATGAGGTTGAAGCAATATGGTGGGTGAGAAATGTTGGTGTGGATGGACAAGTAAGAGGGAACAGTGAGGTTCACATGGGCACCAAGTTTGGGGGAGATGTCAACAGCAGTCAAAATGAGAAGGTGTGTGATAAATCTTGGGATTAACTGAGAAGCATGAGGAAATAATGATATTGGCATGGACACCAGGGTAGGGGGAGATGTTGCCAGACATCAGAATGAGAAGGTGGATAGGAAATGTTGGTTGGATGGAGAAGCATAAGGAAATAATTAGGTTGGCATTGGCATCAGGGTTGGGAGAGATGTCACCAGCAGTTAGAACTAGAAGGTGAGTGAAAAATATTAGGGTAGACAGAGAAGCATGATGGAATAATGAGGTGGGCATGGACACCAGGGTAGGAGGAGATGTTGCTAGAAGTCAGAATGAGAAGGTGGGTAAGAAATGTTGGGTTGGATGGAGAAGCATGAGAGAATAATAAGGTTGGCATGAACACCAGGGTTGGGAGAGATGTCACCAGCAGTTAGAATGAGAAGATGGATGAGAAATGTTGGGGAGAATGGAGAAGCATGAGGGAATAATGAGGTTGGCATAGACACAAGGTTAGGGGGAGATGTTGCCAGAAGTCAGAATGAAAAGGTGAGTAAGAAATGTTGGGTTGGATGAAGAAGCATGAGGGAGTAGTGAGGTCAGCATGGGCACCAAGGTAGGGGGAGATGTTGCCAGAAGTCAGAATGTGAAGGGTGGGTAAGAAATGTTGGGTTGGATGGAGAAGAATGAGGCAAAAATGAGGTTGGCAAGGACACCAGGGTAGGAGGAGATGTTGCTAGAAGTCAGAATGTGAAGACGGGTGAGAAATGTTGGGGTGGATGGAGAAGCATGAGGGAATAATGAGGTTGGCATGGACATCAGAGTTAGGAGAGATGTCACCAGCGGTTAGAACAAGAAGATTGGTGACAAATGTCTGAGTGGTTAGAAAAGCATGAGGGAATAATAAGGCTGGCATGGACACCAGGGTAGGTAGGGGGAGATGTTGCTAGAAGTCAGAATGAGAAAGTGGTTGAGAAATGTTGGGTTGGATGGAGAAGCATGCAGGAATAATGAGGTTGGCATGGATATCTGGGTTGGAAGAGATGATACCAGTAGATAGAGCGAGAAGGTGGGTGAGAAATGTTGGGTTGGATGGAGAAGCATGCAGGAATAATGAGGTTGGCATGGATATCCGGGTTGGAAGAGATGACACCAGTGGTTAGAACAAAAAGGTGGGTGAGAAATGTTGGGGTGGACAGAGAAGCATGAGGAAATAATAAGGTTGGCATGGACACCAGGGTTGGGAGAGATGTCACCAGTGGTTAGAACAAGAAGATTGGTGACAATGTCTGAGTGGTTAGAAAAGTATGAGGGAATAATAAGGCTGGCATGGACACCAGGGTAGGTGGAGATGTTGCCAGAAGTCAGAATGAGAAGGTCGGTGAGAAATGTTGGGTTGAATGGAGAAGCTTGAGGGAATAATAAGGCTGGCATGGACACCAGGGTAGGTGGAGATATTGCCAGAAGTCAGAATGAGAAGGTTGGTGAGAAATGTTGGGTTGAATGGAGAAGCATGGGGAAATAATAAAGTTGGACATCGGGGTTGGAGGAGTAACTGTAATCTGTCTAAACTAAGCAGCTAGATCTTTAAATGCACTACAGTGTAAACAGGGCCTGATTCAGCAATAGACACAATTCCAATCTCTGCTGCATGTTTTGATGCATCAGCAATGTGAAAACTTGCGAATGAAGCAGGGGACGTCTTAGGATTTACAATGCTGTCAGGAGACATCTTTTCCCCTAAGACGCAGCAGTAGATCATCTGCGAGACCATCGGCCACCTGAGTTACCTCAGGGTTACTCACATTGGCCTTCGCAGCTCCGTAGCCGAGGCCTGAAATTCTGCATCGCAGGACGCACACCCTAGCCTCGGCACTCCCAGAAATCGGAGACAACGCTCTCCCATTTTACGGATCGAAGGCCTGCACAGCCCACACCCCACTCCCAATTGACAGGTTGCGGCTCGGTGTGCTGCATGCAACGATGCAGGACCTGTTCTGCACATGCACTCGAAGTTACCCCGCCATCGGAGATGTGCACAAACCATCGGCTTTGCATACATTAATGAATGAGATCCCCAGTGCCACTTGCAGGTAAAGATTTATGTAATGTATTTATGTAATGTCTTCTAAGTTAAATAACTGACAAATTCATGCTGAAAATATTATTAAGTTAGTGGTAAATTTCCTAACAAGATCCACATGAATAGTTTAATGCTCTGTTTTGCTTTTGAGTCTGCAAATCATGACATTCCCAACAGCTCTAGGGGTAAATTTACTAAAGGTCGATTTGGCATTTTGAGTGATTTGAGGTGCGATTTTCAGTCGATTTGGATTCGATTTTGGTTTGAGTATTTACTAAAGACCAAATTGCATGTAAAAATCGGACTTCAAATTGACTTTGGACTCAAATCGCCCTCAAATCAACCATCGGAAAAACATTGGTACTTTTACAGAGCCCAACACACACAACCCTTATTTACTATCATTGGATTTGAAATCGACCTCAAAATTGAACTTCAAATCACTCTTCAAATCCCCAATACAATAGACCTGCTTCATGCTTTCGATTTGAGCATGAGCAGGTCGGATTCACACAGATACATGCAGACATCAGTGAGATAAGTGCATGTATCTGGCTGTAAAAAGTAATTAGAGAGTTAAATAAAAAAATAAAAAATGTAAGGTCACCCCCCCAAAACACAACCAGCCCCGAACTTTGCCAACACTGTTCTGGTTGACTAAGTACAGGGAAAAATTTACGTAGGGTCTCCCTGTAAATCCAGAACCAGCTCTTCTTCCCATAGCCCAGTGCTGGTTGTACTAAGTACAGGGAGACCCTACATCATTTTTTTTCCCTGTACTTTGTCAACCAGAACAGGGTTGGCAAAGTCCGGGGCTGCTTGTGTTTTGGGGGGGTGACCTTACATTTTTTATTTTTTTATTTAACTATTTAGACACTTTTTCCAGCCAGATAAATGCAGACATCTCACTGATGTCTGCATTTATCTGGGTGAGAACGAACTGCTCATGCTGAAAGTGAGAGCATGAAGCAGGTCTATTCTATTGGGGATTTGCAGTTCATTTTGTAGGGTGATTTGCCATTCGATTTGGACATGAACATGCCAAATCGAGCAGCAAATCACTCTTCAAAACCGATTCAAATCGCAAAACAAATCGACTAATAGTAAATGCAGTGAAAAAAAACAATTTTCACTGCATGTGATTTGAGTCGATTTGAGAAGTGCTAAATCACTCCTCAAATCATGCTGCAAATCGACCTTTAGTAAATGTACCCCCTAGTGAAAACTGTTCCAGCCTGCAGTGACCTATTTATAACACAAGATGGCAGAAAAGAGCTTTGTATGTTATTAATGACTTTTCCAATGATGATAAAACAATTTATTTGCGCAAGTGAAAACCATTGAGGATGTCAGTGTGCACACCTTGCTTGCCTACAAAGATAGCCCTGGCACTGTAATATATATTTTACAAAGTATAGCTTGTCTGCTGTGCTCTATAAAAGGAACTTTTGAAGTCCGCATTTTTATATCTATATA
The DNA here is from genome assembly GCA_031769625.1 of Taudactylus pleione. Lineage (NCBI taxonomy): Eukaryota > Metazoa > Chordata > Amphibia > Anura > Myobatrachidae > Taudactylus > Taudactylus pleione. Next base: position 20,332 of record JAUIMM010001090.1, read on the forward strand.
GGCGAATGGTTTCGCAAAGATAAATGGTGGAGCTTATAGTACAGAGGTGCGCGGCCGCGGGCCCATGTGTTTTAGATTTGGTTTTGACAAAACCACCCTCAAGTGTTTTGCTTCTTTTCGGTGTTGAATTACCGTATATACTCGAGTATAAGCCGAGTTTTTCAGCACAAAAAATGTGCTGAAAAAGTGCCCCCTCGGCTTATACTCGAGTCAAGTGTAGCGCTGACCGGACGGAGTTCGGTCAGCGCTACACACTGCCAAACACGCAGCCGCCGGAGCCGGCAGCTGCGTGTTTGGTGTAATCAGCAGCCGCTGAGAGTCTGTCAGACTCTCAGCGGCTGCTGCTGCTCCCACTGCGGGAGCCATCTTCCAGCTCCCGCAGTGGGTGATGGGAGACACGTCGTCATGACGACGTCTCTCCCAGGGAAAGCGGCCGGAGGAGCGGACAGCGGCGGGACCAGGAGCGGGAGTTTAAGGTGTTTATTTTTTTTTTATTCTTTTCACGTCTCTCTCTACTAGGGGGGGGGGACTACAGGGGGCACTACCAGGGGGCGATGACTACAGGGGACACTACCAGGGGGCGATTACTACAGGGGGCACTACCAAGGGGCATTATCAGGGGGCGATTACTACAGGGGGCACTAAAAGGGGGGATTACCACTGGGGGAACTACAAGGGGGGGATTACTACAGGGGGCACTACCAGGGAGGGATTACTACAGGGGGGGATTACTACAGGGGGCACTAAAAGGGGGGATTACTACAGGGGGCACTAAAAGGGGGGATTACCACTGGGGGCACTACCAGGAGGGATTACTACTGGGGGCACTACCTGCTGCTGCCATTTCCCACACTAGGCTTATACTCGAGTCAGTAAGTTTTCCCAGTTTTTTTGGGTAAAAGTAGGTACCTCGGCTTATATTCGGGTCGACTTATACTCAAGTATATACGGTACTTTAAAAATTTATAAAAACAGCTAAAATCATGTAACTTGGATCTGTATTCTTCCTGTAGTATTATTAACATCAATAATATTAATTTTCAGTCAATTTTGACCTATCGCAGAACCTGAAATCATGAGGGAGGGACTTAAATGCAATCCAAACATGTGAGATTCCTGAATTGCGAGAAGCCCGGAGTCGGGAGTCGGGAGTCGGAACCACAAAATTCAGGTGTGTTCGGTTTTCTCAAAATCCTAAACTGCTCATCTCTAGTTTATGGTGGAGACATTTATACTGTCAGGTGTGAAGCTGTTTTCAGAAACGTATTAAGTTGCAGCTGCTCATATTACAGAGAAGTGAAGAAATCATATTTCCTTCTGTGTCCACGGGGCAGAGAGGAGGACATTCCATGCTGAGCAAAGGCATCATTAGTAGCTGTGTAGTATCCCCCTAAGCTTCAACCCTGGTCATATTATAGCAAGGTCATGGTGTGCAGAGCAAGACAATCCCACCTGGTATGTATTATGGCTGGGGCACAAACATCTGCACTATACACAAAGACATGACCATCAGCAAAACACTGGGGAACTATTTCTTAATGGACAGAAAGTTCCGGTGTCCCCTCACTCTCAGGACACCTGTAATACAGACAGTCCCTGTGTCCCCTCACTCTCAGGACACCTGTAATACAGACAGTCCCGGTGTCCCCTCACTCTCAGGACACATGTAATACAGACAGTCCCGGTGTCCCCTCACTCTCAGGACACATGTAATACAGACAGTCCCGGTGTCCCCTCACTCTCAGGACACATGTAATACAGACAGTCCCGGTGACCCCTCACTCTGAGGACACATGTAATACAGACAGTCCCAGTGTACCCTCACTCTCAGGACACATGTAATACAGACAGTCCCTATGTCCCCTCACTCTCAGGACACATGTAATACAGACAGTCCCGGTGTCCCCTCACTCTCAGGACACATGTAATACAGACAGTCCCGGTGTCCATTCACTCTCAGGACACAAGTAATACAGAAAGTCCTGGTGTTCCCTCACTCTCAGGACACATGTAATACAGACAGTCCCGGTGTCCTCTCACTCTCAGGACACATGTAATACAGACAGTCCTGGTGTCCCCTCACTCTCAGGACACATGTAATACAGACAGTCCCGGTGTCCCCTCACTCTCAGGACACATGTAATACAGACAGTCCCGGTGTCCTCTCACTCTAAGGACACATGTAATACAGACAGTCCCGCTGTTCCCTCACTCTCAGGACACATGTAATACAGACAGTCCCGGTGTCCCCTCACTCTCAGGACACATGTAATACAGACAGTCCCGGTGTCCTCTCACTCTCAGGACACATGTAATACAGACAGTCCCGGTGTTCCCTCACTCTCAGGACACAGGTAATACAGACAGTCCCGGTGTCCTCTCACTCTCAGAACACATGTAATATAGACAATCATGGTGTCCCCTCTCTCTCAGGACACATGTAATACAGACAGTCCCGGTGTCCTCTCACTCTCAGGACACATGTAATACAGACAGTCCCGGTGTTCCCTCACTCTCAGGACACATGTAATATAGACAGTCCCAATGTCCCCTCACTCTCAGGACACATGTAATACAGACAGTCCCGGTGTCCATTCACTCTCAGGACACATGTAATACAGACAGTACCGGTGTCCCCTCACTCTCAGGACACATGTAATACAGACAGTCCCGGTGTCCCCTCAGTCTCAGGACACATGTAATACAGACAGTCCCGGTGTCCTCTCACTCTCAGGACACATGTAATACAGACAGTCCCGGTGTTCCCTCACTCTCAGGACACATGTAATACAGACAGTCCCGGTGTCCTCTCACTCTCAGAACACATGTAATATAGACAATCATGGTGTCCCCTCTCTCTCAGGACACATGTAATACAGACAGTCCCGGTGTCCTCTCACTCTCAGGACACATGTAATACAGACAGTCCTGGTGTTCCCTCACTCTCAGGACACATGTAATATAGACAGTCCCAATGTCCCCTCACTCTCAGGACACATGTAATACAGACAGTCCCGGTGTCCATTCACTCTCAGGACACATGTAATACAGACAGTACCGGTGTCCCCTCACTCTCAGGACACATGTAATACAGACAGTCCCGGTGTCCCCTCAGTCTCAGGACACATGTAATACAGAAAGTCCCGGTGTCCCCTCACTCTCAGGACACATGTAATACAGACAGTCCCGGTGTCCCCTCACTCTCAGGACACATGTAATACAGACAGTCCCGGTGTCCCCTCACTCTCAGGACACATGTAATACAGACAGTCCCGGTGTCCCCTCACTCTCAGGACACCTGTGATACAGACAGTCCCTGTGTCCCCTCACTCTCAGGACACATGTAATACAGACAGTCCCTGTGTCCCCTCACTCTCAGGACACATGTAATACAGACATTCCCTGTGTCCCCTCACTCTCAGGACACATGTAATACAGACAGTCCCGGTGTCCCCTCACTCTCAGAACACATGTAATACAGACAGTCCCTGTGTCCCCTCACTCTCAGGACACCTGTAATACAGACAGTCCCGGTGTCCCCTCACTCTCAGGACACATGTAATACAGACAGTCCCGGTGTCCCCTCACTCTCAGGACACATGTAATACAGACAGTCCCGGTGTCCCCTCACTCTCAGGACACATGTAATACAGACAGTCCCGGTGACCCCTCACTCTGAGGACACATGTAATACAGACAGTCCCAGTGTACCCTCACTCTCAGGACACATGTAATACAGACAGTCCCTATGTCCCCTCACTCTCAGGACACATGTAATACAGACAGTCCCGGTGTCCCCTCACTCTCAGGACACATGTAATACAGACAGTCCCGGTGTCCATTCACTCTCAGGACACAAGTAATACAGAAAGTCCTGGTGTTCCCTCACTCTCAGGACACATGTAATACAGACAGTCCCGGTGTCCTCTCACTCTCAGGACACATGTAATACAGACAGTCCTGGTGTCCCCTCACTCTCAGGACACATGTAATACAGACAGTCCCGGTGTCCCCTCACTCTCAGGACACATGTAATACAGACAGTCCCGGTGTCCTCTCACTCTAAGGACACATGTAATACAGACAGTCCCGGTGTTCCCTCACTCTCAGGACACATGTAATACAGACAGTCCCGGTGTCCCCTCACTCTCAGGACACATGTAATACAGACAGTCCCGGTGTCCTCTCACTCTCAGGACACATGTAATACAGACAGTCCCGGTGTTCCCTCACTCTCAGGACACAGGTAATACAGACAGTCCCGGTGTCCTCTCACTCTCAGAACACATGTAATATAGACAATCATGGTGTCCCCTCTCTCTCAGGACACATGTAATACAGACAGTCCCGGTGTCCTCTCACTCTCAGGACACATGTAATACAGACAGTCCCGGTGTTCCCTCACTCTCAGGACACATGTAATATAGACAGTCCCAATGTCCCCTCACTCTCAGGACACATGTAATACAGACAGTCCCGGTGTCCATTCACTCTCAGGACACATGTAATACAGACAGTACCGGTGTCCCCTCACTCTCAGGACACATGTAATACAGACAGTCCCGGTGTCCCCTCAGTCTCAGGACACATATAATACAGACAGTCCCGGTGTCCTCTCACTCTCAGGACACATGTAATACAGACAGTCCCGGTGTTCCCTCACTCTCAGGACACATGTAATACAGACAGTCCCGGTGTCCTCTCACTCTCAGAACACATGTAATATAGACAATCATGGTGTCCCCTCTCTCTCAGGACACATGTAATACAGACAGTCCCGGTGTCCTCTCACTCTCAGGACACATGTAATACAGACAGTCCTGGTGTTCCCTCACTCTCAGGACACATGTAATATAGACAGTCCCAATGTCCCCTCACTCTCAGGACACATGTAATACAGACAGTCCCGGTGTCCATTCACTCTCAGGACACATGTAATACAGACAGTACCGGTGTCCCCTCACTCTCAGGACACATGTAATACAGACAGTCCCGGTGTCCCCTCAGTCTCAGGACACATGTAATACAGAAAGTCCCGGTGTCCCCTCACTCTCAGGACACATGTAATACAGACAGTCCCGGTGTCCCCTCACTCTCAGGACACATGTAATACAGACAGTCCCGGTGTCCCCTCACTCTCAGGACACATGTAATACAGACAGTCCCGGTGTCCCCTCACTCTCAGGACACCTGTGATACAGACAGTCCCTGTGTCCCCTCACTCTCAGGACACATGTAATACAGACAGTCCCTGTGTCCCCTCACTCTCAGGACACATGTAATACAGACATTCCCTGTGTCCCCTCACTCTCAGGACACATGTAATACAGACAGTCCCGGTGTCCCCTCACTCTCAGAACACATGTAATACAGACAGTCCCGGTGTCCCCTCACTCTCAGGACACATGTAATACAGACAGTCCCTGTGTCCCCTCACTCTCAGGACACATGTAATACAGACAGTCCCGGTGTCCCCTCACTCTCAGGACACATGTAATACAGACAGTCCCGGTGTCACCTCACTCTCAGGACACATGTAATACAGACAGTCCCAGTGTACCCTCACTCTCAGGACACATGTAATACAGACAGTCCCTATGTCCCCTCACTCTCAGGACACATGTAATACAGACAGTCCCGGTGTCCATTCACTCTCAGGACACAAGTAATACAGACAGTCCTGGTGTTCCCTCACTCTCAGGACACATGTAATACAGACAGTCCCGGTGTCCTCTCACTCTCAGGACACATGTAATACAGACAGTCCTGGTGTCCCCTCACTCTCAGGACACATGTAATACAGACAGTCCCGGTGTCCCCTCACTCTCAGGACACATGTAATACAGACAGTCCCGGTGTCCTCTCACTCTCAGGACACATGTAATACAGACAGTCCCGGTGTCCCCTCTCTCTCAGGATACATGTAATACAGACAGTCCCGGTGTCCCCTCACTCTCAGGACATATGTAATACAGACAGTCCCGGTGTCCCCTCACTCTCAGGACACATATAATACAGACAGTCCCGGTGTCCCCTCACTCTCAGGACACATGTAATACAGACAGTCCCGGTGTCCCCTCACTCTCAGGACACATGTAACACAGACAGTCCTGGTGTCCCCTCACTCTCAGGACACACTTAATACAGACAGTCCCGGTGTCCCCTCACTCTCAGGACACATGTAATACAGACAGTCCCAGTGTCCCCTCACTCTCAGGACACATGTAATATAGACAGTCCTGGTGTCATCTCACTCTCAGGACACATGTAATACAGACAATCCTGGTCTCCCCTCACTCCCAGGATACATGTAATACAGACAGTCCTAGTGTTCCCTCAGTCTCAGGACACATGTAATATAGACAGTCCCGGTGTCCCCTCACTCTCAGGACACATGTAACACAGACAGTCATGGTGTCCCTTCACTCTCAGGACACACTTAATACAGACAGTCCCGGTGTCCCCTCACTCCCAGGACACATGTAATACAGACAGTCCTGGTGTTCCCTCACTCTCAGGACACATGTAATACAGACAGTCCCGGTGTCCCCTCACTCTCAGGACACATGTAATACAGACAGTCCCGGTGTCCCCTCACTCTCGAGACACATATAATACAGACAGTCCCGGTGTCCCCTCACTCTTAGTACACATGTAATACAGACAGTCCCGGTGTCCCCTCACTCTCAGGACACACTTAATACAGACAGTCCCTGTGTCCCCTCACTCTCAGGACACATGTAACACAGACAGTCCTGGTGTCCCCTCACTCTCAGGACACATGTAATATAGACAGTCCCGGTGTCCCCTCACTCTCAGGACACATGTAATACAGACAGTCCTGTAGTTCCCTCAGTGTCAGGACACATGTAATATAGACAGTCCCGGTGTCCCCTCTCTCTCAGGATACATGTAATACAGACAGTCCTGATGTCCCCTCACTCTCGAGACACATGTAATACAGACAGTCCCGGTATCCCCTCACCCTCAGGACACATGTAATACAGACAGTCCCGGTGTCCCCTCACTCTCAGGACATTTGTAATACAGACAGTCCCGGTGTCCCCTCACTCTCAGGACACATGTAATACAGACAGTCCCGGTGGCCCCTCACTCTCAGGACACATGTAATACAGACAGTCCCGGTGTCCCCTCACTCTCAGGAGACATGTAACACAGACAGTCCCGGTGTCCCTTCTCTCTCAGGATACATGTAATACAGACAGTCCCAATGTCCCCTCACTCTCAGGACACATGTAATACAGACAGTCCCGGTGTCCCTTCACTCCCAGGACACATGTAATACAGACAGTCCCGGTGTTCCCTCACTCTCAGGACACATGTAATATAGACAGTCCCAATGTCCCCTAACTCTCAGGACACATGTAATACAGACAGTCCCGGTGTCCCCTCACTCTCAGGACACATGTAATACAGACAGTCCCGGTGTTCCCTCACTCTCAGGACACATGTAATATAGACAGTCCCAATGTCCCCTCACTCGCAGGACACATGTAATACAGACAGTCCCGGTGTCCCTTCACTCTCAGGACACATGTAATACAGACAGTCCCGGTGTCCCTTCACTATCAGGACACATGTAACACAGACAGTCCCGGTGTTCTCTCACTCCCAGGACACATGTAATATAGACAGTCCCAATGTCCCCTCACTCTCAGGACACATGTAATAGAGACAGTCCCGGTGTTCCCTCACTCCCTGGACACATGTAATATAGACAGTCCCAATGTCCCCTCACTCTCAGGACACATGTAATACAGACAGTCCCGGTGTTCCCTCACTCCCAAGACACATGTAATACAGACAGTCCCGGTGTTCCCTCACTCTCAGGACACATGTAATATAGACAGTCCCAATGTCCCCTCACTCTCAGCACACATGTAATACAGACAGTCCCGGTGTCCCCTCACTCTCAGGACACATGTAATACAGACAGTCCCGGTATCCCCTCACTCTCAGGACACATGTAATACAGACAGTCCCGGTGTCCCCTCACTCTCAGGACACATGTAATACAGACAGTCCTGATGTTCCCTCAGTGTCAGGACACATGTATTATAGACAGTCCCGGTGTCCCCTCACTCTCAGGACACATGTAATACAGACAGTCCTGAAGTTCCCTCAGTGTCAGGACACATGTAATATAGACAGTCCCGGTGTCCCCTCTCTCTCAGGATACATGTAATACAGACAGTCCTGATGTCCCCTCACTCTCGAGACACATGTAATACAGACAGTCCCGGTGTCCCCTCACTCTCAGGACACTTGTAATACAGACAGTCCCGTTGTCCCCTCTCTCTCAGGACACACTTAATACAGACAGTCCCGGTGTCCCCTCACTCTCAGGACACATGTAATATAGACAGTCCCTATGTCCCCTCACTCTCAGGACACATGTAATACAGACAGTCCTGAAGTTCCCTCAGTGTCAGGACACATGTAATATAGACAGTCCCGGTGTCCCCTCTCTCTCAGGATACATGTAATACAGACAGTCACGGTGTCCCCTCACTTTCAGGACATATGTAATACAGACAGTCCTGGTGTCCCCTCACTCTCAGGACACATATAATACAGACAGTCCCGGTGTCCCCTCACTCTCAGGACACATGTAATACAGACAGTCCCGGTGTCCCCTCACTCTCAGGACACATGCAACACATACAGTCCTGGTGTCCCCTCACTCTGAGGACACACTTAATACAGACAGTCCCAGTGTCCCCTCACTCTCAGGACACATGTAATACAGACAGTCCCAGTGTCCCCTCACTCTCAGGACACATGTAATATAGACAGTCCTGGTGTCATCTCACTCTCAGGACACATGTAATACAGACAATCCTGGTCTCCCCTCACTCCCAGGACACATGTAATACAGTCAGTCCTAGTGTTCCCTCAGTCTCAGGACACATGTAATATAGACAGTCCCGGTGTCCCCTCTCTCTCAGGATACATGTAATACAGACAGTCCCAATGTCCCCTCACTCTCAGAGCACATGTAATCCAGACAGTGCCGGTGTTCCCTCAGTCTCAGAACACATGTAGTATAGACAGTCCCTGTGTCCCCTCTCTCTCAGGATACATGTAATACAGACAGTCCCAATGTACCCTCACTCTCAGGACACATGTAATACAGACAGTCCCGGTGTCCCCTCACTCTCAGGACACATGTAACACAGACAGTCCTGGTGTCCCCTCACTCTCAGGACACACTTAATACAGACAGTCCCAGTGTCCCCTCACTCTCAGGACACATGCAATACAGACAGTTCTGATGTTCCCTCAGTGTCAGGACACATGTAATATAGACAGTCCCGGTGTCCCCTCACTCTCAGGACACATGTAATACAGACAGTCCTGAAGTTCCCTCAGTGTCACGACACATGTAATATAGACAGTCCCGGTGTCCCCTCTCTCTCAGGATACATGTAATACAGACAGTCGTGATGTCCCCTCACTCTCGAGACACATGTAATACAGACAGTCCCGGTGTCCCCTCACTCTCAGGACACATGTAATACAGACAGTCCCGGTGTCCCCTCACTCTCAGGACACACTTAATACAGACAGTCCCGGTGTCCCCTCACTCTCAGGACACATGTAATATAGACAGTCCCGGTGTCCCCTCACTCTCAGGACACATGTAATACAGACAGTCCTGAAGTTCCCTCAGTGTCAGGACACATGTAATATAGACAGTCCCGGTGTCCCCTCTCTCTCAGGATACATGTAATACAGACAGTCACGGTGTCCCCTCACTCTCAGGACATATGTAATACAGACAGTCCCGGTGTCCCCTCACTCTCAGGACACATATAACACAGACAGTCCCGGTGTCCCCTCACTCTCAGGACACATGTAATACAGACAGTCCCGGTGTCCCCTCACTCTCAGGACACATGCAACACAGACAGTCCTGGTGTCCCCTCACTCTGAGGACACACTTAATACAGACAGTCCCAGTGTCCCCTCACTCTCAGGACACATGTAATACAGACAGTCCCAGTGTCCCCTCACTCTCAGGACACATGTAATATAGACAGTCCTGGTGTCATCTCACTCTCAGGACACATGTAATACAGACAATCCTGGTCTCCCCTCACTCCCAGGACACATGTAATACAGACAGTCCTAGTGTTCCCTCAGTCTCGGGACACATGTAATATAGACAGTCCCGGTGTCCCCTCTCTCTCGGGATACATGTAATACAGACAGTCCCAATGTCCCCTCACTCTCAGGGCACATGTAATACAGACAGTCCCGGTGTTCCCTCAGTCTCAGAACACATGTAATATAGACAGTCCCGGTGTCCCCTCTCTCTCAGGATACATGTAATACAGACAGTCCCAATGTACCCTCACTCTCAGGACACATGTAATAACGACAGTCCCGGTGTCCCCTCACTCTCAGGACACATGTAACACAGACAGTCCTGGTGTCCCCTCACTCTCAGGACACACTTAATACAGACAGTCCCAGTGTCCCCTCACTCTCAGGACACATGGAATACAGACAGTCCCGGTGTCCCCTCACTCTCAGGACACATGTAATACAGACAGTCCCGGTGTCCACTCACTCTCAGGACACATGTAATACAGACAGTCCCGGTGTCCCCTCACTCTCAGGACACATGTAACACAGACAGTCCTGGTGTCCCCTCACTCTCAGGACACACTTAATACAGACAGTCCCAGTGTCCCCTCACTCTCAGGACACATGTAATACAGACAGTTCTGATGTTCCCTCAGTGTCAGGACACATGTAATATAGACAGTCCCGGTGTCCCCTCACTCTCAGGACACATGTAATACAGACAGTCCTGAAGTTCCCTCAGTGTCAGGACACATGTAATATAGACAGTCCCGGTGTCCCCTCTCTCTCAGGATACATGTAATACAGACAGTCCTGATGTCCCCTCTCTCTCGAGACACATGTAATACAGACAGTCCCGGTGTCCCCTCACTCTCAGGACACATGTAATACAGACAGTCCCGGTGTCCCCTCACTCTCAGGACGCACTTAATACAGACAGTCCCGGTGTCCCCTCACTCTCAGGACACATGTAATACAGACAGTCCTGAAGTTCCCTCAGTGTCAGGACACATGTAATATAGACAGTCCCGGTGTCCCCTCTCTCTCAGGATACATGTAATACAGACAGTCCCGGTGTCCCCTCACTCTCAGGACATATGTAATACAGACAGTCCTGGTGTCCCCTCACTCTCAGGACACATATAATACAGACAGTCCCGGTGTCCCCTCACTCTCAGGACACATGTAATACAGACAGTCCCGGTGTCCCCTCACTCTCAGGACATATGTAATACAGACAGTCCCGGTGTCCCCTCACTCTCAGGACAAATATAATACAGACAGTCCCGGTGTCCCCTCACTCTCAGGACACATGTAATACAGACAGTCCCGGTGTCCCCTCACTCTCAGGACACATGCAACACAGACAGTCCTGGTGTCCCCTCACTCTCAGGACACACTTAATACAGACAGTCCCAGTGTCCCCTCACTCTGAGGACACATGTAATACAGACAGTCCCGGTGTCCCCTCACTCTCAGGATACATGTAATACAGATAGTCCCAATGTCCCCTCACTCTCAGGACACATCCAGCAGCTTCTATATTTTGAACCAATTGTCCTCATTTATTGGCTTATTCATCAGTTGATTTCAATTTTAGAGTTTGTGGGTGATTGTGATGTTGCTGAAATGTTACAGAAAGGGCAAGTTTTACCCCTAGGAAAAACCATGGTAGCTGAGAGACGAAGGGTTAGACCCTAAGGCAGGGGTAGCCAACCTCGGTCCTCGTGAGCTACCAACAGTTCACGTTTTCCAGACAAGTGCACAGGTGTATTCATTACTAATGCTGGGCATACACTCTACAATTATCTGTCAGATATCTGTCCAATCTGGCTGGTTGGAATGAAAACCTGGTAAGGTATGGGAGCAAATGACAATAGAAATTTGCTCCCAAACACTAGAAAACGTACCAGATTTTCCTTCCCACCAGACAGATTGGACAGATATCTGACAGATAATTGTAGAGTGTATGCCCAGCATAACTAACACATTTGAAAAGATCCACAGGTGGAGCTAATTATATCACTTGTGATTCTGTAAGGAGTCCTGGAAAACCTGCACCATTGGTAGCTCTTGAAGACCAGGGTTGGCTACCACTGCCCTAAGGGATGGTGTAGGAGTAGATGGTCAGCATGTTGGGGCAGCATACTATGGCCCTGATTCAGAGCCGCTCGCTGCTGCTGCCCGCACGCTGGGATTGTGGGCAGTTTTTTTTTGTTGTTTTTTGTTCTCCGGCCACTCGCAAAGTTGTCGGAGACCACCCACAGCTTTTGCAAGTGGCCAGGAGACCATCGCGATAATCACGACCATCGACTTTGCGACGAGACCCTGCGGTAGGGTCTAGGCTGCCGCAAGGCCGAGTGGACTCCCTGCTCTAATAGAGTGATGTCAGTAGTGATGTCAGTAAGACCTCCCTGCAAACGCCAGGGATTCCTAAGGGAACGCCTGCGATTGTCCAGCCACCCCCCTAACCGCCCACAAAACGGGGCGAGCTGTCACTCACCATCGACAGCCACCCTGTCTTGTTGCGTGCCCTGTAGCAACTGAACTTCAGTCACTCGGCGGGGCTCGCACACGCTAGACACGGCGCATGCGCAGTGCCTAAACATCGGGCTGCTTGCGAGCGCACAGCTCTCATGAGCAGCTCTGAATCAGGGCCTATGTGTACAGTGAAAACTCTCTGAATGTATCTACACTTTGGCCCTGATTCAGAGCCGCTCGCTGCTGCTGCCCGCACGCTAGGATTGTGGGCATTTTTTTTTAGTTCTCCGGCCTCTGGCAAAGCTGTGGGAGACCACCCACAGCTTGTGCAAGTGGACAGGAGACCATCACGATAATCATGACCATCGACCTTGCGACGAAACCCTCTGGCAGGGTCTAGGCTGCCGCAAGGCCGAGTGGACTTCCTGCTCTAATAGAGTGATGTCAGCAGTGATGTCAGTAAGACCTCCCTACAAACGCCAGGGATTCCTAAGGGAACGCCTGCATTTGTCCAGCCACCCCTCTAACCGCCCACAAAACAGGGCGAGCTGTCACTCACCATCGACAGCCGCCCCGTCTTGTTGCGAGTCCTGTAGTGACTGAACGCTGCACATGCACAGTGCCTAAACATCGGGCCACTTGCGAGCGGCTCAGAATCAGGGCCTTTGTGCCTAATTCAGAGACAGACACAATGCCAATATTTCCGCAGAACGAGAGATTGTTTGCTGTTTCACTAGTGCGAACGCTAAATTTTCATTGGCGTGCATAAATTAGCCATTGTGATCGCCATGGCAGCATGAGAGCGCTCTGCGTGCCAGGAGAGCTGCAGTGCTTACGGCTGGTCACACTTACTTTACATACTGCGTAACTGGTGACTGCCCGATGTGCGTAGATGTTACCAATGTTTAGGCTCTTGCCCATTGCATGATGGATATGAGAAGGCAGCAGTGGGCATCCCTAGGCATTAGTATATTTCTGCAGCTGCGTCCCTTGTGAAATTACAGATACAATTGCATTAGCGTTCATCTCCGAATCAGGTCCTGTGACCGGATAGATGGGGAGGGGGGAGGTGTGCAGAGGGGGGAGGGGGAGGGTCGGGGGGGTACACAAACTAACTGCATCTGGTAGGCAGTGCTGCACATGCGCTGGTTTTACAGATGTAACAGCGCATGCGCAGCACTGTTTCCAGATGCGATAAGGTAGTGTAGGCAGGAAAAGTATCTATTTCCCGACAAGCTGTCATCGCAAAAATCACAGCTACCGGAATAGATACTTATGGAGAGGTGGAATGATGGATTCCACCTATAATTAGCTAGAACTCCATGAGAGCTCTAAACGTAATTATCTCCATCGAATTTTTAGGTTTAATGAATAGGCCCCTTAGTGAGAGATTTCTCTCTTCTCATTCGTAAAACTCGGGGGAGATGGCTAACGCAAATCAACTCACCATCGGGCACACTCGGAAGTACTTTTCACCTAAAAGAATCAGGAAGACAAACTCGGGAGAGATGACAGCAAACTCTCTGCCAAATTGAAGTTTTAAACACTCCCCTCCAGATCTGTGTGATTTGTGTATGTTTCTGCCTATAAATAGTTAATTTAGGGTTAATTTTTGTTTTAAATGATTTAGGTTCCACCCCCCCCAAAAAAGCCTAACCAGCCCTGGACTTGTCAGCCTTAAATTACAGGGAAGAAAACGGGTAGGGTTCCACCGTAATTTAGGTAGCAGTACCAGGCTGCATGGCCAGTCCTGATTTTAAATAAAGGGGGAAAAAATTGCGTAGGGGTTCCCCTATATTTAAAACCAGCACCGGACCCAAAACAGCCGGTGTGTAATGCTACAGCCCGGAGATCCTATTACCGGGTCTCCAGGGCCAAAGCATTATCACCCCAAGCCACTCAGGCCAAGCTAGGGATCTCAGGGGAGGTGGGGACCCCCAAGAAAGAGGTCCCCCCTCTCCCAAAGCTCGGGGCTCTTCCCCACACCCCTGGGCTGTGGGTACGGGGGTAATACAATACGTACACACACACACACACACCTTAGATAGTACAAGTTTATTACACACATACTTCAATCACACACACTACTTACCTGTACCAGCCGGTCTGTCCTCTTATCCAAGTAGAAATCCGTGTGCATGGGCCTGCAAAAAAGATCATATGCTCACCTCCATCTTGGCGCTCACCTCCATCCTGGCGCTGATCTCCGTAGCATCCAGGGTCTTCGCAAAACGATAAAATGACTTACCCGAAACCATGCTGAACAGATGTAAATATATGCTATTACATATACTATCACCTTGCAAAATGACAGATGACCAAAGTCATCTGAAATATTTCATGGGCCGCAAGCCAATCAGCGGCTGCTTTACATGTAGCGGCCGCTCATTGGCTGGGAGCACACGTGGGTTACAGCCAATGAACAGCCGCTATATGTGAAGTGCCCTCTGATTGGCTGGCAGGACATGGGAATTCCCGTGACGTCCCATATAGCTGGCATTTGTGAAGTATCGGTATGTGTGACATCAGATGTAAGAATGGAGGTGAGTATAGGATCTTTGTTGCAGGTGCTCCCATTGGAATGTACGGGGACAAGGGGACAGAAACATCTGGCACCAGGTGAGTATGTATGAGTGAGGTATGTATGTAAATAAACGTCTACTATCTGAGGTGTCTGTGTATTGTTTGTATTTAACTATTTATTTTTCATCAGGGGTACGGGTGCTGGCACTTGTAGTTCCACAAGTGCCAAAGGGCATGCATGCTGGCACCTGTAGTTCCACTGTAAAATACAATAGTTTATTTTAATGTAACACTTTATTACCCCCATACCCACAACCCAGGGGTGCGGGGAAGAGCCCCGGGCTTCAGACCAGGCCTGGGGTTTTGGGAGAGTGGGACCCCTTTTTTTGGGGTCCCCACCTCCCCTGAGATCCCTGGCTTGGCCATAGTGGCTTGGGATGATAATGCTTTGGCTCTGAAGACCCGGTAATAGGGTCTCCAGGCTGCTGCATCACACCCCGGTCGTTTAGGGTCTGGTGCTGGTTTTATATATAGGGGGACCCCTACGCAATTTTTTCCCCCTATATTTAAAACCAGGACTGGCCCTGTAGCCTGGTGCTGGTACCTAAATTACGGTGAAACCCTACACCCCTGAGATCCCCAGCTTGGCCAGAGCGGCTTGGGGTGATAATTCTGTGGCCCTGGAGACCCGGTAATAGGGTCTCCGGGCTGTGGCATAACACCCCAGTCGTTTTGGGTCCGGTGCTGGTTTTAAATATAGGGGGACCCCTACGCAATTTTTACCCCCTATATTTAAAACCAGGACTGGCCCTGCAGCCTGGTGCTGGTACCTAAATTACGGTGGAACTCTACCCGTTTTGTTCCCTGTAATTTTAGGTACCTGGACAGGCTGACAAGCCCCGTGCTGGTTAGGCTTTTGGGGGGGACCCTATGTCATTTTATTTAAAGAATTTAACCTGCTTTTTACAGACCTAACACACAAGCAGCTTACACATATCTCACTGATACTGATATATCTCACTGATACTGATATATCACTGATACTGATATATCTCACTGATACTGATATATCTCACTGATACTGATATATCTCACTGATACTGATATCTCACTGATGCTGATATATCTCACTGATACTGGCGAATGGCCACAAGACACCATCTTGAAAATGAGATCTGTAAGAAGCTATTTTGCGAATGGCCGCCCAGCACCATTTTAGCTAAAACTCACACTTAAGTACATATGACAATGTTATTATTAGCATCAGGCGATCGCATATTTTACCATACCACATACACACATTAATACACACAGTTGCGCTGTTAACATGTCGCACATGAGCGAATGCATAAAACCCCGCATGCGAACGCTGTTTATTAGCTTTGTGCATACGCATCTGCCCCAAGTTAACCAGCATCTTTTCCCAAACCCCTAATACTTACACAATGCACACTCACATAAAAGGTTCCATAGCTTTAAAGTGTAAGATTGAAGTTTTATCCATTTATTACAAATGCTGTGAAATAAAGGCTATTTGGTATCTTAGGCTTAATACATGATAAGTAAGCCGTGTTTGGTGTTATACTGATCTGCACTTTCTCAACAGCTTCCCAGTATCATCGGTGTGAAGATCGCAACATGCATTCTCAACTTATGGACCGTAGAAAGTTAAAGCACCAAAATGTACTTTGTAAAACCAACAGCCTAGATTTGCATGAGGCAGGAAAACGGAGATAACCAGCTGTCGGAGGCTGGTCTGTGTCCACTTGAATCAACCTGTTAAATGTCCTGTAACAGAAGCACCGTGATGGGGAGCCAATGGGATCGCAACGAACCTCTCTATTGTGTAGTCTATTTCTGTAGGGGTATAAATATGTGTGTTCTGACCCCAGTCTTCAGTCTTCATACTGATGCTGTTGATGGAGGTTTCTTGTTGATGCCGGAATCTGGTCCAAGAGCGCGTGCGTATGTATAACTGTATCTTGGGTCTGTATAATTTCTTTGTGCTAAATTGTACTTAGATCACAGCATGTAACTATCTGTACTTTGGTTGAATAATACTTTGTGCTTTGGAAACACATGTTCAAGGTCTGAAGTCTTTATTTTACTGTATGACTGCGTACGCAAATAGCGTAAATTTTAGAAGGTATAGGCAGGAGCGTATAGAGGTTTAAATTCAGTATCCTTAGTTGGGGGCTCGTAGAGTGAGGTCACTTACCTATTCACACGATAAACATACGGTTATCGATATCTCACCAAAGGGTGGATAATGGCCACATGCAGTTTACCTGCAACCACTCGATGCTGAGAAATCGCTACCCATTATCGTGTAAGTCAGGGTACGCTGACTAGAATCCAGGGACAAGAAAGGAAAAAGTTTGTTTTCCTTTGATAGAATTTCACGCTAACAAGGGTAGTCGCATTTTTGCATGCGCAGTAGAGACGCACTTTTGCATACACAGCTAAGGGTAAGTCACGCGGTTGTGTAGTAGTCACATTATTGTGCATGCGACTAGTCGCACAATAGCATATACGTACTTCCGGTAGTGCTGCCACATGTTTTAAACAAAGCCGTTGAGTTTACATTATCAATTGTTGCCAATATCTGGGTTAACGTGTATTTTTCTGCGCAGGAAAAAAGTGTGTAACTGTGAGTACTTGTTTAGGGTGTAACACGGGACCTAAATGTTAAGGGTATCGTAGGACCCTTAAGTGCTAGGCGCAGGAGTTGGCCTAGTGACTCGGTAGCAGCTTACCATTTACTTTACACAAGGTAGGTGTATGGTTTGTTATTTTTGTTAGGGTTCGGCTCCCAGCGTGATTATAGCGTTCAGTAATCAATGTGTGTGATCTGTTAGGCTTATTTGGACACTATAATTGAACCGCATAATTTTGGTTAGATTATGATTGTGAGCTGGTGAGAGGGTGGATGAAATCAACTGGAAAACAAAGGGTACATTGCTGCCCCCTAGCAGTTGAAACGCAGTCAAAAAGGGATTGCTGAGTGGAAGCGGCCTTTACACCCATTGGTGAGTGGAGGCGTCTAGACCTACTCCATAGGGTTCGTGGATACACCCTTTTTCAAAGGCGTCCGCAGGTAAGTGAAAGTATCTTGACTGTCTTTTCACCAGTTTAAATTTTTATTGAAAAACGTAGGAGTTGTCCCAAGATGGGAGCCACGCAAACAATAGAGATGTTAGACAATGGAAGCGCCGCTTGGATCGGCCCATCGTATTATGCATACTAAATACGGTACTTATGCAATAAGGTATTGTGATGTATGGTTTAAGATAACAATGAAGAGTGTTAGACCATTTCCCAGAATTGGTAGTTTTGATAAAGATGTATTAGATAATGTCCGGGATCACATCAGTCTGATGAGGTTTCGAGAGAAAAAGGTTAAATATTATGAATGTTTAAAATTGTGGCAGCAAGAAGGGGATGTGTGGCTTAAAAATGTGCAAGCGACACAAACTAGCGTTGCGAACGCATTGCCAGAAAGTACACCCACGGCGCTAAATTGCAATGCGTGTGAGCCGCAAAACAGCGCACACGTGCGGCAAGGTAGCATTATGGAAGGTATTGTCAGTAGTTCACGCGCACCATCACCACCTTATGTGGATGGGGGTGCAGGTACAGTTATTGAAAAAACCCATAAAAATGTAACAAGCAATTTGTACCCTCTCTTAAGTAACCATAAAGAGAATGTTTATGATGTGGATGATGAGCCTATTGTAATGTCTGCCATTTCCCATGCTGTACACATGTTAGATAAGGCACCACGACAAGCACAAGTGGTGCCGCCATCTTCATCAGTAACAGCAAGGGAAGTGTTAACACATTCTGCACCCGTAGAGGAAGTTGTTAACCCTATACGTAGCAGTAATAGACTAAATCCCCAGCCAGGTAACAAGGTCAAAGGTATCGGAGCGGCCGGTCTGCATCCCATCTGGACAATAACTGTTCCGAATGGGAATGCGGATGCGAACAGAGTAGTACTCACAAGGGAAGTAGTGATGCATTGTCTTTGGACAAGAGCAGAGCTAAATTCCATCATAAATGATTTCCCCGATCCCAAAAAGGAATTAGCCAAATGTAAAAGATTTTTGCGAAATTTGGGTAGTTCTCACGAACCAACCAACAAAGATTGGCGTGTGGTGTAAGGGCTTGTCTACCACGCAATACCGACGTGACAAAATTTATCACGGATTGTGTATTGGATGGTGACGTTCCCTTAACAGACGAAATTAATCAAGGTAACATTTCTCTTATTATAACTCAATTGAGTATATATTTTCCGGTAGTAGTTAACTGGAACAAAATTTTCACTATAAAACAAAGAGAGTGAATCTGCAGAAGACTATTGCGACCGGGCTCTGCAGGCTATCACCCAGTACACTGGGTTAGAAGATATTAAAGATAGCACTCACCACAGGGGAATGATTGTCACTGTACTCATGGATGGCCTTAAAGAGAACCTAAAAACCTGTGTTCAGGCCTCATAGCCTGGCTGGAGGGGAGTCACAATAGACACCCTCATAGAATCCACCATCGAACATAACAAAACGATCTCAAAGAAGAGAGAGATCCAGAGCGAGAAACTAATGGCTGTCAGTATACAAGCTCTAGAAGGAATGACGGTAACATCACAGCCAGCAGACACACCTGCACCCTCAAACACTTACACCTGAACAATTACACGTCCTCACCAATCCCACACCACTGCACACACAGCCCTACCCCACTTATCACACACAGCCACAAGTCCCATACTACCCACAAACTCCATACCCCCCACAATATCCTTTTCCTCAATATCCTTACCCATACCCACCACCTTTCTCTCCTGCTCAACCCACACAACAATCCTTTCCATGAAATTGTTTTAATTGCAACCAGCCAGGACATCTAAGTAAGAGCTGTAGGACCCCATAATCAGGGAGTACCTGGATATCCCCATAAAGGATATACGCAGAGACCAGCAAATATCCAAAAGGCACCAGCTCCAATTGTGGCTGTTAATGCTTTATTGGAGAGTGGGAGCCAATGCTAGGAATCGGGTCATACCTTTAGTCTACAGATAGGTTAACAGGGGGTACTAGGGAAGAGCCAGTCATGATGGTTGATGTAGCTGGTACTGAATATCCTTTTCTTGTAGACACAGGGGCGACCAGGTCAGTGATAAAATCTCCCGTTAATTTACAGGTGACCAACGAGACAGTACCAGCAATGGGTGTAATGGGTAAAGTGCAACATTGTCCTTTAACAAAATCCACACAGGTCACTATCGGGCCATTGCATACCAGGCATTCTTTACTCCTGGCAGCAGCAGCTCCTACTAACCTGCTAGGAAGGGATTTGTTATGTAAGATGGGATATGTCATATATTGTACCCCTGATGGTATATTTCTAGATATCCCAGAGAGAGTTGCGCACGAGGTGCGGGATATGTTAGACACTCCCCAAAGGATAATGTATCACTCTACCAGTTCAAATGAAAATCCATCTCAGGTAGATCAAATGTTATCCCAAATTCCAGATTCACTTTGGACCAAGGATAGACAGGACACTGGATTAATGGCAAACTTAAGCCCCATAATGGTAAATTTAAAAACTGGTAGGCAAGCTCCAAAGATTCCCCAGTACCCCACTAAAACAGGAGGTAAAATTAGGGGTTTATCCAATAATTGAGCGATTATTACAACAGGGAATTTTAGTTCGTACAGCTAGTGTAGCCAACAGTCCAATCTTCCCGGTGAAGAAGAGTGGTGGGAGGGGTTATAGGCTGGTGCAAGACCTTAGAGGGGTTAATAAGGTAGTAGAGAGCCAATTCCCCGTAGTGCCAAATCCAGCTGTCATTCTTATGCAGATTCCACCCAATGCAACCCATTTCACTGTCATTGACCTCTGTTCTGCTTTCTTCTCTGTGCCTCTCCACCCTGACTGTCAGTACCTATTCACTTTCACATACAGGGGTGTACAATACACATGGACACGATTGCCCCAAGGTTTCATAGACAGCCTAGTATCTTCTCCCAGGCCCTGCACAGGGTTATGACATCTCACAAATGACAGAATCCAGGCCATACAGAACATGACACTGCTGCAGAACCAACAGCAAATTTGTACCTTCTTGGGAATGTGTGGATACTGTAGAATGTGGATCCCAGGTTTTTCTGTTTTGGCAATGCCATTACAGGACTTAGGACCTCATTCAGAGTCGGTCGAAGCGGCCGCACGGTCGTACGGGAAAAGGGGCCGGATATTCAAATGATTCCCTCGCAAGTTGCGTCCCTAAGTTTGGATCGGTAGTTGGCCGACCAAGGGGAGGAAGATGTCGGAAGACAAAAAATACGCCCCCTTCTCGTACGCATTGCACATCATCTCCGGGCATATAAGGATTAATCGAGACCATCGGGAACCATCGGAACTGGTCGTAGAGCTTAAGGTTGACCATATCCTCTCTTAAGCTCTACGATCATGTCAGTGTAAAAACCTCCCATGTCACATGTGCCATGACGCTACTTTGTTAATTATGCACTCCCATAATCCGTATGCACTCCCATAAAACGCTGTTCGCATAATGAGGCACACCTGCGTTCGGATCTCCACTCCCCCGTTTTCAAGCACCTTCCCCTGTTACCACCCACAAACGCCTCCATCTGTCACTCAAACTACCGACCTGGCTGTGTTCAAGGAGAGAGAAATTTCTGATCGTAGCGGCTAGTTTGCGCAAGCGCATTGCGAACTTTATGCATGTGCAGTATAGCGAACATTGGTGGCGTACGACCGTGCGGTCGCTTCGACCGACTCTGAATGAGGTCCTTAGTCTCTTCCTCAAAGCCCGATCGTGTCATACACACAGAGGAATCAGAGCGGGCTTTCCTTAATCTTAAGGATAGTCTGACAAAAGCACCTGCATTGGGAATATCTGATTATGAAAAACCTTTTGATTTGTATTGTACGGAAACCGATGGTTGTGCTGCAGGTTTCCTCACAAAAAAACATGGTGATGCCAGTAGGCCTGTAGCATACTACAGTGCCCAATTGGACACTGTGGCAAGATCACTCCCAACGTGTTTAAGAAGTATGGCAGCAACGGCTCTATTGGCGAGTAAAAGTGAGGATGTAGTATTGGGCCATGATATGATTGTCTATACTCCCCACGCAGTATCTGCTCTGCTGAACACTGCCCAAACCAGACATGTTTCTTCAAGCTAGGTTTACCAGATGGGAACTAGCTCTAATTGCACCTGCAAACATCACTGTTAAACGATGTAGCAACGTATTTATCATATGTACAACATGATGTACAAAGGGTGGAAGGAGAAGAGTTGCTGGTGGGAAGTGAGTTCAGCGGACATAATGATACACACAATTGTATGGAATATCTGAATCAGACCTTTACTGCTAGACCTGACATACACGACACACCTTTTAGAGAAGGTAGATGTGACATTTTACATGGACGGGAGTTGTCATAGACAAACAGACACAGGTGAATTATGTACAGGTTATGCTGTTGTAAATGACACAGACATCATGGAAGCTAAACCTCTCGGTCCTCCTCACTCAGCCCAGGTGGCAGAGTTAGTAGCACTAAAAAGAGTGTGTGAACTGGCAGCAGGCAAATCTGCTACCATTTACACTGACTCTAGGTATGCGTTTGGAGTGGTGCACGATTTTGGGGCTCTATGGCATCTGAGAAATTTTATGACAGCAGCAGGCACTCCAGTTGCACATTCCATACATATAAAACAATTACTAAAAGCAATCCAACTGCCCAAAACGGTGGCAGTAATAAGTGTAAAGCCCACACATGTGAGGAGGATCCGGTGTCACTGGGCAACAACAGAGCCGATGAAGCTGCGAAATGTGCAACAGGGTTAAAAATGAACATAACAGAACAAATTATGTCTTTTCAAATGATTGACATGCTGAAATGAATTGAGATGCAAAATTTATGTTCAATCCAGGAAAAGTCAGTCTGGAAGTCCAATGGATGTGGGGAAGAGTCCTCCGGGCTCGGAGAGACAGACAAGGTAAGTCAGTAGCCCCCAAGGCATATTACCCCAGCCTGGCTGAGGCAGCACATGGTCTGACTCATTTGGGAAAGCAAGGTATGTGCAAGTTGGTGAGAGCATACTGGTGTGCACCAGGTTTTTCTTCACAAGCAGAAAAGAGAGCAATGTAAGTCTGACCTGCTTGAGGAAGAACATAAGGAAAGCGATCCCTACCGAACCATCCCACATTCCACCGACTGATGGACCTTTCCAGGTAATACAAATTGATTTCATCCAATTACCACCCTGCAGGAATCTCAAGTATGTATTAGTGTGCACTGACGTGTTTTCCAATTGGGTTTAGGCCTATCCAGTGGCCACTAATACTGCTGCATTTACTGCCAAGAAAATAGTACAGGAGTTTGTATGCAGATACGGTATCCCTAAAATTATCGAGAGTGACAAGGGGTACTCATTTCACAGGTGATGTTTTTCAAAATATGTGTAAACTGTTGGGTATTAATAGTTGACATCACACCCCCTACAGACTGCAGGCCGGCACCAAGGTAGAGAGGATGAATGGGACTATTAAAAATAAATTAAGTAAAATCATGGCAGAGACTGGACTAGGATGGCCAGAAGCACTACCACTTGTCCTTCATAGTATAAGGACCACTCCTAGACCCCCTCTAAATCTGTCCCCCTTTGAAACACTGTTTGGTAGACAACCTCTTTTGATTATAAGTCCACAGGAAGACTTGAAGGGTAACAACGAGGTAACTGTAAGGTATCTTATATCAATGAGTAAACTGTTAAAACAGCAACAGCAGAAACTGAAATTGTTGTCCCATGATATGCCTGAAACTAACTGTCATGATGTTGAACCTGGAGAATATGTTATGATCAGAAATTTCTTGCGTTCAGGTTGTTTGACTGGGAAGGTCCGTACCAGGTGTTACTGACAAGTACCACATCCTTGAAGGTGGCTGAGAGAGATACCTGGGTCCATTCCACTCACTACAGGGCTGATAACGTGGACCTGTCGATCGCGAGCTTGTTCCGGGAGGATTGATAGGTTGTAGTGAGATACCTGAACTAAAAGAAATTTTCAGGTCTTTGTTGTGGCAATGGACTGGCCTGCTGTGTTAATTTTCATATTCTGTTCCAGAGTTTTCACCATTCTGGTTGGTTCGGGAATGTCCGGTTTCTGTGACGGGGGACCGATAGAGAAGATGGTAGCTGATGGCAGTGCTGATGGAGTGGAGTCAGAAGGAGGAGTGCTATGCCAATCAGGGGAGTGTCTGACCAATCTTAGTACTGTAATTGTTAAGAGAGCTGCTATTCCAGATACTCGGGGACAGTGTGGAGGTTTATCGTCTGAAGATTCCTGTATTTGTGAGCTTTGTGGGTCCCTAGTTGATGAGAATTGTATCCAATGGTGCCAGCCTAAATATAACCCATACTGGGGTGAGTATCCTTTAGAGGATTATCATAGCATGGTAGGCAAAGTATTAAACCAGACTGATTGTTGGGTGTGCTCACACGTGCCACAGGGTCAGCATAATGTAGGGTTGGTGCCATTTCTGCTGAATATTACGGAAATTTTAGAATCGCAAAAAGGGAAAACATTGGATGGAAAATTCCTCTCATCCAAACCACCTCATTTCAAACTCCATCAATTCCAAGTAGATAGATCACTTTTGTGCTTAAACATAACCAACCCCAATAAACCAGGGAGTTGGGAAGTGACGGGGAATAATCAGGCGATGACCTTCTCACTGAGAGCTGATAATGAGTCTATGAATCATGATCTGTTACGCTCAATTATATCTAATGGGAGACATTTTAGGTATCGGTATACATTGAGTTGCACCAAAGAAACTATTGGTAAGGTACTAGATGGATATTCTGCTAAGATAATACAACCAGAAACTTGCATATACCAGATGGAAGAGCCTGAGATAGGATTATTTGCAATGTATTTAATGATAATGATGCATACTATTCCTTATATTCTCCCCGATAATGTATATTTTATATGTGGAAGAAAAGCGTATGTGGCTCTCCCCGAGTTCCGAAGGTTTGTGTTACCTGGGAAGAGTAGTCCCAGAGGTTATGACCCTCACACGTTGAAATGCTCGGTATTCATAAAAACACACCATCACCATATCTTCACACGCAGTATGAACACAGAGGCAAAAGAAATATGATACCTGGTGATGTGCATAAAGCCACTCAGTTAATTAGTGAGACAACTGGCTTTCAAGTTTTAGTAGCACTGGATCCCACCAGGATCGCTTGGAGTACATTAAATTTTAGATATTCTTCAGTACCTTGCTAAATTGATAGATAATATCACCGAGATGTATGATGACACCTTCAGGTATACAGGTAGGGAATTGCAAGCGTACAAGAAAGAACTGGTGCAACACAGGCTAGTGTTAAATTATTTAACCACTGTCACTGGAGGATACTGCGTAACTTTGGCCACCCAATTTGGAGTGAAGTGTTGAACCTATGTCACCAATGATACCAGCGACCCCAAGGAGGTGATAGACCGGAAGATGGATGAAATTCTGCAGCTAAAATGGGAATTTTGGAAGAACCATAAAGCTTCAGTGGCTGAAGTAGAGGAGAAGGTAGAGGAATGGGTTTCATGGTTGAACCCAGCGAAGTGATTCTCAGGTCTAGGGGAGTGGGTCCAGGAAACTATCGCAAGCATAGGTAAACTCCTGATCCTCATACTGGTTGTCATCATAGTAATTGGCATATGTGTCCGGTGTGTTCCTACTGTGGTGAAGTGTGGAAAATGTAAAGATAAGGTAAACCAGAAGAACGAAATTATGATGGTGGTCAGTAATGACAATATGAATGCTGAGGTAAATATAGAACTGCATTACAACCCTGAACTAGCTAATACCATCATATAATGTATTATATTTAGACATGCACAAAATGTATTAGCAAAATGTTATGTTAAAATCACCTCAAATAATGTAAGTCCCTATTCCCCCTCAAGACTGCCTTTATAGGATTGATGCATCCCCACATCATCATTCCCATGATTTTCCAAGATCCGCGGTGTGCGTATAATGGTAGTTTTATGTCCCCTCCCAGAGACACATTATTGATGGATTAAGAATAACCTTGTGCCATCCCATAATAACATTAAATAATATATATATAAATGTAAGCCTAAATTAAATTTTAAAATCAGAGTGTGATAGCATGTTGTTCGCTATCAAAGGGTGGACTGTCGAAGCTGGATAATTGGCTGAGACAAGATCAGCTTAAAATTAGATCGAAAATACACCATCTTGAAAATTAGATCTGTAAGACGCCATTTTGCTAATGGCCGCCCAGCGCCATTTTAGCTAAACCTCACACTTAAGTACATATGATGATGCTATTATTAGCTTCAGGCGATCGCATATTTTACCATACCACATACACACATTAATACACACAGTTGCGCTGTTAACATGTCGCACATAAGCGAATGCCTAATACCCCGCATGCGAACGCTGTTTATTAGCTTTGTGCGTATGAATCTGCCCCAAGTTAACCAGCATCTTTTCCCAAACCCCTAATACCTACACAATGCACACTTACATAAAAGGTTCCATAGCTTTAAAGTGTAAGATTCAAGTTGTATTCATTTATTACAGATGCTGTGAAATAAAGGCTATTTGGTATCTAGGGTTTAATACATGATAAGTAAGCCATGTTTGGTGTTATATTGATCTGCACTTTCTCAACAGCTTCCCTGTACCATCGGTGTGAAGATCGCAACATGTATTCTCAACTTATGGACCGTAGAAAGTTAAAGCACTAAAATGTACTTTGTAAAACCAACAGCCTAGATTTGCATGAGGCAGGAAAACAGAGATAACCAGCTGTCGGAGGCTGGTCTGTGTCCATTTGAATCAACCTGTTAAATGTCCTGTAACAGAAGCACCATGATGGGGAACCAATGGGATCACAACGAACCTCTCTATTGTGTAGTCTATATCTGTAGGGGTATAAATATGTGTGTTCTGACCCCAGTCTTCAGTCTTCATACTGATGCTGTTGATGGAGGTTTCTTGTTGATGCCGGAATCTGGTCCAAGAGCGCGTGCGTATGTATAACTGTATCTTGGGTCTGTATAATTTCTTTGTGCTAAATTGTACTTAGATCACAGCATGTAACTATCTGTACTTTGGTTGAATAATACTTTGTGCTTTGGAAACACACATTCAAGGTCTGAAGTCTTTATTTTACTGTGACTGCGTACGCAAATAGCGTCAATTTTAGAAGGTATAGGCAGGTTTTTAGATGGTATAGGCAGGAGCGTATAGAGGTTTAAATTCAGTATCCTTATCTCCCCACCAGATCAGCTTTCTGTAGTAGCTCTGCCCACAGCACTCTCCTCCTCCTTCCCCGTTACTTCCATTGGCACTGCAAAGAAGAAGGATGGCACTACTATAGCTGCAGAGCACACCATAGAAGTACTCCCTTTCCCCAGCAGTCTCTCCTATTGCCCCCTTCTTTTCCCCTGCAGTCTCTCACTGTCCCCTTCTCCCCTGCAGTCTCTCACAGTCCCCTTCTCAACTGCAGTCTCTCGCACTGTCCTTTTCTCCTGTCATCTCTCCCACTGTCCCCCTATACCCTTTAGTCTCTCCCGCTGTCCCCTTCATCCCTTGCAGTCTCTCCCACTGTCTTCTTCTCCCATGCCATCTCTCCCACTTTCTCCTTCTCCTCTGCAGTGTCTCCCACTGTACCATTCTTCCCTGCCATCTCTCCCGTTGTCCCCTTCTCCCACTGTCCCCACCTCTCCTGCCATCTCTCCCATTGTCCCCTTCTCCCACTGTCCCCACCTCTCCTGCCATCTCTCCCATTGTCCCCTTCTCCCACTGTCCCCACCTCTCCTGACATCTCTCCCGCTGTCCCCTTCTCCCCTGCCATCTCTCCTGCTGTCCCCTTCTCCCCTGCCATCTCTCCCACTGTCCCCTCCTCCCCTGCCATCTCTCCCATTGTCCCCTTCTCCCCTGCTCTCTTTCTCACAGTCCCCTTCAGCCATGCAGTTTCTCCCACTGTCCCCTTCTCTCCTGCAGTCTCTCACAGTCCCATTCTCCCCTGTCATCTCTTCCATTGTCCCCTTCTCCCACTATCCCCTCCTCCCCTGCCATCTCTCCCACTGTCCCCTCCTCCCCTGCTGTCTCTGTCCCTTTCTCCTCTGCTGTCTCTCCAATTGTCCCCTTCTCCCCTTCTGCCCTGCTGTCTCTCTCGAGGTCCCCTTCTCCCCGAAGTCTCTCCCACTGTCCCCTTCTCACCTACCATCTTTCAAATTGTCTCCTTCTTCTCCCCTGCCATCTTTCCCACTGTCCCTTTCTCCCCTGATGTCTCTCACTGTCCCCTTCTCCTCTGATGTTTCTCACTGTCCCCTTCTCTCCTGCCATCTCTCTCACTGTCCCCTTCTCCCACTGTCCCCACCTCTCCTGCCATCTCTCCCATTGTCCCCTTCTCCCCTGCTCTCTTTCTCACAGTCCCCTTCAGGCATGCAGTTTCTCCCTCTGTCCCCTTCTCTCCTGCAGTCTCTCACAGTCCCATTCTCCCCTGTCATCTCTTCCATTGTCCCCTTCTGCCACTATCCTCTCCTCCCCTGCTGTCTCTGTCCCTTTCTCCTCTGCTGTCTCTCCATTTGTCCCCTTCTCCCCTGCTGTCCCTCTTGAGGTCCCCTTCTCCCCGAAGTCCCTCCCACTGTCCCCTTCTCACCTACCATCTTTCAAATTGTCTCCTTCTTCTCCTCTGCAGTCTCTCCCACTGTCAACTTCTCCCCTGCCATCTTTCCCACTGTCCCTTTCTCCCCTGATGTCTCTCACTGCCCCCTTCTCTCCTGATGTCTCACTGCCACCTTCGCTCCTGTCACCTATCTCACTGCCCCCTTCTCTCCTGCCATCTCTCTCACTGCCCCCTTCTCTCCTGCCATCTCTCTCACTGCCCCCTTCTCTCCTGCCATCTCTCTCACTGTCCCCTTCTCCCCTGTCACCTATCTCACTGTCCCCTTCACCCCTGATGTCTCTCACTGTCCCCTTCTCCCCTGATGTCTCACTGTCCCCTTCTCCCCTGCCATCTCTCTCACTGCCCCCTTCTCTCCTGCCATCTCTCTCACTGCCCCCTTCTCCCCTGATGTCTCACTGTCCCCTTCTCCCCTGCCATCTCTCTCACTGTCCCCTTCTCTCCTGCATCTCTCTCACTGTCCCCTTCTCCCCTGTCTCCTATCTCACTGTCCCCTTCTCCCCTGCCATCTCTCACTGTCCCCTTCTCCCCTGATGTCTCACTGTCCCCTTCTCCCCTGCCATCTCTCTCACTGTCCCCTTCTCTCCTGCCATCTCTCTCACTGCCCCCTTCTCCCCTGCCATCTCTCTCACTGTCCCCTTCTCCCCTGCCATCTCTCTCACTGTCCCCTTCTCCCCTGCCATCTCTCTCACTGTCCCCTTCTCCCCTGCTGTCTCTCTCGAGGTCCCCTTCTCCCCAAAGTCTCTCCCACTGTCCCCTTCTCACCTACCATCTTTCAAATTGTCTCCTTCTTCTCCCCTGCCATCTTTCCCACTGTCCCTTTCTCCCCTGATGTCTCTCACTGTCCCCTTCTCCCCTGATGTCTCTCACTGTCCCCTTCTCCTCTGATGTTTCTCACTGTCCCCTTCTCTCCTGCCATCTCTCTCACTGTCCCCTTCTCCCACTGTCCCCACCTCTCCTGCCATCTCTCCCATTGTCCCCTTCTCCCCTGCTCTCTTTCTCACAGTCCCCTTCAGCCATGCAGTTTCTGCCTCTGTCCCCTTCTCTCCTGCAGTCTCTCACAGTCCCATTCTCCCCTGTCATCTCTTCCATTGTCCCCTTCTGTCACTATCCTCTCCTCCCCTGCTGTCTCTGTCCCTTTCTCCTCTGCTGTCTCTCCAATTGTCCCCTTCTCCCCTGCTGTCTCTCTTGAGGTCCCCTTCTCCCCGAAGTCTCTCCCACTGTCCCCTTCTCACCTACCATCTTTCAAATTGTCTCCTTCTTCTCCTCTGCAGTCTCTCCCACTGTCAACTTCTCCCCTGCCATCTTTCCCACTGTCCCTTTCTCCCCTGATGTCTCTCACTGCCCCCTTCTCTCCTGATGTCTCACTGCCACCTTCGCTCCTGTCACCTATCTCACTGCCCCCTTCTCTCCTGCCATCTCTCTCACTGCCCCCTTCTCTCCTGCCATCTCTCTCACTGCCCCCTTCTCCCCTGCCATCTCTCTCACTGTCCCCTTCTCCCCTGCCATCTCTCTCACAGCCCCCTTCTCTCCTGCCATCTCTCTCACTGCCCCCTTCTCCCCTGCCATCTCTCTCACTGCCCCCTTCTCCCCTGCCATCTCTCTCACTGCCCCCTTCTCTCCTTCCATCTCTCTCACTGCCCCCTTCTCTCCTGCCATCTCTCTCACTGTCCCCTTCTCCCCTGCAGTCTCTTCCACTGTCCCCTTCCATCTCTCTCACTGTCCCCTTCTCTCCAGCAGTCTCTCACATTGTCTCCTTCTCTCCTGCAGTCTCTCCCACTGTCCCCTCCTCCCTTGCTGTCTCTGTCCCTTTCTCCTCTGCTGTCTCTCCAATTGTCCCCTTCTCCCCTTCTCCCCTGCTGTCTCTCTCGAGGTCCCCTTCTCCCCGAAGTCTCTCCCACTGTCCCCTTCTCACCTACCATCTTTCAAATTGTCTCCTTCTTCTCCCCTGCCATCTTTCCCACTGTCCCTTTCTCCCCTGATGTCTCTCACTGTCCCCTTCTCCCCTGTAGTCTCTTCCACTGTCCCCTTCCATCTCTCTCACTGTCCCCTTCTCTCCTGCCATCTCTCTCACTGTCCCCTTCTCCCCTGATGTCTCACTGTCCCCTTCTCCCCTGCCATCTCTCTCACTGTCCCCTTCTCTCCTGCCATCTCTCTCACTGTCCCCTTCTCTCCTGCCATCTCTCTCACTGTCCCCTTCTCTCCTGCCATCTCTCTCACTGTCCCCTTCTCTTCTGCCATCTCTCTTACTGTCCCCCTCTCCCCTGCCACATATCTCACAGTCCCCTACTCCCCTGTAGTCTCTTTCACTGTCTCCTTCTCTCCTGCAGTCTCTCTCACTGTCCCCTTCTTCTCCCCTGCAGTCTCTCCTATTGTCCCTTTCTCCCCTGCAGTCTGTCCCACTGTCCCATTTTCCTCTGCATTCTCTCTCTGCCTGATACATTTGTATTTCAGCCCCCTCCCCATATATGCATTTCCATCTGTGCCTCTGCCCCTTTACCCACATGTGCCTATGCCCCCAACCCACCAGTCTGTCTCTGTCCCCTTACTGCATGGCTGGTGGCTGCAATCAGAATTGTCATGGATGGACGGAGGATCAATCATGTTCAAAGTCACAAAACTGGACCTAAGGATGTCAGATAAGCACAATTTTCTGTTACTAAGGGGCATATTTAATGCAGATGTGATAAATATTTTTTGCCCAAATTTGCAATGTGTCAATTAATATTGTCACACAAATGTACTTCTCTTGCCAGGAGATGGGCTCTGATAAGAACCTGGAAGCAGTGTCATAGCATAATACTATCACACTGCTTCCTGGTTTCAGGTCCTCGGCACACATTGCACATGCACAGCTGTTGGATCTAGTGCACCCCTCTCGAGAAGAATTTGCTAAATAGTAGCCTATAGGCTTCTATAGGGTAACACCATCTGGAGATGGTGTTACCCTATTGGGGCGAAGCTCCAGAATGCTTCACAGTGTGTTGGTAGAAAAGCTGGGGCCACTTGCTTGTGTTTGCCCCAAGGCTGACAGTTGCCAGCCGGCCCCTGGTGATAGATGATTCAGGCCCCGGCTGCAGGCTAGAAAAAGCAGAAGTGGAGACAGGCGAGACCTCTTTGGTGCCTTTCCTGGATCACCAGCACTACAGGTTCATGTGGCTCCATGACATGGCATGAAGACCCCTTGGTCTGTCAATATCGGGGTATTTTATTCCCTGAGCACTGGTATGACAATATTGGGGTGTGGGTTGGGTATCAGAGGGTCTGGTATAACCCAGCACAAGGCTAAGGCTGAGACTACAATATGGCAAAGGTCAGGGCTGATCAGTGATCCAATGTATCTAACTAGATTCTTTGGCATAATGGGACACATGCAGTGTATTGGCTCATCCTTAGGCAACATACAAGGCTGGGGGTGTTCTGTGTAATCTGGTGGCATAGATAGCTCATGACTAGCCCCCTCCTTTCCCCCAGTACTGCCTCAACTACTATCTACTCTTACCCCCCTCCATAGCACAGCCCCCAGTATGGTATGCTCCTAACCCCCTCCTTGCCCCCAGTACTGCCCCAACTACTATCTATCCTTACCCCCTTCGTAGCACTGCCCCCAGTATGGTCTGCTCTTAACTCCCTCCTTGACCCAGTACTGACTCAACTACTATCTACATTTACTCGCTCCATAGCACTCTGCCCCAGTATAGTCTGTTCCTAACCCTCTCCTTTCCCCCAGTACTGCCCCAACTACTATCAACCCTTACCCAGTGACAAACGCAGGATTTCTAGAGGGGGGTTTCCAAATGCTCGATTTTAGAGTGAGTGTGGGCAGTTCAGAAAGAGGGCATAAGTAGTACTTATCCTGCTTCAATATGTGTCATACAAAGTGTATTGTGTGTCATAATTCCAGCTTATACAGGACAAGCGATCACAGGACAGGACAAGCGATCACAGTAAGCCATTAGATGTGGCAGTAGGTCCATCCTGTCTAAGTTGAATGTTTTTATTTTAGCTGTGGGCACCATTCCAAGAACATGCAGCACCAGTAAAATTCTATTATATTACAACTTCTATTGTGGTAATGGTGTGGGCTGGGGAGGGGGGTTTCCAGGCAGGCGGAAACCCCCCCTGCGTTTGCCTATGCTTACCCCCTACCTGCCCTGCCCCCAACTGCCACATGCCCTTACAGCCCTCTACTCCAACTGCTGCTTGCCCCTAGTACTGCCCAAGCTGCTGCCTACCCTTAATCCACCTTTCTGCCTAACTGCTGCCTGCCTTCACCCCCAGCTCTACCCCAACTGCCTACCTTTAACCCCCTCTACCCCAACTGCTATCTGCCCCCAGCACTGCTCAAGCTACCACCTGACCACACCCCCAGTACTGTCCAACTGCAACCTGGCCTTACCCCTCTCTCTGCCCTCAGCAATGCATCTGTTGACAAAGTGAAATCAAGGCAATATATTTATAAGAATTATCAGTAGTGAATATATGAGCATGACTTCCCATGGTGTATGTGTAGGGCATGTGGGGTGGTCTGATGTTATGTGGGGAGGCATATGGGGAGCAAAAATCATAAATTGTGGTGGGACCCAGAAACAGTCAAGTAAGACCCCAATTTTTTTGAGGGATTCCTCACTCAGTGTGATCACTCTACCAATGGGCTTAAAGAGGCTAACAGTATTATTAATCATCTCTACATCAGTGCTTTGTCATCATCACACAATATTAGCTCATCCGCCCTGGAATCCACCATTACAGAAGTCTTAGTTGTAATTGGCGGCAAAGGTCTTCCTCAAAGAATTTGTAGTTAATAAGGTTTCCGGATGTCTTAAACACTCCGAGTACACACTGGAGGGTGGGCAGCTTAAGTAGAGCAAAGCCAGTTTGAACAAGGGGCTCGAAATTCCTTTTTTACCCTTCCAGTATTCAGAGCGACTGTGGTGACTTGCTATTCGGTACAGTGTCAATAAAATAATCCTCCACCCTTCTATTGATACTCAGTGTATCAGATTGAGGGCTTGATTTAGAGATGTATGTTAATCCGATGATTAACGTATATCTCTGATGTTGAGGGGGTCTGCTCCTGTGCATGTGCAGAATGGGTCTTGTGACTCCCTTCCACACACCACAGCATGGTTGACATGTTGAGAGGTTTGGGGGGTGGAGTGGGGGCAACCATGTTCACCATTCCTGGAAATAAGAGCATCTCACACCCATTTTCCAGGAGAGATAAGGTCAGGGTCTGCATTGGTGAATGCAGATTCCTTGCCTCTTAAGTGACATGCACCCAGTCGGGCTCTGGCAGCCTGACCAATGGAGCAATTATTGCAACCATTAGTATCGATAGTTGCGATGGTTATCCCAGCCTGCAGTGTCTGTCGCAGTGCTGGGATCGCAAATGCAGGAAAGAGGTGTCTGACACCACCGTCTGCATTTGCATCTGAGA
The DNA here is from genome assembly GCA_031769625.1 of Taudactylus pleione. Classification (NCBI taxonomy): domain Eukaryota; kingdom Metazoa; phylum Chordata; class Amphibia; order Anura; family Myobatrachidae; genus Taudactylus; species Taudactylus pleione. The sequence continues at coordinate 54,673 of JAUIMM010001090.1, forward strand.
TGGATGGAATTACATAGCAACTTATGTGCAACTCTGCAAATCCCCCCATCTCTGAATCTAGCCCTGAGTCATGGTAGAGGTGGCAATGTTGGCAATTTAAATTTTTTTTGTCAGTAAATTTTCTCTTTATTATCAGAGGTGATGTTTTCTTTAACATTGTGAAATATTGTTTCGATTTCAGTTGCCCTTTCTTAAACCTTCTTTCTACTTGACCACCAGCTTTAGTAGATGTTGAAGTATTATCATGACTGGCAGGAGCCGCAGCACTAGTACGGGTTTGCTGCTCCTGCTCTTCTTTCGACTGATCCATATCGACTCACAATAGTAGTAATGGCACCCTAATGACATTCATTTTTAACACAGTGCCTGAACATACAACAGTGTTTTTAACACAGTGCCTGTCCATGAACACCCAATACAGTGCCTCACAGTGCTGCAGCCACAGTTCAAAGTGTCTCTATGGGATTTTTCTTTTAATAACACAGTGCTCCCAATTGTTTTTTTTAATAGAAAGTGTCCCCTTAGGCCAGTGCTCCAGTTCACTCCTAATGACATTGTTTAGTGCATCACAGTGCTTCAGCCCAGTCACACACCTTCTCCCGTCGGTCTGTGAAATGACACCCAATCACGTGGGGTAATATGCAATCAAAAACACAAAAGATACATGCGACCAGACGCCTTTCGTCTAGGCCGGCCCTGGTCACGGGTTAGCACTTTTGGACTCCCACTCACCATCAGTGACCGCCTGTCACTGACTCTGCCCACTGCGCCATGGGCATTTACTGAAGTTGCCACCACCAAACTCTACCAGCGGTGTTAGGAACTACTTATTAGGTACACTTAGGCTCCTACTGCCGGTGCCTGGAACCGCTCTGCTGCATATGCGTCGACTAACTGCGGACACACCTCCTGTTTGGTGTCAGCTATACCCTCCTGATCCCTCGCAATGTACCAGGTCTGCACGGTAGCTGGCAGAGGGCTTGAACTTGGAGACACTGAGCTCTTACCCAGAACAGCCGGAGAACGGAATAGCATTTGGCGCAATTCTGTTGTCGCAGGGTACAGATGTAGTCGTAGTAAAGGCAAAAGATGTTTATTGCTGTCAGTATTAAATAAGACTCGTCCCTTCGGATTGAAGGGGAATAATCAGCATACAGTACAAGATGTTACAGGAATCTTAACAGCAGTTCTTCTCCACACAGGATTGTCAAAGATGTACAACATACAGGGCTCACAGTCCCTCTATTTATATCATTCTTACACACAATATCACAGGGGGGTAAATCCGCCCTGTGTTCTTCTCAACCAATCATGGTGTCTCACATAATATAATGTAACCACATATTACATTTCAAAGGAGTCACCCAATTTCCTCCTTTCTAATCTACCACCTAAAAGCAGTTCCCTCCTAAACATAAACTGATTTATCATCCAGTATAACTGTCTCCTAACATGTGATATAACATCCCACAGGAAATGGTAAATTACATTCATCCTTTGATACATTTATCACACAGTGACAGAATATCTATGTAGAATAACCAGTAATATTATTCACTTTCATCTTCCTGCAATAATCAGGAAATCAGGAAAAACATATCACAGGAAGCGCAGACACACAAGAGACAGTCTCAGGGACATATCACGGGAAGTGCAGACACACAAGAGACAGTCTCAGGGACATATCACAGGAAGTGCAGACACACAGGAGACAGTCTCAGGGACATATCACAGGAAGTGCAGACACACAAGAGACAGTCTCAGGGACATATCACAGGAAGTGCAGATACACAGGAGACAGTCTCAGGGACATATCACAGGAAGTGCAGACACACAAGAGACAGTCTCAGGGACACATCACAGGAAGTGCAGACACACAGGAGACAGACTCAGAGACATATCACAGGAAGCGCAGACACACAGGAGACAGTTTCAGGGATATATCACAGGAAGGGCAGACACACAAGAGACAGTCTCAGGGACCTATCACAGGAAGCGCAGACACACAAGAGACAGTCTCAGGGACACATCACAGGAAGTGCAGACACACAGGAGACAGACTCAGGGACCTATCACAGGAAGCGCAGACACACAGGAGACAGACTCAGGGACATATCACAGGAAGTGCAGACACACAGGAGACAGACTCAGGGACCTATCACAGGAAGCGCAGACACACAGGAGACAGACTCAGGGACATATCACAGGAAGTGCAGACACACAGTAGACAGACTCAGGGACATATCACAGGAAGTGCAGACACACAAGAGAGTCTCAGGGACACATCACAGGAAGCGCAGACACACAGGAGACAGTCTCAGGGACATATCACAGGAAGCGCAGATACACAGGAGACAGTCTCAGGGACATATCACAGGAAGCGCAGACACACAAGAGACAGTCTCAGGGACCTATCACAGGAAGCGCAGACACACAAGAGACAGTCTCAGGGACATATCACAGGAAGTGCAGACACACAAGAGAGTCTCAGGGACATATCACAGGAAGCGCAGACACACAAGAGAGTCTCAGGGACATATCACAGGAAGCGCAGACACACAGGAGACAGTCTCAGGGACATATCACAGGAAGCGCAGACACACAAGAGACACTCTCAGGGACATATCACAGGAAGCGCAGACACACAAGAGACACTCTCAGGGACATATCACAGGAAGCGCAGACACACAGGAGACAGACTCAGGGACATATCACAGGAAGTGCAGACACACAAGAGAGTCTCAGGGACATATCACAGGAAGCGCAGACACACAAGAGAGTCTCAGGGACATATCACAGGAAGTGCAGACACACAGGAGACAGTCTCAGGGACATATCACAGGAAGCGCAGACACACAAGAGACACTCTCAGGGACATATCACAGGAAGTGCAGACACACAAGAGACAGTCTCAGGGACATATCACAGGAAGTGCAGACACACAAGAGACAGTCTCAGGGACATATCACAGGAAGCGCAGACACACGAGACAGTCTCAGGGACATATCACAGGAAGCGCAGACACACAGGAGACAGACTCAGGGACCTATCACAGGAAGCGCAGACACACAAGAGACAGTCTCAGGGACATATCACAGGAAGTGCAGACACACAAGAGAGTCTCAGGGACATATCACAGGAAGCGCAGACACACAAGAGAGTCTCAGGGACATATCACAGGAAGCGCAGACACACAGGAGACAGTCTCAGGGACATATCACAGGAAGCGCAGACACACAAGAGACACTCTCAGGGACATATCACAGGAAGCGCAGACACACAAGAGACACTCTCAGGGACATATCACAGGAAGCGCAGACACACAGGAGACAGACTCAGGGACATATCACAGGAAGTGCAGACACACAAGAGAGTCTCAGGGACATATCACAGGAAGTGCAGACACACAGGAGACAGTCTCAGGGACATATCACAGGAAGCGCAGACACACAAGAGACACTCTCAGGGACATATCACAGGAAGTGCAGACACACAAGAGACAGTCTCAGGGACATATCACAGGAAGTGCAGACACACAAGAGACAGTCTCAGGGACATATCACAGGAAGTGCAGACACACAAGAGACAGTCTCAGGGACATATCACAGGAGGCGCAGACACACAAGAGACAGTCTCAGGGACACATCACAGGAAGTGCAGACACACAGGAGACAGACTCAGGGACATATCACAGGAAGCGCAGACACACAGGAGACAGTTTCAGGGATATATCACAGGAAGGGCAGACACACAAGAGACAGTCTCAGGGACACATCACAGGAAGTGCAGACACACAGGAGACAGACTCAGGGACATATCACAGGAAGCGCAGACACACAGGAGACAGACTCAGGGACATATCACAGGAAGTGCAGACACACAGGAGACAGACTCAGGGACATATCACAGGAAGTGCAGACACACAAGAGAGTCTCAGGGACACATCACAGGAAGCGCAGACACACAGGAGACAGTCTCAGGGACATATCACAGGAAGCGCAGACACACAAGAGACACTCTCAGGGACATATCACAGGAAGTGCAGACACACAAGAGAGTCTCAGGAACACATCACAGGAAGCGCAGATACACAGGAGACAGTCTCAGAGACCTATCACGGGAAGCGCAGACACACAAGAGAGTCTCAGGGACATATCACAGGAAGCGCAGACACACAGGAGACAGTCTCAGGGACATATCACAGGAAGTGCAGACACACAAGAGAGTCTCAGGGACACATCACAGGAAGTGCAGACACACAGGAGACAGTCTCAGAGACCTATCACAGGAAGCGCAGACACACAAGAGAGTCTCAGGGACATATCACAGGAAGCGCAGACACACAGGAGACAGTCTCAGGGACATATCACAGGAAGCGCAGACACACAAGAGACACTCTCAGGGACATATCACAGGAAGCGCAGACACACAAGAGACACTCTCAGGGACATATCACAGGAAGCGCAGACACACAGGAGACAGACTCAGGGACATATCACAGGAAGTGCAGACACACAAGAGAATCTCAGGGACATATCACAGGAAGCGCAGACACACAGAGTCTCAGGGACATATCACAGGAAGTGCAGACACACAGGAGACAGTCTCAGGGACATATCACAGGAAGCGCAGACACACACGAGACAGTCTCAGGGACATATCACAGGAGGCGCAGACACACAAGAGACAGTCTCAGGGACATATCACAGGAAGCGCAGACACACAAGAGACAGTCTCAGGGACATATCACAGGAAGCGCAGACACACAAGAGACAGTCTCAGGGACATATCACAGGAAGCGCAGACACACAGGAGACAGACTCAGGGACATATCACAGGAAGCGCAGACACACAAGAGACAGTCTCAGGGACATATCACAGGAAGCGCAGACACACAAGAGACAGTCTCAGGGACATATCACAGGAAGCGCAGACACACAGGAGACAGTCTCAGGGACATATCACAGGAAGCGCAGACACACATGAAAACAGACTCAGGGACATATCACAGGAAGCGCAGACACACAGGAGACAGTCTCAGGGACATATCACAGGAAGCGCAGACACAGGAGACAGTCTCAGGGACATATCACAGGAAGTGCAGACACACAAGAGAGTCTCAGGGACATATCACAGGAAGCGCAGACACACAGGAGACAGTCTCAGGGACATAGCACAGGAAGTGCAGACACACAGGAGACAGTCTCAGGGACATATCACAGGAAGCGCAGACACACAAGAGACACTCTCAGGGACATATCACAGGAAGCGCATACACACAAGAGACAGTCTCGGGGACATATCACAGGAAGTGCAGACACACAAGAGACAGTCTCAGGGACATATCACAGGAGGCGCAGACACACAAGAGACAGTCTCAGGGACATATCACAGGAAGCGCAGACACACAAGAGACAGTCTCAGGGACATATCACAGGAAGCGCAGACACACAAGAGACAGTCTCAGGGACATATCACAGGAAGCGCAGACACACTGGAGACAGTCTCAGGGACATATCACAGGAAGCGCAGACACACAAGAGACACTCTCAGGGACATATCACAGGAAGCGCAGACACACAGGAGACAGTCTCAGGGACATATCACAGGAAGCGCAGACACACAAGAGACAGTCTCAGGGACATATCACAGGAAGTGCAGACACACAAGAGACAGTCTCAGGGACATATCACAGGAGGCGCAGACACACAAGAGACAGTCTCAGGGACATATCACAGGAAGCGCAGACACACAAGAGACAGTCTCAGGGACATATCACAGGAAGCGCAGACACACAAGAGACAGTCTCAGGGACATATCACAGGAAGTGCAGACACACAGGAGACAGTCTCAGGGACATATCACAGGAAGCGCAGACACACAAGAGACACTCTCAGGGACATATCACAGGAAGCGCAGACACACAAGAGACAGTCTCAGGGACATATCACAGGAAGCGCAGACACACAAGAGACAGTCTCAGGGACATATCACAGGAAGCGCAGACACACAAGAGACAGTCTCAGGGACATATCACAGGAAGCGCAGACACACAAGAGACAGTCTCAGGGACATATCACAGGAAGCGCAGACACACAAGAGACAGTCTCAGGGACATATCACAGGAAGCGCAGACACACAAGAGACAGTCTCAGGGACATATCACAGGAAGCGCAGACACACAAGAGACAGTCTCAGGGACATATCACAGGAAGCGCAGACACACAGGAGACAGTCTCAGGGACATATCACAGGAAGCGCAGACATATCACAGGAAGTGCAGACACACAAGAGACAGTCTCAGGGACATATCACAGGAAGCGCAGACACACAAGAGACAGTCTCAAGGACATATCACAGGAAGCGCAGACACATAGGAGACAGTCTAAGGGACATATCACAGGAAGCGCAGACACACAAGAGACACTCTCAGGGACATATCACAGGAAGCGCAGACACACAGGAGACAGTCTCAGGGACCTATCACAGGAAGCGCAGACACACAGGAGACAGTCTCAGGGACATATCACAGGAAGCGCAGACACACAAGAGACACTCTCAGGGACATATCACAGGAAGCGCATACACACAAGAGACAGTCTCGGGGACATATCACAGGAAGTGCAGACACACAAGAGACAGTCTCAGGGACATATCACAGGAGGCGCAGACACACAAGAGACAGTCTCAGGGACATATCACAGGAAGCGCAGACACACAAGAGACAGTCTCAGGGACATATCACAGGAAGCGCAGACACACAAGAGACAGTCTCAGGGACATATCACAGGAAGCGCAGACACACTGGAGACAGTCTCAGGGACATATCACAGGAAGCGCAGACACACAAGAGACACTCTCAGGGACTTTTCACAGGAAGCGCAGACACACAGGAGACAGTCTCAGGGACATATCACAGGAAGCGCAGACACACAAGAGACAGTCTCAGGGACATATCACAGGAAGTGCAGACACACAAGAGACAGTCTCAGGGACATATCACAGGAGGCGCAGACACACAAGAGACAGTCTCAGGGACATATCACAGGAAGCGCAGACACACAAGAGACAGTCTCAGGGACATATCACAGGAAGCGCAGACACACAAGAGACAGTCTCAGGGACATATCACAGGAAGTGCAGACACACAGGAGACAGTCTCAGGGACATATCACAGGAAGCGCAGACACACAAGAGACACTCTCAGGGACATATCACAGGAAGCGCAGACACACAAGAGACAGTCTCAGGGACATATCACAGGAAGCGCAGACACACAAGAGACAGTCTCAGGGACATATCACAGGAAGCGCAGACACACAAGAGACAGTCTCAGGGACATATCACAGGAAGCGCAGACACACAAGAGACAGTCTCAGGGACATATCACAGGAAGCGCAGACACACAAGAGACAGTCTCAGGGACATATCACAGGAAGCGCAGACACACAAGAGACAGTCTCAGGGACATATCACAGGAAGCGCAGACACACAAGAGACAGTCTCAGGGACATATCACAGGAAGCGCAGACACACAGGAGACAGTCTCAGGGACATATCACAGGAAGCGCAGACATATCACAGGAAGTGCAGACACACAAGAGACAGTCTCAGGGACATATCACAGGAAGCGCAGACACACAAGAGACAGTCTCAAGGACATATCACAGGAAGCGCAGACACACAGGAGACAGTCTAAGGGACATATCACAGGAAGCGCAGACACACAAGAGACACTCTCAGGGACATATCACAGGAAGCGCAGACACACAGGAGACAGTCTCAGGGACCTATCACAGGAAGCGCAGACACACAGGAGACAGTCTCAGGGACCTATCACAGGAAGCGCAGACACACAAGAGACAGTCTCAGGGACATATCACAGGAAGTGCAGACACACAGGAGACAGTCTCAGGGACATATCATAGGAAGCGCAGACACACAGGAGACAGTCTCAGGGACATGTCACAGGAAGCGCAGACACACAAGAGACAGTCTCAGGGACATATCACAGGAAGCGCAGACACACAGGAGATAGTCTCAGGGACATATCACAGGAAGCGCAGACACACAGGAGACAGTCTCAGGGACATGTCACAGGAAGCACAGACACACAGGAGACAGTCTCAGGGATATGTCACAGGAAGCGCAGACACACAAGAGACAGTCTCAGGGACATATCACAGGAAGCGCAAACACACAGGAGACAGTCTCAGGCACAGGTCACAGGAAGTGCAGACACACTGGAGACAGTCTCAGAGACATGTCACAGGAAGCGCAGACACACAAGAGAAGGTCTCAGGGACATATCACAGGAAGTGCTGACACACAAGAGACAGTCTCAGGGACATATCACAGGAAGTGCAGACACACCACAAGAGACAGTCTCAGGGACATATCACAGCAAGAGCAGACACACAAGAGACAGTGTCAGGGACATATCACAGGAAGTGCAGACACACAAGAGACAGTCTCAGGGACATATCACAGAAAGTGCAGACACACAGGAGACAGTCTCAGGGACATATCAAAGGAAGTGCAGACACACAGGAGACAGTCTCAGGGACATATCAAAGGAAGTGCAGACACACATGAGACAGTCTCAGGGACATATCACAGGAAGCGCAGACACACAGGAGACAGTCTCAGGGACATATCAAAGGAAGTGCAGACACACACGAGACAGTCTCAGGGACATATCACAGGAAGCGCAGACACACAAGAGACAGTCTCAGGGACATATCACAGGAAGCGCAGACACACAGGAGACAATCTCAGGGACATATCACAGGAAGCGCAGACACACAAGAGACAGTCTCAGGGACATATCACCATATCACAGGAAGCGCAGACACACAAGAGACAGTCTCAGGGACATATCACAGGAAGTGCAGACACACAAGAGACAGTCTCAGAGACACATCACAGGAAGTGCAGACACACAGGAGACAGTCTCAGGGACCTATCAAAGGAAGCGCAGACACACAGGAGACAGTCTCAGGGACCTATCACAGGAAGTGCAGACACACACAAGAGACAGTCTCAGGGACATATCACCATATCACAGGAAGCGCAGACACACAAGAGACAGTCTCAGAGACACATCACAGGAAGTGCAGACACACAGGAGACAGTCTCAGGGACCTATCACAGGAAGCGCAGACACACAGGAGACAGTCTCAGGGACATATCACAGGAAGTGCAGACACACAAGAGACAGTCTCAGGGACATATCACAGGAAGTGCAGACACACAAGACACAGTCTCAGGGACCTATCACAGGAAGTGCAGACCCACAATAGACAGTCTCAGGGACATATCACAGGAAGCGCAGACACACAAGAGACAGTCTAAGGGACACATCACAGGAAGCGCAGACACACAAGAGACAGTCTCAGGGACCTATCACAGGAAGCGCAGACACACAAGAGACAGTCTCAGGGACCTATCACAGGAAGCGCAGACATACAAGAGACAGTCTCAGGGACCTATCACAGGAAGCGCAGACACACAAGAGACAGTCTCAGGGACCTATCACAGGAACCGCGTACACACAGGAGACAATCTCAGGGACATATCGCAGGAATCGTAGACACACAAGAGACAGTCTCAGGGACATATCACCATATCACAGGAAGCGCAGACACACAGGAGACAATCTCAGGGACATATCACAGGAAGCGCAGACACACAAGAGACAGTCTCAGGGACATATCACCATATCACAGGAAGCGCAGACACACAAGAGACAGTCTCAGGGACATATCACAGGAAGTGCAGACACACAAGAGACAGTCTCAGAGACACATCACAGGAAGTGCAGACACACAGGAGACAGTCTCAGGGACATATCACAGGAAGCGCAGACACACGAGACAGTATCAGGGACATATCACAGGAAGCGCAGACACACAGGAGACAATCTCAGGGACATATCACAGGAAGCGCAGACACACAAGAGACAGTCTCAGGGACATATCACCATATCACAGGAAGCGCATACACACAAGAGACAGTCTCAGGGACATATCACAGGAAGGGCAGACACACAAGAGACAGTCTCAGAGACACATCACAGGAAGTGCAGACACACAGGAGACAGTCTCAGGGACCTATCACAGGAAGCGCAGACACACAGGAGAAAGTCTCAGGGACATATCACAGGAAGTGCAGACACACAAGAGACAGTCTCAGGGACATATCACAGGAAGTGCAGACACACAAGAGACAGTCTCAGGGACCTATCACAGGAAGTGCAGACCCACAAGAGACAGTCTCAGGGACATATCACAGGAAGCGCAGACACACAAGAGACAGTCTCAGGGACACATCACAGGAAGCGCAGACACACAAGAGACAGTCTCAGGGACCTATAACAGGAAGCGCAGACACACAGAAGACAATCTCAGGGACATATCACAGGAAGGGCAGACACACAAGAGACAGTCTCAGGGACCTATCACAGGAAGCGCAGACACACAATAGACAGTCTCAGGGACCTATCACAGGAAGCGCAGACACACAAGAGACAGTCTCGGGGACCTATCACAGGAAGTGCAGACACACAAGAGATAGTCACAGGGACATATCACAGGAAGCGCAGACACACACAGGAGACAGTCTCAGGGACATGTCACAGGAAGCGCAGACACACAAGAGACAGTCTCAGGGACATGTCACAGGAAGTGCAGACACACAAGAGACAATCTCAGGGACATATCACAGGAAGTTCAGACACACAAGAGACAATCTCAGGGACATATCACAGGAAGTGCAGACACACAAGAGACAGTCTCAGGGACATATCACAGGAAATGCAGACACACAAGAGACAGTCTCAGGGACATATCACAGGAAGCGCAGACACACAAGAGACAGTCTCAGGGACATATCACAGGAAGCGCAGACACACAAGAGACAGTCTCAGGGTCCTATCATAGGAAGTGCAGACACACAGGAGAGAGTCTCAGCGACATATAACAGGAAGCGCAGACACACAAGAGACAGTCTCAGGGACATATCACAGGAAGCGCAGACACACAGGAGATAGTCTCAGGGACATATCACAGGAAGCGCAGACACACAGGAGACAGTCTCAGGGACATATCACAGGAAGCGCAGACACACAGGAGGCAGTCTCACGGACATGTCACAGGAAGCACAGACACACAAGAGACAGTCTCAGGGACATATCACAGGAAGCGCAGACACACAGGAGACAATCTCAGAGACATGTCACAGGAAGCGCAGACACACAGGAGACAGTCTCAGAGACATGTCACAGGAAGCGCAGACACACAGGAGACAGTCTCAGGGACCTATCACAGGAAGCGCAGACACACAAGAGACAGTCTCAGGGACCTATCACAGGAAGCGCAGACACACAAGAGACAGTCTCAGGGACCTATCACAGGAAGCGCAGACACACAAGAGACAGTCTCAGGGACCTATCACAGGAACCACGTACACACAGGAGACAATCTCAGGGACATATCGCAGGAAGCGCAGACACACAGGAGACAGTCTCAGGGACATGTCACAGGAAGCGCAGACACACTGGAGACAGTCTCAGAGACATGTCACAGGAAGCGCAGACACACAAGAGACAGTCTCAGGGACATATCACAGGAAGTGCTGACACACAAGAGACAGTCTCAGGGACATATCACAGGAAGTGCAGACACACCACAAGAGACAGTCTCAGGGACATATCACAGCAAGTGCAGACACACAAGAGACAGTGTCAGGGACATATCACAGGAAGTGCAGACACACAAGAGACAGTCTCAGGGACATATCACAGAAAGTGCAGACACACAGGAGACAGTCTCAGGGACATATCAAAGGAAGTGCAGACACACAGGAGACAGTCTCAGGGACATATCAAAGGAAGTGCAGACACACACGAGACAGTCTCAGGGACATATCACAGGAAGCGCAGACACACAGGAGACAGTCTCAGGGACATATCAAAGGAAGTGCAGACACACACGAGACAGTCTCAGGGACATATCACAGGAAGCGCAGACACACAAGAGACAGTCTCAGGGACATATCACAGGAAGCGCAGACACACAGGAGACAATCTCAGGGACATATCACAGGAAGCGCAGACACACAAGAGACAGTCTCAGGGACATATCACCATATCACAGTAAGTGCAGACACACAGGAGACAGTCTCAGGGACCTATCAAAGGAAGCGCAGACACACAGGAGACAGTCTCAGGGACCTATCACAGGAAGCGCATACACACAAGAGACAGTCTCAGGGACATATCACAGGAAGGGCAGACACACAAGAGACAGTCTCAGAGACACATCACAGGAAGTGCAGACACACAGGAGACAGTCTCAGGGACCTATCACAGGAAGCGCAGACACACAGGAGAAAGTCTCAGGGACATATCACAGGAAGTGCAGACACACAAGAGACAGTCTCAGGGACATATCACAGGAAGTGCAGACACACAAGAGACAGTCTCAGGGACCTATCACAGGAAGTGCAGACCCACAAGAGACAGTCTCAGGGACATATCACAGGAAGCGCAGACACACAAGAGACAGTCTCAGGGACACATCACAGGAAGCGCAGACACACAAGAGACAGTCTCAGGGACCTATAACAGGAAGCGCAGACACACAGAAGACAATCTCAGGGACATATCACAGGAAGCGCAGACACACAAGAGACAGTCTCAGGGACCTATCACAGGAAGCGCAGACACACAATAGACAGTCTCAGGGACCTATCACAGGAAGCGCAGACACACAAGAGACAGTCTCAGGGACCTATCACAGGAAGTGCAGACACACAAGAGATAGTCACAGGGACATATCACAGGAAGCGCAGACACACACAGGAGACAGTCTCAGGGACATGTCACAGGAAGCGCAGACACACAAGAGACAGTCTCAGGGACATGTCACAGGAAGTGCAGACACACAAGAGACAATCTCAGGGACATATCACAGGAAGTTCAGACACACAAGAGACAATCTCAGGGACATATCACAGGAAGTTCAGACACACAAGAGACAATCTCAGGGACATATCACAGGAAGTGCAGACACACAAGAGACAGTCTCAGGGACATATCACAGGAAATGCAGACACACAAGAGACAGTCTCAGGGACATATCACAGGAAGTGCAGACACACAAGAGACAATCTCAGGGACATATCTCAGGAAGTTCAGACACACAAGAGACAATCTCAGGGACATATCACAGGAAGCGCAGACACACAGGAGACAATCTCAGGGACATATCACAGGAAGCGCAGACACACAAGAGACAGTCTCAGGGACATATCACCATATCACAGGAAGCGCAGACACACAAGAGACAGTCTCAGGGACATATCACAGGACGTGCAGACACACAAGAGACAGTCTCAGAGACACATCACAGGAAGTGCAGACACAAAGGAGACAGTCTCAGGGACCTATCACAGGAAGCGCAGACACACAGGAGACAGTCTCAGGGACCTATCACAGGAAGCGCATACACACAAGAGACAGTCTCAGGGACATATCACAGGAAGGGCAGACACACAAGAGACAGTCTCAGAGACACATCACAGGAAGTGCAGACACACAGGAGACAGTCTCAGGGACCTATCACAGGAAGCGCAGACACACAGGAGAAAGTCTCAGGGACATATCACAGGAAGTGCAGACACACAAGAGACAGTCTCAGGGACATATCACAGGAAGTGCAGACACACAAGAGACAGTCTCAGGGACCTATCACAGGAAGTGCAGACCCACAAGAGACAGTCTCAGGGACATATCACAGGAAGCGCAGACACACAAGAGACAGTCTCAGGGACACATCACAGGAAGCGCAGACACACAAGAGACAGTCTCAGGGACCTATAACAGGAAGCGCAGACACACAGAAGACAATCTCAGGGACATATCACAGGAAGCGCAGACACACAAGAGACAGTCTCAGGGACCTATCACAGGAAGCGCAGACACACAATAGACAGTCTCAGGGACCTATCACAGGAAGCGCAGACACACAAGAGACAGTCTCAGGGACCTATCACAGGAAGTGCAGACACACAAGAGATAGTCACAGGGACATATCACAGGAAGCGCAGACACACACAGGAGACAGTCTCAGGGACATGTCACAGGAAGCGCAGACACACAAGAGACAGTCTCAGGGACATGTCACAGGAAGTGCAGACACACAAGAGACAATCTCAGGGACATATCACAGGAAGTTCAGACACACAAGAGACAATCTCAGGGACATATCACAGGAAGTGCAGACACACAAGAGACAGTCTCAGGGACATATCACAGGAAATGCAGACACACAAGAGACAGTCTCAGGGACATATCACAGGAAGTGCAGACACACAAGAGACAATCTCAGGGACATATCTCAGGAAGTTCAGACACACAAGAGACAATCTCAGGGACATATCACAGGAAGCGCAGACACACAGGAGACAATCTCAGGGACATATCACAGGAAGCGCAGACACACAAGAGACAGTCTCAGGGACATATCACCATATCACAGGAAGCGCAGACACACAAGAGACAGTCTCAGGGACATATCACAGGACGTGCAGACACACAAGAGACAGTCTCAGAGACACATCACAGGAAGTGCAGACACAAAGGAGACAGTCTCAGGGACCTATCACAGGAAGTGCAGACACACAGGAGACAGTCTCAGGGACCTATCACAGGAAGCGCAGACACACACGAGACAGTCTCAGGGACATATCACAGGAAGCGCAGACACACGAGACAGTATCAGGGACATATCACAGGAAGCGCAGACACACAGGAGACAATCTCAGGGACATATCACAGGAAGCGCAGACACACAAGAGACAGTCTCAGGGACATATCACCATATCACAGGAAGCGCATACACACAAGAGACAGTCTCAGGGACATATCACAGGAACGGCAGACACACAAGAGACAGTCTCAGAGACACATCACAGGAAGTGCAGACACACAGGAGACAGTCTCAGGGACCTATCACAGGAAGCGCAGACACACAGGAGACAGTCTCAGGGACATATCACAGGAAGTGCAGACACACAAGAGACAGTCTCAGGGACATATCACAGGAAGTGCAGACACACAAGAGACAGTCTCAGGGACCTATCACAGGAAGTGCAGACCCACAAGAGACAGTCTCAGGGACATATCACAGGAAGCGCAGACACACAAGAGACAGTCTCAGGGACATATCACAGGAAGCGCAGACACACAAGAGACAGTCTCAGGGACCTATAACAGGAAGCGCAGACACACAGAAGACAATCTCAGGGACATATCACAGGAAGCGCAGACACACAAGAGACAGTCTCAGGGACCTATCACAGGAAGTGCAGACACACAATAGACAGTCTCAGGGACATATCACAGGAAGCGCAGACACACAAGAGACAGTCTCAGGGACCTATCACAGGAAGTGCAGACACACAAGAGATAGTCACAGGGACATATCACAGGAAGCGCAGACACACAAGAGACAGTCTCAGGGACCTATCACAGGAAGTGCAGACACACAAGAGATAGTCACAGGGACATGTCACAGGAAGCGCAGACACACAAGAGACAGTCTCAGGGACATGTCACAGGAAGTGCAGACACACAAGAGACAATCTCAGGGACATATCACAGGAAGTGCAGACACACAAGAGACAATCTCAGGGACATATCACAGGAAGTGCAGACACACAAGAGACAGTCTCAGGGACATATCACAGGAAATGCAGACACACAAGAGACAGTCTCAGGGACATATCACAGGAAGCGCAGACACACAAGAGACAGTCTCAGGGACATATCACAGGAAGCGCAGACACACAAGAGACAGTCTCAGGGTCCTATCACAGGAAGTGCAGACACACAGGAGAGAGTCTCAGCGACATATAACAGGAAGTGCAGACACACAAGAGACAGTCTCAGGGACATATCACAGGAAGTGCAGACACACAGGAGACAGTCTCAGGGACATATCACAGGAAGCGCAGACACACAGGAGACAGTCTCAGGGACATATCACAGGAAGCGCAGACACACAGGAGGCAGTCTCACGGACATGTCACAGGAAGCGCAGACACACAAGAGACAGTCTCAGGGACATATCACAGGAAGCGCAGACACACAGGAGACAATCTCAGAGACATGTCACAGGAAGCGCAGACACACAGGAGACAGTCTCAGAGACATGTCACAGGAAGCGCAGACACACAAGAGACAGTCTCAGGGACATATCACAGGAAGCACAGACACACAGGAGACAGTCTCAGGGACCTATCACAGGAAGTGCAGACACGCAGGAGACAGTCTCAGGGACCTATCACAGGAAGTGCAGACACACAGGAGACAGTCTCAGGGACCTATCACAGGAAGCGCAGACACACACGAGACAGTCTCAGGGACATATCACAGGAAGCGCAGACACACGAGACAGTATCAGGGACATATCACAGGAAGCGCAGACACACAGGAGACAATCTCAGGGACATATCACAGGAAGCGCAGACACACAAGAGACAGTCTCAGGGACATATCACCATATCACAGGAAGCACATACACACAAGAGACAGTCTCAGGGACATATCACAGGAAGGGCAGACACACAAGAGACAGTCTCAGAGACACATCACAGGAAGTGCAGACACACAGGAGACAGTCTCAGGGACCTATCACAGGAAGCGCAGACACACAGGAGACAGTCTCAGGGACATATCACAGGAAGTGCAGACACACAAGAGACAGTCTCAGGGACATATCACAGGAAGTGCAGACACACAAGAGACAGTCTCAGGGACCTATCACAGGAAGTGCAGACCCACAAGAGACAGTCTCAGGGACATATCACAAGAAGCATAGACACACAAGAGACAGTCTCAGGGACACATCACAGGAAGCGCAGACACACAAGAGACAGTCTCAGGGACCTATAACAGGAAGCGCAGACACACAGAAGACAATCTCAGGGACATATCACAGGAAGCGCAGACACACAAGAGACAGTCTCAGGGACCTATCACAGGAAGCGCAGACACACAATAGACAGTCTCAGGGACCTATCACAGGAAGCGCAGACACAAAAGAGACAGTCTCAGGGACCTATCACAGGAAGTGCAGACACACAAGAGATAGTCACAGGGACATATCACAGGAAGCGCAGACACACAAGAGACAGTCTCAGGGACATGTCACAGGAAGTGCAGACACACAAGAGACAATCTCAGGGACATATCACAGGAAGTGCAGACACACAAGAGACAATCTCAGGGACATATCACAGGAAGTGCAGACACACAAGAGACAGTCTCAGGGACATATCACAGGAAATGCAGACACACAAGAGACAGTCTCAGGGACATATCACAGGAAGCGCAGACACACAAGAGACAGTCTCAGGGACATATCACAGGAAGCGCAGACACACAAGAGACAGTCTCAGGGTCCTATCACAGGAAGTGCAGACACACAGGAGAGAGTCTCAGCGACATATAACAGGAAGTGCAGACACACAAGAGACAGTCTCAGGGACATATCACAGGAAGCGCAGACACACAGGAGATAGTCTCAGGGACATATCACAGGAAGCGCAGACACACAGGAGACAGTCTCAGGGACATATCACAGGAAGCACAGACACACAGGAGGCAGTCTCACGGACATGTCACAGGAAGCGCAGACACACAAGAGACAGTCTCAGGGACATATCACAGGAAGCGCAGACACACAGGAGACAATCTCAGAGACATGTCACAGGAAGCGCAGACACACAGGAGACAGTCTCAGAGACATGTCACAGGAAGCGCAGACACACAGGAGACAGTCTCAGGGACCTATCACAGGAAGCGCAGACACACAAGAGACAGTCTCAGGGACCTATCACAGGAAGCGCAGACACACAAGAGACAGTCTCAGGGACCTATCACAGGAAGCGCAGACACACAAGAGACAGTCTCAGGGACCTATCACAGGAACCGCATACACACAGGAGACAATCTCAGGGACATATCGCAGGAAGCGCAGACACACAGGAGACAGTCTCAGGGACATGTCACAGGAAGCACAGACACACTGGAGACAGTCTCAGAGACATGTCACAGGAAGCGCAGACACACAAGAGACAGTCTCAGGGACATATCACAGGAAGTGCTGACACACAAGAGACAGTCTCAGGGACATATCACAGGAAGTGCAGACACACCACAAGAGACAGTCTCAGGGACATATCACAGCAAGTGCAGACACACAAGAGACAGTGTCAGGGACATATCACAGGAAGTGCAGACACACAAGAGACAGTCTCAGGGACATATCACAGAAAGTGCAGACACACAGGAGACAGTCTCAGGGACATATCAAAGGAAGTGCAGACACACAGGAGACAGTCTCAGGGACATATCAAAGGAAGTGCAGACACACAGGAGACAGTCTCAGGGACATATCACAGGAAGCGCAGACACACAGGAGACAGTCTCAGGGACATATCAAAGGAAGTGCAGACACACACGAGACAGTCTCAGGGACATATCACAGGAAGTGCAGACACACAAGAGACAGTCTCAGGGACATATCACAGGAAGCGCAGACACACAGGAGACAATCTCAGGGACATATCACAGGAAGCGCAGACACACAAGAGACAGTCTCAGGGACATATCACCATATCACAGGAAGCGCAGACACACAAGAGACAGTCTCAGGGACATATCACAGGAAGTGCAGACACACAAGAGACAGTCTCAGAGACACATCACAGGAAGTGCAGACACACAGGAGACAGTCTCAGGGACCTATCAAAGGAAGCGCAGACACACAGGAGACAGTCTCAGGGACCTATCACAGGAAGTGCAGACACACACAAGAGACAGTCTCAGGGACATATCACCATATCACAGGAAGCGCAGACACACAAGAGACAGTCTCAGAGACACATCACAGGAAGTGCAGACACACAGGAGACAGTCTCAGGGACCTATCACAGGAAGCGCAGACACACAGGAGACAGTCTCAGGGACATATCACAGGAAGTGCAGACACACAAGAGACAGTCTCAGGGACATATCACAGGAAGTGCAGACACACAAGACACAGTCTCAGGGACCTATCACAGGAAG
Source organism: Taudactylus pleione (assembly GCA_031769625.1). Lineage (NCBI taxonomy): Eukaryota > Metazoa > Chordata > Amphibia > Anura > Myobatrachidae > Taudactylus > Taudactylus pleione. The sequence continues at coordinate 73,808 of JAUIMM010001090.1, forward strand.
TGCAGACCCACAATAGACAGTCTCAGGGACATATCACAGGAAGCGCAGACACACAAGAGACAGTCTAAGGGACACATCACAGGAAGCGCAGACACACAAGAGACAGTCTCAGGGACCTATAACAGGAAGCGCAGACACACAGAAGACAATCTCAGGGACCTATCACAGGAAGCGCAGACACACAAGACACAGTCTCAGGGACCTATCACAGGAAGCGCAGACACACAATAGACAGTCTCAGGGACCTATCACAGGAAGCGCAGACACACAAGAGACAGTCTCAGGGACCTATCACAGGAAGCGCAGACACACAAGAGACAGTCTCAGGGACCTATCACAGGAAGCGCAGACACACAAGAGACAGTCTCAGGGACCTATCACAGGAAGCGCAGACACACAAGAAACAGTCTCAGGGACCTATCACAGGAACCGCGTACACACAGGAGACAATCTCAGGGACATATCGCAGGAATCGCAGACACACAAGAGACAGTCTCAGGGACATATCACCATATCACAGGAAGCGCAGACACACAGGAGACAATCTCAGGGACATATCACAGGAAGCGCAGACACACAAGAGACAGTCTCAGGGACATATCACCATATCACAGGAAGCGCAGACACGCAAGAGACAGTCTCAGGGACATATCACAGGAAGTGCAGACACACAAGAGACAGTCTCAGAGACACATCACAGGAAGTGCAGACACACAGGAGACAGTCTCAGGGACCTATCACAGGAAGTGCAGACACACAGGAGACAGTCTCAGGGACCTATCACAGGAAGCGCAGACACACACGAGACAGTCTCAGGGACATATCACAGGAAGAGCAGACACACGAGATAGTATCAGGGACATATCACAGGAAGCGCAGACACACAGGAGACAATCTCAGGGACATATCACAGGAAGCGCAGACACACAAGAGACAGTCTCAGGGACATATCACCATATCACAGGAAGCGCATACACACAAGAGACAGTCTCAGGGACATATCACAGGAAGGGCAGACACACAAGAGACAGTCTCAGAGACACATCACAGGAAGTGCAGACACACAGGAGACAGTCTCAGGGACCTATCACAGGAAGCGCAGACACACAGGAGACAGTCTCAGGGACATACCACAGGAAGTGCAGACACACAAGAGACAGTCTCAGGGACATATCACAGGAAGCGCAGACACACAAGAGACAGTCTCAGGGACACATCACAGGAAGCGCAGACACACAAGAGACAGTCTCAGGGACCTATAACAGGAAGCGCAGACACACAGAAGACAATCTCAGGGACATATCACAGGAAGCGCAGACACACAAGAGACAGTCTCAGGGACCTATCACAGGAAGCGCAGACACACAATAGACAGTCTCAGGGACCTATCACAGGAAGCGCAGACACACAAGAGACAGTCTCAGGGACCTATCACAGGAAGTGCAGACACACAAGAGATAGTCACAGGGACATATCACAGGAAGCGCAGACACACACAGGAGACAGTCTCAGGGACATGTCACAGGAAGCGCAGACACACAAGAGACAGTCTCAGGGACATGTCACAGGAAGTGCAGACACACAAGAGACAATCTCAGGGACATATCACAGGAAGTGCAGACACACAAGAGACAATCTCAGGGACATATCACAGGAAGTGCAGACACACAAGAGACAGTCTCAGGGACATATCACAGGAAATGCAGACACACAAGAGACAGTCTCAGGGACATATCACAGGAAGCGCAGACACACAAGATACAGTCTCAGGGACATATCACAGGAAGCGCAGACACACAAGAGACAGTCTCAGGGTCCTATCACAGGAAGTGCAGACACACAGGAGAGAGTCTCAGCGACATATAACAGGAAGTGCAGACACACAAGAGACAGTCTCAGGGACATATCACAGGAAGCGCAGACACACAGGAGATAGTCTCAGGGACATATCACAGAAAGTGCAGACACACAGGAGACAGTCTCACGGACATATCACAGGAAGCGCAGACACACAAGAGACAGTCTCAGGGACATATCACAGGAAGCGCAGACACACAGGATACAATCTCAGAGACATGTCACAGGAAGCGCAGACACACAGGAGACAGTCTCAGAGACATGTCACAGGAAGCGCAGACACACAAGAGACAGTCTCAGGGACATATCACAGGAAGTGCAGACACACAAGAGACAGTCTCAGGGACATATCACAGGAAGCACAGACACACAGGAGACAGTCTTAGGGACCTATCACAGGAAGTGCAGACCCACAAGAGACAGTCTCAGGGACATATCACAGGAAGCACAGACACACAGGAGACAGTCTTAGGGACCTATCACAGGAAGCGCAGACACACAAGAGATAGTCTCAGGGACCTATCACAGGAAGCGCAGACACACAAGAGACAGACTCAGGGACATATCACAGGAAGCGCAGACACACATGAGACAGTCTCAGGGACATATCACAGGAAGTGCAGAGACACAAGAGACAGTCTCAGGGACATATACATGAAGCGCAGACACACAGGAGACAGTCTCAGGGACATATCACAGGAAGCGCAGACACACAAGAGACAATCTCAGGGCCCTATCACAGGAAGTGCAGACACACAGGAGACAGTCTCAGGGACATATCACAGGAAGCGCAGACAAACAGGAGACAGTCTCAGGGACATATCACAGGAAGTGCAGACACACAAGAGACAGTCTCAGAGACCTATCACAGGAAGCGCAGACACACAAGAGACAGTCTCAGAGACACATCACAGGAAGTGCAGACACACAGGAGACAGTCTCAGGGACCTATCACAGGAAGCGCAGACACACAGGAGACAGTCTCAGGGACATATCACAGGAAGTGCAGACACACAAGAGACAGTCTCAGGGACATATCACAGGAAGTGCAGACACACAAGACACAGTCTCATGGACCTATCACAGGAAGTGCAGACCCACAATAGACAGTCTCAGGGACATATCACAGGAAGCGCAGACACACAAGAAACAGTCTAAGGGACACATCACAGGAAGCGCAGACACACAAGAGACAGTCTCAGGGACCTATAACAGGAAGCGCAGACACACAGAAGACAATCTCAGGGACCTATCACAGGAAGCGCAGACACACAAGAGACAGTCTCAGGGACCTATCACAGGAAGCGCAGACACACAATAGACAGTCTCAGGGACCTATCACAGGAAGCGCAGACACACAAGAGACAGTCTCAGGGACCTATCACAGGAAGCGCAGACACACAAGAGACAGTCTCAGGGACCTATCACAGGAAGCGCAGACACACAAGAGACAGTCTCAGGGACCTATCACAGGAAGCGCAGACACACAAGAGACAGTCTCAGAGACCTATCACAGGAACCGCATACACACAGGAGACAATCTCAGGGACATATCGCAGGAATCGCAGACACACATGAGACAGTCTCAGGGACATATCACCATATCACAGGAAGCGCAGACACACAGGAGACAATCTCAGGGACATATCACAGGAAGCGCAGACACACAAGAGACAGTCTCAGGGACATATCACCATATCACAGGAAGCGCAGACACGCAAGAGACAGTCTCAGGGACATATCACAGGAAGTGCAGACACACAAGAGACAGTCTCAGAGACACATCACAGGAAGTGCAGACACACAGGAGACAGTCTCAGGGACCTATCACAGGAAGTGCAGACACACAGGAGACAGTCTCAGGGACCTATCACAGGAAGCGCAGACACACACGAGACAGTCTCAGGGACATATCACAGGAAGCGCAGACACACGAGACAGTATCAGGGACATATCACAGGAAGCGCAGACACACAGGAGACAATCTCAGGGACATATCACAGGAAGCGCAGACACACAAGAGACAGTCTCAGGGACATATCACCATATCACAGGAAGCGCATACACACAAGAGACAGTCTCAGGGACATATCACAGGAAGGGCAGACACACAAGAGACAGTCTCAGAGACACATCACAGGAAGTGCAGACACACAGGAGACAGTCTCAGGGACCTATCACAGGAAGCGCAGACACACAGGAGACAGTCTCAGGGACATATCACAGGAAGTGCAGACACACAAGAGACAGTCTCAGGGACATATCACAGGAAGCGCAGACACACAAGAGACAGTCTCAGGGACACATCACAGGAAGCGCAGACACACAAGAGACAGTCTCAGGGACCTATAACAGGAAGCGCAGACACACAGAAGACAATCTCAGGGACATATCACAGGAAGCGCAGACACACAAGAGACAGTCTCAGGGACCTATCACAGGAAGCGCAGACACACAATAGACAGTCTCAGGGACCTATCACAGGAAGCACAGACACACAAGAGACAGTCTCAGGGACCTATCACAGGAAGTGCAGACACACAAGAGATAGTCACAGGGACATATCACAGGAAGCGCAGACACACACAGGAGACAGTCTCAGGGACATGTCACAGGAAGCGCAGACACACAAGAGACAGTCTCAGGGACATGTCACAGGAAGTGCAGACACACAAGAGACAATCTCAGGGACATATCACAGGAAGTGCAGACACACAAGAGACAATCTCAGGGACATATCACAGGAAGTGCAGACACACAAGAGACAGTCTCAGGGACATATCACAGGAAATGCAGACACACAAGAGACAGTCTCACGGACATATCACAGGAAGCGTAGACACACAAGATACAGTCTCAGGGACATATCACAGGAAGCGCAGACACACAAGAGACAGTCTCAGGGTCCTATCACAGGAAGTGCAGACACACAGGAGAGAGTCTCAGCGACATATAACAGGAAGTGCAGACACACAAGAGACAGTCTCAGGGACATATCACAGGAAGCGCAGACACACAGGAGATAGTCTCAGGGACATATCACAGGAAGTGCAGACACACAGGAGACAGTCTCACGGACATATCACAGGAAGCGCAGACACACAGGAGGCAGTCTCACGGACATGTCACAGGAAGCGCAGACACACAAGAGACAGTCTCAGGGACACATCACAGGAAGCGCAGACACACAAGAGACAGTCTCAGGGACCTATAACAGGAAGCGCAGACACACAGAAGACAATCTCAGGGACATATCACAGGAAGCGCAGACACACAAGAGACAGTCTCAGGGACCTATCACAGGAAGCGCAGACACACAATAGACAGTCTCAGGGACCTATCACAGGAAGCACAGACACACAGGAGACAGTCTTAGGGACCTATCACAGGAAGTGCAGACCCACAAGAGACAGTCTCAGGGACATATCACAGGAAGCACAGACACACAGGAGACAGTCTTAGGGACCTATCACAGGAAGCGCAGACACACAAGAGATAGTCTCAGGGACCTATCACAGGAAGCGCAGACACACAAGAGACAGACTCAGGGACATATCACAGGAAGCGCAGACACACATGAGACAGTCTCAGGGACATATCACAGGAAGTGCAGAGACACAAGCGACAGTCTCAGGGACATATACACGAAGCGCAGACACACAGGAGACAGTCTCAGGGACATATCACAGGAAGCGCAGACACACAAGAGACAATCTCAGGGACCTATCACAGGAAGTGCAGACACACAGGAGACAGTCTCAGGGACATATCACAGGAAGCACAGACAAACAGGAGACAGTCTCAGGGACATATCACAGGAAGTGCAGACACACAAGAGACAGTCTCAGAGACCTATCACAGGAAGCGCAGACACACAAGAGACAGTCTCAGAGACCTATCACAGGAAGTACAGACACACAAGAGACAGTCTCAGGGATGTATACAGGAAGCGCAGACACACAAGAGACAGTCTCATGGACCTATCACGGGAAGCGCAGACACACAAGAGACAGTCTCAGGGACCTATCACAGGAAGCGCAGACACACAAGAGACAGTCTCAGGGACATATCACAGGAAACGCAGACACACAAGAGACAGTCTCAGGGACATATCACAGGAAGTGCAGACACACAAGAGATAGTCTCAGGGACCTATCACAGGAAGCGCAGACATATCACAGGAAGCGCAGACACACAGGAGACAGTCTCAGGGACATATCACAGGAAGCGCAGACACACGAGAGACAGTCTCAGGGACCTATCACAGGAAGCGCAGACACACGAGAGACAGTCTCAGGGACATATCACAGGAAGCGCAGACACACGAGAGACAGTCTCAGGGACATATCACAGGAAGCGCAGACACAAAAGAGACAGTCTCAGGGACATATCACAGGAAGCGCAGACACACAGGAGACAGTCTCAGGGACATATCACAGGAAGCGCAGACACACAAGAGACAGTCTTAGGGACCTATCACAGGAAGCGCAGACACACAAGAGACAGTCTCAGGGACATATCACAGGAAGTGCAGACAAACAAGAGAGTCTCAGGGACATATCACAGGAAGCGCAGACACACGAGAGACAGACTCAGGGACATATCACAGGAAGCGCAGACACACAGGAGATAGTCTCAGGGACATATAACAGGAAGCGCAGACACACAAGAGACAGTCTCAGGGACATATCACAGGAAGCGCAGACACACAGGAGATAGTCTCAGGGACATATCACAGGAAGCGCAGACACACAGGAGACAGTCTCAGGGACATGTCACAGGAAGCGCAGACACACAGGAGACAGTCTCAGGGACATGTCACAGGAAGCGCAGACACACAAGAGACAGTCTCAGGGACATATCACAGGAAGCACAGACACACAGGAGACAGTCTCAGGGACAAGTCACAGGAAGCGCAGACACACTGGAGACAGTCTCAGAGACATGTCACAGGAAGCGCAGACACACAAGAGACAGTCTCAGGGATATATCACAGGAAGTGCAGACACACAAGAGACAGTCTCAGGGACATATCACAGGAAGCGCATACACACCACAAGAGACAGTCTCAGGGACATATCACAGGAAGTGCAGACACACAAGAGACAGTGTCAGGGACATATCACAGGAAGTGCAGACACACAAGAGACAGTCTCAGGGACATATCACAGAAAGTGCAGACACACAGAAGACAGTCTCAGGGACATATCACAGGAAGTGCAGACACACACGAGACAGTCTCAGGGATATATCACAGGAAGCGCAGACACACAAGAGACAGTCTCAGGGACATATCACAGGAAGCGCAGACACACAGGAGACAATCTCAGGGACATATCACAGGAAGCGCAGACACACAAGAGACAGTCTCAGGGACATATCACCATATCACAGGAAGCGCAGACACACAAGAGACAGTCTCAGGGACATATCACAGGAAGTGCAGACACACAAGAGACAGTCTCAGAGACACATCACAGGAAGTGCAGACACACAGGAGACAGTCTCAGGGACCTATCACAGGAAGCGCAGACACACAGGAGACAGTCTCAGGGACCTATCACAGGAAGTGCAGACACACAAGAGACAGTCTCAGGGACATATCACCATATCACAGGAAGTGCAGACACACAAGAGACAGTCTCAGGGACATATCACCATATCACAGGAAGTGCAGACACACAAGAGACAGTCTCAGGGACATATCACAGGAAGTGCAGACACACAAGAGATAGTCTCAGAGACACATCACAGGAAGTGCAGACACACAGGAGACAGTCTCAGGGACCTATCACAGGAAGTGCAGACACACAGGAGACAGTCTCAGGGACCTATCACAGGAAGCGCAGACACACACGAGACAGTCTCAGGGACCTATCACAGGAAGTGCAGACACACACAAGAGACAGTCTCAGGGACATATCACCATATCACAGGAAGCGCAGACACACAAGAGACAGTCTCAGGGACATATCACCATATCACAGGAAGCGCAGACACACAAGAGACAGTCTCAGGGACATATCACAGGAAGTGCAGACACACAAGAAACAGTCTCAGAGACACATCACAGGAAGTGCAGACACACAGGAGACAGTCTCAGGGACCTATCACAGGAAGCGCAGACACACAGGAGACAGTCTCAGGGACATATCACAGGAAGTGCAGACACACAAGAGACAGTCTCAGGGACCTTTCACAGGAAGTGCAGACACACAAGACACAGTCTCAGGGACCTATCACAGGAAGTGCAGACCCACAAGAGACAGTCTCAGGGACATATCACAGGAAGCGCAGACACATAAGAGACAGTCTCAGGGACACATCACAGGAAGCGCAGACACACAAGAGACAGTCTCAGGGACATATCACAGGAAGCGCAGACACACAGGAGACAGTCTCAGGGACATGTCACAGGAAGCGCAGACACACAAGAGACAGTCTCAGGGACATATCACAGGAAGCACAGACACACAGGAGACAGTCTCAGGGACAAGTCACAGGAAGCGCAGACACACTGGAGACAGTCTCAGAGACATGTCACAGGAAGCGCAGACACACAAGAGACAGTCTCAGGGATATATCACAGGAAGTGCAGACACACAAGAGACAGTCTCAGGGACATATCACAGGAAGCGCATACACACCACAAGAGACAGTCTCAGGGACATATCACAGGAAGTGCAGACACACAAGAGACAGTGTCAGGGACATATCACAGGAAGTGCAGACACACAAGAGACAGTCTCAGGGACATATCACAGAAAGTGCAGACACACAGAAGACAGTCTCAGGGACATATCACAGGAAGTGCAGACACACACGAGACAGTCTCAGGGATATATCACAGGAAGCGCAGACACACAAGAGACAGTCTCAGGGACATATCACAGGAAGCGCAGACACACAGGAGACAATCTCAGGGACATATCACAGGAAGCGCAGACACACAAGAGACAGTCTCAGGGACATATCACCATATCACAGGAAGCGCAGACACACAAGAGACAGTCTCAGGGACATATCACAGGAAGTGCAGACACACAAGAGACAGTCTCAGAGACACATCACAGGAAGTGCAGACACACAGGAGACAGTCTCAGGGACCTATCACAGGAAGCGCAGACACACAGGAGACAGTCTCAGGGACCTATCACAGGAAGTGCAGACACACAAGAGACAGTCTCAGGGACATATCACCATATCACAGGAAGTGCAGACACACAAGAGACAGTCTCAGGGACATATCACCATATCACAGGAAGTGCAGACACACAAGAGACAGTCTCAGGGACATATCACAGGAAGTGCAGACACACAAGAGATAGTCTCAGAGACACATCACAGGAAGTGCAGACACACAGGAGACAGTCTCAGGGACCTATCACAGGAAGTGCAGACACACAGGAGACAGTCTCAGGGACCTATCACAGGAAGCGCAGACACACACGAGACAGTCTCAGGGACCTATCACAGGAAGTGCAGACACACACAAGAGACAGTCTCAGGGACATATCACCATATCACAGGAAGCGCAGACACACAAGAGACAGTCTCAGGGACATATCACCATATCACAGGAAGCGCAGACACACAAGAGACAGTCTCAGGGACATATCACAGGAAGTGCAGACACACAAGAAACAGTCTCAGAGACACATCACAGGAAGTGCAGACACACAGGAGACAGTCTCAGGGACCTATCACAGGAAGCGCAGACACACAGGAGACAGTCTCAGGGACATATCACAGGAAGTGCAGACACACAAGAGACAGTCTCAGGGACCTTTCACAGGAAGTGCAGACACACAAGACACAGTCTCAGGGACCTATCACAGGAAGTGCAGACCCACAAGAGACAGTCTCAGGGACATATCACAGGAAGCGCAGACACATAAGAGACAGTCTCAGGGACACATCACAGGAAGCGCAGACACACAAGAGACAGTCTCAGGGACATATCACAGGAAGTGCAGACACACAAGAGACAGTCTCAGGGATCTATCACAGGAAGTGCAGACACACAAGACACAGTCTCAGGGACCTATCACAGGAAGCGCAGACACACAAGAGACAGTCTCAGGGACCTATCACAGGAAGCGCAGACACACAATAGACAGTCTCAGGGACCTATCACAGGAAGCGCAGACACACAAGAGACAGTCTCAGGGACCTATCACAGGAAGCGCAGACACACAAGAGACAGTCTCAGGGACCTATCACAGGAAGCGCAGACACACAAGAAACAGTCTCAGGGACATATCACAGGAAGCGCAGACACATAAGAGACAGTCTCAGGGACACATCACAGGAAGTGCAGACACACAAGAAACAGTCTCAGAGACACATCACAGGAAGTGCAGACACACAGGAGACAGTCTCAGGGACCTATCACAGGAAGTGCAGACACACAGGAGACAGTCTCAGGGACATATCACAGGAAGCGCAGACACACAGGAGACAATCTCAGGGACATATCACAGGGAGTGCAGACACACAAGAGACAATCTCAGGGACATATCACCATATCACAGGAAGCGCAGACACACAAGAGACAGTCTCAGGGACATATCACAGGAAGTGCAGACACACAAGAGACAGTCTCAGAGACACATCACAGGAAGTGCAGACACACAGGAGACAGTCTCAGGGACCTATCACAGGAAGCGCAGACACACAGGAGACAGTCTCAGGGACCTATCACAGGAAGTGCAGACACACACTAGAGACAGTCTCAGGGACATATCACCATATCACAGGAAGCGCAGACACACAAGAGACAGTCTCAGGGACATATCACCATATCACAGGAAGCGCAGACACACAAGAGACAGTCTCAGGGACATATCACAGGAAGTGCAGACACACAAGAAACAGTCTCAGAGACACATCACAGGAAGTGCAGACACACAGGAGACAGTCTCAGGGACCTATCACAGGAAGCGCAGACACACAGGAGACAGTCTCAGGGACATATCACAGGAAGTGCAGACACACAAGAGACAGTCTCAGGGACCTTTCACAGGAAGTGCAGACACACAAGACACAGTCTCAGGGACCTATCACAGGAAGTGCAGACCCACAAGAGACAGTCTCAGGGACATATCACAGGAAGCGCAGACACATAAGAGACAGTCTCAGGGACACATCACAGGAAGCGCAGACACACAAGAGACAGTCTCAGGGACATATCACAGGAAGTGCAGACACACAAGAGACAGTCTCAGGGATCTATCACAGGAAGTGCAGACACACAAGACACAGTCTCAGGGACCTATCACAGGAAGCGCAGACACACAAGAGACAGTCTCAGGGACCTATCACAGGAAGCGCAGACACACAATAGACAGTCTCAGGGACCTATCACAGGAAGCGCAGACACACAAGAGACAGTCTCAGGGACCTATCACAGGAAGCGCAGACACACAAGAGACAGTCTCAGGGACCTATCACAGGAAGCGCAGACACACAAGAAACAGTCTCAGGGACATATCACAGGAAGCGCAGACACATAAGAGACAGTCTCAGGGACACATCACAGGAAGTGCAGACACACAAGAAACAGTCTCAGAGACACATCACAGGAAGTGCAGACACACAGGAGACAGTCTCAGGGACCTATCACAGGAAGTGCAGACACACAGGAGACAGTCTCAGGGACATATCACAGGAAGCGCAGACACACAGGAGACAATCTCAGGGACATATCACAGGGAGTGCAGACACACAAGAGACAATCTCAGGGACATATCACCATATCACAGGAAGCGCAGACACACAAGAGACAGTCTCAGGGACATATCACAGGAAGTGCAGACACACAAGAGACAGTCTCAGAGACACATCACAGGAAGTGCAGACACACAGGAGACAGTCTCAGGGACCTATCACAGGAAGCGCAGACACACAGGAGACAGTCTCAGGGACATATCACAGGAAGTGCAGACACACAAGAGACAGTCTCAGGGACCTATCACAGGAAGTGCAGACACACAAGACACAGTCTCAGGGACCTATCACAGGAAGTGCAGACCCACAAGAGACAGTCTCAGGGACATATCACAGGAAGCGCAGACACATAAGAGACAGTCTCAGGGACACATCACAGGAAGCGCAGACACACAGGAGACAGTCTCAGGGACATATCACAGGAAGTGCAGACACACAAGAGACAGTCTCAGGGATCTATCACAGGAAGTGCAGACACACAAGACACAGTCTCAGAGACCTATCACAGGAAGCGCAGACACACAAGAGACAGTCTCAGGGACCTATCACAGGAAGCGCAGACACACAAGAAACAGTCTCAGGGACATATCACAGGAAGCGCAGACACATAAGAGACAGTCTCAGGGACACATCACAGGAAGTGCAGACACACAAGAAACAGTCTCAGAGACACATCACAGGAAGTGCAGACACACAGGAGACAGTCTCAGGGACCTATCACAGGAAGTGCAGACACACAGGAGACAGTCTCAGGGACATATCACAGGAAGCGCAGACACACAGGAGACAATCTCAGGGACATATCACAGGGAGTGCAGACACACAAGAGACAATCTCAGGGACATATCACCATATCACAGGAAGCGCAGACACACAAGAGACAGTCTCAGGGACATATCACAGGAAGTGCAGACACACAAGAGACAGTCTCAGAGACACATCACAGGAAGTGCAGACACACAGGAGACAGTCTCAGGGACCTATCACAGGAAGCGCAGACACACAGGAGACAGTCTCAGGGACATATCACAGGAAGTGCAGACACACAAGAGACAGTCTCAGGGACCTATCACAGGAAGTGCAGACACACAAGACACAGTCTCAGGGACCTATCACAGGAAGTGCAGACCCACAAGAGACAGTCTCAGGGACATATCACAGGAAGCGCAGACACATAAGAGACAGTCTCAGGGACACATCACAGGAAGCGCAGACACACAGGAGACAGTCTCAGGGACATATCACAGGAAGTGCAGACACACAAGAGACAGTCTCAGGGATCTATCACAGGAAGTGCAGACACACAAGACACAGTCTCAGAGACCTATCACAGGAAGCGCAGACACACAAGAGACAGTCTCAGGGACCTATCACAGGAAGCGCAGACACACAATAGACAGTCTCAGGGACCTATCACAGGAAGCGCAGACACACAAGAGACAGTCTCAGGGACCTATCACAGGAAGCGCAGACACACAATAGACAGTCTCAGGGACCTATCACAGGAAGCGCAGACACACAAGAGACAGTCTCAGGGACCTATCACAGGAAGCGCAGACACACAAGAGACAGTCTCAGGGACCTATCACAGGAAGCGCAGACACACAAGAGACAGTCTCAGGGACCTATCACAGGAAGCGCAGACACACAAGAGACAGTCTCAGGGACCTATCACAGGAAGCGCAGACACACAGGAGACAATCTCAGGGACATATCACAGGAAGCGCAGACACACAAGAGACAGTCTCAGGGACATATCACCATATCACAGGAAGCGCAGACACACAGGAGACAATCTCAGGGACATATCACAGAAAGCGCAGACACACAAGAGACAGTCTCAGGGACATATCACCATATCACAGGAAGCGCAGACACACAAGAGACAGTCTCAGGGACATATCACAGGAAGTGCAGACACACAAGAGACAGTCTCAGAGACACATCACAGGAAGTGCAGACACACAGGAGACAGTCTCAGGGACCTATCACAGGAAGCGCAGACACACAGGAGACAGGGACCTATCACAGGAAGTGCAGACACACACAAGAGACAGTCTCAGGGACATATCACCATATCACAGGAAGCGCAGACACACAAGAGACAGTCTCAGGGACATATCACCACATCACAGGAAGCGCAGACACACAAGAGACAGTCTCAGGGACATATCACAGGAAGTGCAGACACACAAAAGACAGTCTCAGAGACACATCACAGGAAGTGCAGACACACAGGAGACAGTCTCAGGGACCATTCACAGGAAGTGCAGACACACAGGAGACAGTCTCAGGGACCTATCACAGGAAGCGCAGACACACACGAGACAGTCTCAGGGACATATCACAGGAAGCGCAGACACACGAGACAGTCTCAGGGACATATCACAGGAAGCGCAGACACACAGGAGACAATCTCAGGGACATATCACAGGAAGCGAAGACACACAAGAGACAGTCTCAGGGACATATCACAGGAAGCACAGACACACAAGAGACAGTCTCAGAGACACATCACAGGAAGTGCAGACACACAGGAGACAGTCTCAGGGACCTATCACAGGAAGAGCAGACACACAGGAGACAGTCTCAGGGACATATCACAGGAAGTGCAGACACACAAGAGACAGTCATAGGGACATATCACAGGAAGTGCAGACACACAAGAGACAGTCTCAGGGACCTATCACAGGAAGTGCAGACCCACAAGAGACAGTCTCAGGGACCTATAACAGGAAGCGCAGACACACAGAAGACAATCTCAGGGACCTATCACAGGAAGCGCAGACACACAAGAGACAGTCTCAGGGACCTATCACAGGAAGCGCAGACACACAATAGACAGTCTCAGGGACCTATCACAGGAAGCGCAGACACACAAGAGACAGTCTCAGGGACCTATCACAGGAAGAGCAGACACACAAGAGACAGTCTCAGGGACCTATCACAGGAAGCGCAGACACACAAGAGACAGTCTCAGGGACCTATCACAGGAAGCGCAGACACACAAGAGACAATCTCAGGGACCTATCACAGGAAGCGCAGACACACAAGAGACAGTCTCAGGGACATATCACAGGAAGTGCAGACACACAAGAGATAGTCACAGGGACATATCACAGGAAGCGCAGACACACACAGGAGACAGTCTCAGGGACATGTCACAGGAAGTGCAGACACACAAGAGACAGTCTCAGGGACATGTCACAGGAAGTGCAGACACACAAGAGACAGTCTCAGGGACATATCACAGGAAGTGCAGACACACAAGAGACAGTCTCAGGGACATATCACAGGAAATGCAGACACACAAGAGACAGTCTCAGGGACATATCACAGGAAGCGCAGACAGACAAGAGACAGTCTCAGGGTCATATCACAGGAAGTGCAGACACACAAGAGACAGTCTCAGGGACATATCACAGGAAGCGCAGACACACAAGAGACAGTCTCAGGGACATATCACAGGAAGTGCAGACACACAAGAGACAGTCTCAGGGACATATCACAGGATGTGCAGACACACAAGAGACAGTCTCAGGGACCTATCACAGGAAGCACAGACACACAAGAGACAGTCTCAGGGACCTATCACAGGAAGCGCAGACACACAAGAGACAATCTCAGGGACCTATCACAGGAAGCGCAGACACACAAGAGACAGTCTCAGGGACATATCACAGGAAGTGCAGACACACAAGTGATAGTCACAGGGACATATCACAGGAAGCGCAGACACACAAGAGACAGTCTCAGAGACACATCACAGGAAGTGCAGACACACAGGAGACAGTCTCAGGGACCTATCACAGGAAGAGCAGACACACAGGAGACAGTCTCAGGGACATATCACAGGAAGTGCAGACACACAAGAGACAGTCATAGGGACATATCACAGGAAGTGCAGACACACAAGAGACAGTCTCAGGGACCTATCACAGGAAGTGCAGACCCACAAGAGACAGTCTCAGGGACCTATAACAGGAAGCGCAGACACACAGAAGACAATCTCAGGGACCTATCACAGGAAGCGCAGACACACAAGAGACAGTCTCAGGGACCTATCACAGGAAGCGCAGACACACAATAGACAGTCTCAGGGACCTATCACAGGAAGCGCAGACACACAAGAGACAGTCTCAGGGACCTATCACAGGAAGAGCAGACACACAAGAGACAGTCTCAGGGACCTATCACAGGAAGCGCAGACACACAAGAGACAGTCTCAGGGACCTATCACAGGAAGCGCAGACACACAAGAGACAATCTCAGGGACCTATCACAGGAAGCGCAGACACACAAGAGACAGTCTCAGGGACATATCACAGGAAGTGCAGACACACAAGAGATAGTCACAGGGACATATCACAGGAAGCGCAGACACACACAGGAGACAGTCTCAGGGACATGTCACAGGAAGCGCAGACACACAAGAGACAGTCTCAGGGACATGTCACAGGAAGTGCAGACACACAAGAGACAGTCTCAGGGACATATCACAGGAAGTGCAGACACACAAGAGACAGTCTCAGGGACATATCACAGGAAATGCAGACACACAAGAGACAGTCTCAGGGACATATCACAGGAAGCGCAGACACACAAGAGACAGTCTCAGGGACATATCACAGGAAGTGCAGACACACAAGAGACAGTCTCAGGGACATATCACAGGAAGCGCAGACACACAAGAGACAGTCTCAGGGACATATCACAGGAAGTGCAGACACACAAGAGACAGTCTCAGGGACATATCACAGGATGTGCAGACACACAAGAGACAGTCTCAGGGACCTATCACAGGAAGCGCAGACACACAAGAGACAGTCTCAGGGACCTATCACAGGAAGCGCAGACACACAAGAGACAATCTCAGGGACCTATCACAGGAAGCGCAGACACACAAGAGACAGTCTCAGGGACATATCACAGGAAGTGCAGACACACAAGTGATAGTCACAGGGACATATCACAGGAAGCGCAGACACACACAGGAGACAGTCTCAGGGACATGTCACAGGAAGCGCAGACACACAAGAGACAGTCTCAGGGACATGTCACAGGAAGTGCAGACACACAAGAGACAGTCTCAGGGACATATCACAGGAAGTGCAGACACACAAGAGACAATCTCAGGGACATATCACAGGAAGTGCAGACACACAAGAGACAGTCTCAGGGACATATCACAGGAAATGCAGACACACAAGAGACAGTCTCAGGGACATATCACAGGAAGCGCAGACACACAAGAGACAGTCTCAGGGACATATCACAGGAAGCGCAGACACACAGGAGACAGTCTCAGGGACATATCACAGGAAGTGCAGACACACAGGAGAGAGTCTCAGCGACATATAACAGGAAGCGCAGACACACAAGAGACAGTCTCAGGGACACATCACAGGAAGCGCAGACACACAGGAGATAGTCTCAGGGACATATCACAGGAAGCGCAGACACACAAGAGACAGTCTCAGGGACACATCACAGGAAGCGCAGACACACAGGAGATAGTCTCAGGGACATATCACAGGAAGCGCAGACACACAAGAGACAGTCTCAGGGACTCATCACAGGAAGCGCAGACACACAGGAGATAGTCTCAGGGACATATCACAGGAAGCGCAGACACACAAGAGACAGTCTCAGGGACACATCACAGGAAGCGCAGACACAGGAGACAGTCTCAGGGACATATCACAGGAAGCGCAGACACACAGGAGACAGTCTCAGGGACATGTCACAGGAAGCGCAGACACACAAGAGACAGTCTCAGGGACATATCACAGGAAGCGCAGACACACAGGAGACAATCTCATAGACATGTCACAGGAAGGGCAGACACACAGGAGACAGTCTCAGAGACATGTCACAGGAAGCGCAGACACACAAGAGACAGTCTCAGGGACATATCACAGGAAGTGCAGACACACAAGAGACAGTCTCAGGGACATATCACAGGAAGCACAGACACACAGGAGACAGTCTTAGGGACCTATCACAGGAAGTGCAGACCCACAAGAGACAGTCTCAGGGACATATCACAGGAAGCACAGACACACAGGAGACAGTCTTAGGGACCTATCACTGGAAGCGCAGACACACAAGAGATAGTCTCAGGGACCTATCACAGGAAGCGCAGACACACAAGAGACAGACTCAGGGACATATCACAGGAAGCGCAGACACACATGAGACAGTCTCAGGGACATATCACAGGAAGTGCAGAGACACAAGAGACAGTCTCAGGGACATATACACGAAGCGCAGACACACAGGAGACAGTCTCAGGGACATATCACAGGAAGCGCAGACACACAAGAGACAATCTCAGGGACGAATCACAGGAAGTGCAGACACACAGGAGACAGTCTCAGGGACATATCACAGGAAGCGCAGACAAACAGGAGACAGTCTCAGGGACATATCACAGGAAGTGCAGACACACAAGAGACAGTCTCAGAGACCTATCACTGGAAGCGCAGACACACAAGAGACAGTCTCAGAGACCTATCACAGGAAGTGCAGACACACAAGAGACAGTCTCAGGGATGTATACAGGAAGCGCAGACACACAAGTGACAGTCTCAGGGACCTATCACGGGAAGCGCAGACACACAAGAGACAGTCTCAGGGACCTATCACAGGAAGCGCAGACACACAAGAGACAGTCTCAGGGACATATCAAAGTAAATGCAGACACACAAGAGACAGTCTCAGAGACCTATCACAGGAAGTGCAGACACACAAGAGACAATCTCAGGGACCTATCACAGGAAGCGCAGACACACAAGAGACAGTCTCAGGGACATATACAGGAAGCGCAGACACACAGGAGACAGTCTCAGGGACCTATCACAGGAAGCGCAGACACACAAGAGACAATCTCAGGGACCTATCACAGGAAGCACAGACACACAAGAGACAGTCTCAGGGACATATCCCAGGAAGCGCAGACACACATGAGACAGTCTCAGGGACATATCACAGGAAGTGCAGACACACAAGAGACAGTCTCAGGGACATATCACAGGAAGCGCAGACACACAGGAGACAGTCTCAGAGACCTATCACAGGACGCGCAGACACACAAGAGACAGTCTCAGGGACCTATCACAGGAAGCGCAGACACACAAGAGACAGTCTCAGGGACATATCACAGGAAGTGCAGACATGCAAGAGACAGTCTCAGGGACATATCACAGGAAGCGCAGACACACAAGAGACAGTCTCAGGAACATATCACGGGAAGCGCAGACACACAAGAGAGTCTCAGGGACATATCACAGGTAGCGCAGACACACAAGAGACAGTCTCAGGGACATATCACGGGAAGCGCAGACACACAAGATAGTCTCAGGGATATATCACGGGAAGCGCAGACACACAAGAGACAGTCTCAGGGACATATCACAGGAAGCGCAGACACACAAGAGACAATGTCAGGGACCTATCACAGGAAGCGCAGACACACAAGAGACAATGTCAGGGACCTATCACAGGAAGCGCAGACACACAGGAGACAGTCTCAGGGACCTATCACAGGAAGCGCACACACACAAGAGATAGTCTCAGGGACCTATCACAGGAAGCGCAGACACACAAGAGACAGTCTCAGGGACATATCACAGGAAGTGCAGACACACAAGAGACAGTCTCAGGGACATATCACAGGAAATGCAGACACACAAGAGACAGTCTCAGGGACATATCACAGGAAGCGCAGACACACAAGAGACAGTCTCAGGGACATATCACAGGAAGTGCAGACACACAAGAGACAGTCTCAGGGACATATCACAGGAAGCGCAGACACACAAGAGACAGTCTCAGGGACATATCACAGGAAGTGCAGACACACAAGAGACAGTCTCAGGGACATATCACAGGATGTGCAGACACACAAGAGACAGTCTCAGGGACCTATCACAGGAAGCGCAGACACACAAGAGACAGTCTCAGGGACCTATCACAGGAAGCGCAGACACACAAGAGACAATCTCAGGGACCTATCACAGGAAGCGCAGACACACAAGAGACAGTCTCAGGGACATATCACAGGAAGTGCAGACACACAAGTGATAGTCACAGGGACATATCACAGGAAGCGCAGACACACACAGGAGACAGTCTCAGGGACATGTCACAGGAAGCGCAGACACACAAGAGACAGTCTCAGGGACATGTCACAGGAAGTGCAGACACACAAGAGATAGTCTCAGGGACATATCACAGGAAGTGCAGACACACAAGAGACAATCTCAGGGACATATCACAGGAAGTGCAGACACACAAGAGACAGTCTCAGGGACATATCACAGGAAATGCAGACACACAAGAGACAGTCTCAGGGACATATCACAGGAAGCGCAGACACACAAGAGACAGTCTCAGGGACATATCACAGGAAGCGCAGACACACAGGAGACAGTCTCAGGGACATATCACAGGAAGTGCAGACACACAGGAGAGAGTCTCAGCGACATATAACAGGAAGCGCAGACACACAAGAGACAGTCTCAGGGACACATCACAGGAAGCGCAGACACACAGGAGATAGTCTCAGGGACATATCACAGGAAGCGCAGACACACAAGAGACAGTCTCAGGGACACATCACAGGAAGCGCAGACACACAGGAGATAGTCTCAGGGACATATCACAGGAAGCGCAGACACACAAGAGACAGTCTCAGGGACACATCACAGGAAGCGCAGACACACAGGAGATAGTCTCAGGGACATATCACAGGAAGCGCAGACACACAAGAGACAGTCTCAGGGACACATCACAGGAAGCGCAGACACACAGGAGACAGTCTCAGGGACATATCACAGGAAGCGCAGACACACAGGAGACAGTCTCAGGGACATGTCACAGGAAGCGCAGACACACAAGAGACAGTCTCAGGGACATATCACAGGAAGCGCAGACACACAGGAGACAATCTCAGAGACATGTCACAGGAAGGGCAGACACACAGGAGACAGTCTCAGAGACATGTCACAGGAAGCGCAGACACACAAGAGACAGTCTCAGGGACATATCACAGGAAGTGCAGACACACAAGAGACAGTCTCAGGGACATATCACAGGAAGCACAGACACACAGGAGACAGTCTTAGGGACCTATCACAGGAAGTGCAGACCCACAAGAGACAGTCTCAGGGACATATCACAGGAAGCACAGACACACAGGAGACAGTCTTAGGGACCTATCACTGGAAGCGCAGACACACAAGAGATAGTCTCAGGGACCTATCACAGGAAGCGCAGACACACAAGAGACAGTCTCAGGGACATATCACAGGAAGTGCAGACACACAAGAGACAGTCTCAGGGACATATCACAGGAAATGCAGACACACAAGAGACAGTCTCAGGGACATATCACAGGAAGCGCAGACACACAAGAGACAGTCTCAGGGACATATCACAGGAAGTGCAGACACACAAGAGACAGTCTCAGGGACATATCACAGGAAGCGCAGACACACAAGAGACAATCTCAGGGACCTATCACAGGAAGCGCAGACACACAAGAGACAGTCTCAGGGACATATCACAGGAAGTGCAGACACACAAGAGATAGTCACAGGGACATATCACAGGAAGCGCAGACACACACAGGAGACAGTCTCAGGGACATGTCACAGGAAGCGCAGACACACAAGAGACAGTCTCAGGGACATGTCACAGGAAGTGCAGACACACAAGAGACAGTCTCAGGGACATATCACAGGAAGTGCAGACACACAAGAGACAGTCTCAGGGACATATCACAGGAAATGCAGACACACAAGAGACAGTCTCAGGGACATATCACAGGAAGCGCAGACACACAAGAGACAGTCTCAGGGACATATCACAGGAAGTGCAGACACACAAGAGACAGTCTCAGGGACATATCACAGGAAGCGCAGACACACAAGAGACAGTCTCAGGGACATATCACAGGAAGTGCAGACACACAAGAGACAGTCTCAGGGACATATCACAGGATGTGCAGACACACAAGAGACAGTCTCAGGGACCTATCACAGGAAGCGCAGACACACAAGAGACAGTCTCAGGGACCTATCACAGGAAGCGCAGACACACAAGAGACAATCTCAGGGACCTATCACAGGAAGCGCAGACACACAAGAGACAGTCTCAGGGACATATCACAGGAAGTGCAGACACACAAGTGATAGTCACAGGGACATATCACAGGAAGCGCAGACACACACAGGAGACAGTCTCAGGGACATGTCACAGGAAGCGCAGACACACAAGAGACAGTCTCAGGGACATGTCACAGGAAGTGCAGACACACAAGAGACAGTCTCAGGGACATATCACAGGAAGTGCAGACACACAAGAGACAATCTCAGGGACATATCACAGGAAGTGCAGACACACAAGAGACAGTCTCAGGGACATATCACAGGAAATGCAGACACACAAGAGACAGTCTCAGGGACATATCACAGGAAGCGCAGACACACAAGAGACAGTCTCAGGGACATATCACAGGAAGCGCAGACACACAGGAGACAGTCTCAGGGACATATCACAGGAAGTGCAGACACACAGGAGAGAGTCTCAGCGACATATAACAGGAAGCGCAGACACACAAGAGACAGTCTCAGGGACACATCACAGGAAGCGCAGACACACAGGAGATAGTCTCAGGGACATATCACAGGAAGCGCAGACACACAAGAGACAGTCTCAGGGACACATCACAGGAAGCGCAGACACACAGGAGATAGTCTCAGGGACATATCACAGGAAGCGCAGACACACAAGAGACAGTCTCAGGGACTCATCACAGGAAGCGCAGACACACAGGAGATAGTCTCAGGGACATATCACAGGAAGCGCAGACACACAAGAGACAGTCTCAGGGACACATCACAGGAAGCGCAGACACACAGGAGACAGTCTCAGGGACATATCACAGGAAGCGCAGACACACAGGAGACAGTCTCAGGGACATGTCACAGGAAGCGCAGACACACAAGAGACAGTCTCAGGGACATATCACAGGAAGCGCAGACACACAGGAGACAATCTCAGAGACATGTCACAGGAAGGGCAGACACACAGGAGACAGTCTCAGAGACATGTCACAGGAAGCGCAGACACACAAGAGACAGTCTCAGGGACATATCACAGGAAGTGCAGACACACAAGAGACAGTCTCAGGGACATATCACAGGAAGCACAGACACACAGGAGACAGTCTTAGGGACCTATCACAGGAAGTGCAGACCCACAAGAGACAGTCTCAGGGACATATCACAGGAAGCACAGACACACAGGAGACAGTCTTAGGGACCTATCACTGGAAGCGCAGACACACAAGAGATAGTCTCAGGGACCTATCACAGGAAGCGCAGACACACAAGAGACAGACTCAGGGACATATCACAGGAAGCGCAGACACACATGAGACAGTCTCAGGGACATATCACAGGAAGTGCAGAGACACAAGAGACAGTCTCAGGGACATATACACGAAGCGCAGACACACAGGAGACAGTCTCAGGGACATATCACAGGAAGCGCAGACACACAAGAGACAATCTCAGGGACGAATCACAGGAAGTGAAGACACACAGGAGACAGTCTCAGGGACATATCACAGGAAGCGCAGACAAACAGGAGACAGTCTCAGGGACATATCACAGGAAGTGCAGACACACAAGAGACAGTCTCAGAGACCTATCACTGGAAGCGCAGACACACAAGAGACAGTCTCAGAGACCTATCACAGGAAGTGCAGACACACAAGAGACAGTCTCAGGGATGTATACAGGAAGCGCAGACACACAAGTGACAGTCTCAGGGACCTATCACGGGAAGCGCAGACACACAAGAGACAGTCTCAGGGACCTATCACAGGAAGCGCAGACACACAAGAGACAGTCTCAGGGACATATCAAAGTAAATGCAGACACACAAGAGACAGTCTCAGAGACCTATCACAGGAAGTGCAGACACACAAGAGACAATCTCAGGGACCTATCACAGGAAGCGCAGACACACAAGAGACAGTCTCAGGGACATATACAGGAAGCGCAGACACACAGGAGACAGTCTCAGGGACCTATCACAGGAAGCGCAGACACACAAGAGACAATCTCAGGGACCTATCACAGGAAGCACAGACACACAAGAGACAGTCTCAGGGACATATCCCAGGAAGCGCAGACACACATGAGACAGTCTCAGGGACATATCACAGGAAGTGCAGACACACAAGAGACAGTCTCAGGGACATATCACAGGAAGCGCAGACACACAGGAGACAGTCTCAGAGACCTATCACAGGACGCGCAGACACACAAGAGACAGTCTCAGGGACCTATCACAGGAAGCGCAGACACACAAGAGACAGTCTCAGGGACATATCACAGGAAGTGCAGACATGCAAGAGACAGTCTCAGGGACATATCACAGGAAGCGCAGACACACAAGAGACAGTCTCAGGAACATATCACGGGAAGCGCAGACACACAAGAGAGTCTCAGGGACATATCACAGGTAGCGCAGACACACAAGAGACAGTCTCAGGGACATATCACGGGAAGCGCAGACACACAAGATAGTCTCAGGGATATATCACGGGAAGCGCAGACACACAAGAGACAGTCTCAGGGACATATCACAGGAAGCGCAGACACACAAGAGACAATGTCAGGGACCTATCACAGGAAGCGCAGACACACAAGAGACAATGTCAGGGACCTATCAC
This sequence comes from Taudactylus pleione, assembly GCA_031769625.1. NCBI lineage: Eukaryota > Metazoa > Chordata > Amphibia > Anura > Myobatrachidae > Taudactylus > Taudactylus pleione. Next base: position 98,142 of record JAUIMM010001090.1, read on the forward strand.
AGGAAGCGCAGACACACAGGAGACAGTCTCAGGGACCTATCACAGGAAGCGCACACACACAAGAGATAGTCTCAGGGACCTATCACAGGAAGCGCAGACACACAAGAGACAGTCTCAGGGACATATCACAGGAAGTGCAGACACACAAGAGACAGTCTCAGGGACATATCACAGGAAATGCAGACACACAAGAGACAGTCTCAGGGACATATCACAGGAAGCGCAGACACACAAGAGACAGTCTCAGGGACATATCACAGGAAGTGCAGACACACAAGAGACAGTCTCAGGGACATATCACAGGAAGCGCAGACACACAAGAGACAGTCTCAGGGACATATCACAGGAAGTGCAGACACACAAGAGACAGTCTCAGGGACATATCACAGGATGTGCAGACACACAAGAGACAGTCTCAGGGACCTATCACAGGAAGCGCAGACACACAAGAGACAGTCTCAGGGACCTATCACAGGAAGCGCAGACACACAAGAGACAATCTCAGGGACCTATCACAGGAAGCGCAGACACACAAGAGACAGTCTCAGGGACATATCACAGGAAGTGCAGACACACAAGTGATAGTCACAGGGACATATCACAGGAAGCGCAGACACACACAGGAGACAGTCTCAGGGACATGTCACAGGAAGCGCAGACACACAAGAGACAGTCTCAGGGACATGTCACAGGAAGTGCAGACACACAAGAGATAGTCTCAGGGACATATCACAGGAAGTGCAGACACACAAGAGACAATCTCAGGGACATATCACAGGAAGTGCAGACACACAAGAGACAGTCTCAGGGACATATCACAGGAAATGCAGACACACAAGAGACAGTCTCAGGGACATATCACAGGAAGCGCAGACACACAAGAGACAGTCTCAGGGACATATCACAGGAAGCGCAGACACACAGGAGACAGTCTCAGGGACATATCACAGGAAGTGCAGACACACAGGAGAGAGTCTCAGCGACATATAACAGGAAGCGCAGACACACAAGAGACAGTCTCAGGGACACATCACAGGAAGCGCAGACACACAGGAGATAGTCTCAGGGACATATCACAGGAAGCGCAGACACACAAGAGACAGTCTCAGGGACACATCACAGGAAGCGCAGACACACAGGAGATAGTCTCAGGGACATATCACAGGAAGCGCAGACACACAAGAGACAGTCTCAGGGACACATCACAGGAAGCGCAGACACACAGGAGATAGTCTCAGGGACATATCACAGGAAGCGCAGACACACAAGAGACAGTCTCAGGGACACATCACAGGAAGCGCAGACACACAGGAGACAGTCTCAGGGACATATCACAGGAAGCGCAGACACACAGGAGACAGTCTCAGGGACATGTCACAGGAAGCGCAGACACACAAGAGACAGTCTCAGGGACATATCACAGGAAGCGCAGACACACAGGAGACAATCTCAGAGACATGTCACAGGAAGGGCAGACACACAGGAGACAGTCTCAGAGACATGTCACAGGAAGCGCAGACACACAAGAGACAGTCTCAGGGACATATCACAGGAAGTGCAGACACACAAGAGACAGTCTCAGGGACATATCACAGGAAGCACAGACACACAGGAGACAGTCTTAGGGACCTATCACAGGAAGTGCAGACCCACAAGAGACAGTCTCAGGGACATATCACAGGAAGCACAGACACACAGGAGACAGTCTTAGGGACCTATCACTGGAAGCGCAGACACACAAGAGATAGTCTCAGGGACCTATCACAGGAAGCGCAAACACACAAGAGACAGTCTCAGGGACATATCACAGGAAGTGCAGACACACAAGAGACAGTCTCAGGGACATATCACAGGAAATGCAGACACACAAGAGACAGTCTCAGGGACATATCACAGGAAGCGCAGACACACAAGAGACAGTCTCAGGGACATATCACAGGAAGTGCAGACACACAAGAGACAGTCTCAGGGACATATCACAGGAAGCGCAGACACACAAGAGACAGTCTCAGGGACATATCACAGGAAGTGCAGACACACAAGAGACAGTCTCAGGGACATATCACAGGATGTGCAGACACACAAGAGACAGTCTCAGGGACCTATCACAGGAAGCGCAGACACACAAGAGACAGTCTCAGGGACCTATCACAGGAAGCGCAGACACACAAGAGACAATCTCAGGGACCTATCACAGGAAGCGCAGACACACAATAGACAGTCTCAGGGACCTATCACAGGAAGCGCAGACACACAAGAGACAGTCTCAGGGACCTATCACAGGAAGCGCAGACACACAAGAGACAGTCTCAGGGACCTATCACAGGAAGCGCAGACACACAAGAAACAGTCTCAGGGACATATCACAGGAAGCGCAGACACATAAGAGACAGTCTCAGGGACACATCACAGGAAGTGCAGACACACAAGAAACAGTCTCAGAGACACATCACAGGAAGTGCAGACACACAGGAGACAGTCTCAGGGACCTATCACAGGAAGTGCAGACACACAGGAGACAGTCTCAGGGACATATCACAGGAAGCGCAGACACACAGGAGACAATCTCAGGGACATATCACAGGGAGTGCAGACACACAAGAGACAATCTCAGGGACATATCACCATATCACAGGAAGCGCAGACACACAAGAGACAGTCTCAGGGACATATCACAGGAAGTGCAGACACACAAGAGACAGTCTCAGAGACACATCACAGGAAGTGCAGACACACAGGAGACAGTCTCAGGGACCTATCACAGGAAGCGCAGACACACAGGAGACAGTCTCAGGGACATATCACAGGAAGTGCAGACACACAAGAGACAGTCTCAGGGACATGTCACAGGAAGTGCAGACACACAAGACACAGTCTCAGGGACCTATCACAGGAAGTGCAGACCCACAAGAGACAGTCTCAGGGACATATCACAGGAAGCGCAGACACATAAGAGACAGTCTCAGGGACACATCACAGGAAGCGCAGACACACAGGAGACAGTCTCAGGGACATATCACAGGAAGTGCAGACACACAAGAGACAGTCTCAGGGATCTATCACAGGAAGTGCAGACACACAAGACACAGTCTCAGAGACCTATCACAGGAAGTGCAGACACACAAGAGACAGTCTCAGGGACCTATCACAGGAAGCGCAGACACACAATAGACAGTCTCAGGGACCTATCACAGGAAGCGCAGACACACAAGAGACAGTCTCAGGGACCTATCACAGGAAGCGCAGACACACAATAGACAGTCTCAGGGACCTATCACAGGAAGCGCAGACACACAAGAGACAGTCTCAGGGACCTATCACAGGAAGCGCAGACACACAAGAGACAGTCTCAGGGACCTATCACAGGAAGCGCAGACACACAAGAGACAGTCTCAGGGACCTATCACAGGAAGCGCAGACACACAAGAGACAGTCTCAGGGACCTATCACAGGAAGCGCAGACACACAGGAGACAATCTCAGGGACATATCACAGGAAGCGCAGACACACAAGAGACAGTCTCAGGGACATATCACCATATCACAGGAAGCGCAGACACACAGGAGACAATCTCAGGGACATATCACAGAAAGCGCAGACACACAAGAGACAGTCTCAGGGACATATCACCATATCACAGGAAGCGCAGACACACAAGAGACAGTCTCAGGGACATATCACAGGAAGTGCAGACACACAAGAGACAGTCTCAGAGACACATCACAGGAAGTGCAGACACACAGGAGACAGTCTCAGGGACCTATCACAGGAAGCGCAGACACACAGGAGACAGTCTTAGGGACCTATCACAGGAAGTGCAGACACACACAAGAGACAGTCTCAGGGACATATCACCATATCACAGGAAGCGCAGACACACAAGAGACAGTCTCAGGGACATATCACCACATCACAGGAAGCGCAGACACACAAGAGACAGTCTCAGGGACATATCACAGGAAGTGCAGACGCACAAAAGACAGTCTCAGAGACACATCACAGGAAGTGCAGACACACAGGAGACAGTCTCAGGGACCATTCACAGGAAGTGCAGACACACAGGAGACAGTCTCAGGGACCTATCACAGGAAGCGCAGACACACACGAGACAGTCTCAGGGACATATCACAGGAAGCGCAGACACACGAGACAGTCTCAGGGACATATCACAGGAAGCGCAGACACACAGGAGACAATCTCAGGGACATATCACAGGAAGCGCAGACACACAAGAGACAGTCTCAGGGACATATCACCATATCACAGGAAGCGCAGACACACAAGAGACAGTCTCAGGGACATATCACAGGAAGTGCAGACACACAAGAGACAGTCTCAGAGACACATCACAGGAAGTGCAGACACACAGGAGACAGTCTCAGGGACCTATCACAGGAAGAGCAGACACACAGGAGACAGTCTCAGGGACATATCACAGGAAGTGCAGACACACAAGAGACAGTCTCAGGGACATATCACAGGAAGTGCAGACACACAAGAGACAGTCTCAGGGACCTATCACAGGAAGTGCAGACCCACAAGAGAGTCTCAGGGACCTATAACAGGAAGCGCAGACACACAGAAGACAATCTCAGGGACCTATCACAGGAAGCGCAGACACACAAGAGACAGTCTCAGGGACCTATCACAGGAAGCGCAGACACACAATAGACAGTCTCAGGGACCTATCACAGGAAGCGCAGACACACAAGAGACAGTCTCAGAGACCTATCACAGGAAGAGCAGACACACAAGAGACAGTCTCAGGGACCTATCACAGGAAGCGCAGACAAACAAGAGACAGTCTCAGGGACCTATCACAGGAAGCGCAGACACACAAGAGACAATCTCAGGGACCTATCACAGGAAGCGCAGACACACAAGAGACAGTCTCAGGGACATATCACAGGAAGTGCAGACACACAAGAGATAGTCACAGGGACATATCACAGGAAGCGCAGACACACACAGGAGACAGTCTCAGGGACATGTCACAGGAAGCGCAGACACACAAGAGACAGTCTCAGGGACATGTCACAGGAAGTGCAGACACACAAGAGACAGTCTCAGGGACATATCACAGGAAGTGCAGACACACAAGAGACAGTCTCAGGGACATATCACAGGAAATGCAGACACACAAGAGACAGTCTCAGGGACATATCACAGGAAGCGCAGACACACAAGAGACAGTCTCAGGGACATATCACAGGAAGTGCAGACACACAAGAGACAGTCTCAGGGACATATCACAGGAAGCGCAGACACACAAGAGACAGTCTCAGGGACATATCACCATATCACAGGAAGCGCAGACACACAAGAGACAGTCTCAGGGACATATCACAGGAAGTGCAGACACACAAGAGACAGTCTCAGAGACACATCACAGGAAGTGCAGACACACAGGAGACAGTCTCAGGGACCTATCACAGGAAGCGCAGACACACAGGAGACAGTCTTAGGGACCTATCACAGGAAGTGCAGACACACAAGTGATAGTCACAGGGACATATCACAGGAAGCGCAGACACACACAGGAGACAGTCTCAGGGACATATCACAGGAAGCGCAGACACACAAGAGACAGTCTCAGGGACATGTCACAGGAAGTGCAGACACACAAGAGACAGTCTCAGGGACATATCACAGGAAGTGCAGACACACAAGAGACAATCTCAGGGACATATCACAGGAAGTGCAGACACACAAGAGACAGTCTCAGGGACATATCACAGGAAATGCAGACACACAAGAGACAGTCTCAGGGACATATCACAGGAAGTGCAGACACACAAGAGACAGTCTCAGGGACATATCACAGGAAGCGCAGACACACAGGAGACAGTCTCAGGGACATATCACAGGAAGTGCAGACACACAGGAGAGAGTCTCAGCGACATATAACAGGAAGCGCAGACACACAAGAGACAGTCTCAGGGACATATCACAGGAAGCGCAGACACACAGGAGATAGTCTCAGGGACATATCACAGGAAGCGCAGACACACAAGAGACAGTCTCAGGGACACATCACAGGAAGCGCAGACACACAGGAGACAGTCTCAGGGACATATCACAGGAAGCGCAGACACACAGGAGACAGTCTCATGGACATGTCACAGGAAGCGCAGACACACAAGAGACAGTCTCAGGGACATATCACAGGAAGCGCAGACACACAGGAGACAATCTCAGAGACATGTCACAGGAAGGGCAGACACACAGGAGACAGTCTCAGAGACATGTCACAGGAAGCGCAGACACACAAGAGACAGTCTCAGGGACATATCACAGGAAGTGCAGACACACAAGAGACAGTCTCAGGGACATATCACAGGAAGCACAGACACACAGGAGACAGTCTTAAGGACCTATCACAGGAAGTGCAGACCCACAAGAGACAGTCTCAGGGACATATCACAGGAAGCACAGACACACAGGAGACAGTCTTAGGGACCTATCACTGGAAGCGCAGACACACAAGAGACAGTCTCAGGGACCTATCACAGGAAGCACAAACACACAAGAGACAGTCTCAGGGACCTATCACAGGAAGCGCAGACACACAAGAGACAATCTCAGGGACCTATCACAGGAAGTGCAGACACACAAGAGACAGTCTCAGGGACCTATCACAGGAAGCGCAGACACACAAGAGACAGTCTCAGGGACCTATCACAGGAAGCGCAGACACACAGGAGACAATCTCAGGGACATATCACAGGAAGCGCAGACACACAAGAGACAGTCTCAGGGACATATCACCATATCACAGGAAGCGCAGACACACAGGAGACAATCTCAGGGACATATCACAGGAAGCGCAGACACACAAGAGACAGTCTCAGGGACATATCACCATATCACAGGAAGCGCAGACACACAAGAGACAGTCTCAGGGACATATCACAGGAAGTGCAGACACACAAGAGACAGTCTCAGAGACACATCACAGGAAGTGCAGACACACAGGAGACAGTCTCAGGGACCTATCACAGGAAGCGCAGACACACAGGAGACAGTCTTAGGGACCTATCACAGGAAGTGCAGACACACACAAGAGACAGTCTCAGGGACATATCACCATATCACAGGAAGCGCAGACACACAAGAGACAGTCTCAGGGACATATCACCATATCACAGGAAGCGCAGACACACAAGAGACAGTCTCAGGGACATATCACAGGAAGTGCAGACACACAAAAGACAGTCTCAGAGACACATCACAGGAAGTGCAGACACACAGGAGACAGTCTCAGGGACCATTCACAGGAAGCGCAGACACACACGAGACAGTCTCAGGGACATATCACAGGAAGCGCAGACACACGAGACAGTCTCAGGGACATATCACAGGAAGCGCAGACACACAGGAGACAATCTCAGGGACATATCACAGGAAGCGCAGACACACAAGAGACAGTCTCAGGGACATATCACAGGAAGCACAGACACACAAGAGACAGTCTCAGAGACACATCACAGGAAGTGCAGACACACAGGAGACAGTCTCAGGGACCTATCACAGGAAGAGCAGACACACAGGAGACAGTCTCAGGGACATATCACAGGAAGTGCAGACACACAAGAGACAGTCATAGGGACATATCACAGGAAGTGCAGACACACAAGAGACAGTCTCAGGGACCTATCACAGGAAGTGCAGACCCACAAGAGACAGTCTCAGGGACCTATAACAGGAAGCGCAGACACACAGAAGACAATCTCAGGGACCTATCACAGGAAGCGCAGACACACAAGAGACAGTCTCAGGGACCTATCACAGGAAGCGCAGACACACAATAGACAGTCTCAGGGACCTATCACAGGAAGCGCAGACACACAAGAGACAGTCTCAGGGACCTATCACAGGAAGAGCAGACACACAAGAGACAGTCTCAGGGACCTATCACAGGAAGCGCAGACACACAAGAGACAGTCTCAGGGACCTATCACAGGAAGCGCAGACACACAAGAGACAATCTCAGGGACCTATCACAGGAAGCGCAGACACACAAGAGACAGTCTCAGGGACATATCACAGGAAGTGCAGACACACAAGAGATAGTCACAGGGACATATCACAGGAAGCGCAGACACACACAGGAGACAGTCTCAGGGACATGTCACAGGAAGCGCAGACACACAAGAGACAGTCTCAGGGACATGTCACAGGAAGTGCAGACACACAAGAGACAGTCTCAGGGACATATCACAGGAAGTGCAGACACACAAGAGACAGTCTCAGGGACATATCACAGGAAATGCAGACACACAAGAGACAGTCTCAGGGACATATCACAGGAAGCGCAGACAGACAAGAGACAGTCTCAGGGTCATATCACAGGAAGTGCAGACACACAAGAGACAGTCTCAGGGACATATCACAGGAAGCGCAGACACACAAGAGACAGTCTCAGGGACATATCACAGGAAGTGCAGACACACAAGAGACAGTCTCAGGGACATATCACAGGATGTGCAGACACACAAGAGACAGTCTCAGGGACCTATCACAGGAAGCGCAGACACACAAGAGACAGTCTCAGGGACCTATCACAGGAAGCGCAGACACACAAGAGACAATCTCAGGGACCTATCACAGGAAGCGCAGACACACAAGAGACAGTCTCAGGGACATATCACAGGAAGTGCAGACACACAAGTGATAGTCACAGGGACATATCACAGGAAGCGCAGACACACAAGAGACAGTCTTAGAGACACATCACAGGAAGTGCAGACACACAGGAGACAGTCTCAGGGACCTATCACAGGAAGAGCAGACACACAGGAGACAGTCTCAGGGACATATCACAGGAAGTGCAGACACACAAGAGACAGTCATAGGGACATATCACAGGAAGTGCAGACACACAAGAGACAGTCTCAGGGACCTATCACAGGAAGTGCAGACCCACAAGAGACAGTCTCAGGGACCTATAACAGGAAGCGCAGACACACAGAAGACAATCTCAGGGACCTATCACAGGAAGCGCAGACACACAAGAGACAGTCTCAGGGACCTATCACAGGAAGCGCAGACACACAATAGACAGTCTCAGGGACCTATCACAGGAAGCGCAGACACACAAGAGACAGTCTCAGGGACCTATCACAGGAAGAGCAGACACACAAGAGACAGTCTCAGGGACCTATCACAGGAAGCGCAGACACACAAGAGACAGTCTCAGGGACCTATCACAGGAAGCGCAGACACACAAGAGACAATCTCAGGGACCTATCACAGGAAGCGCAGACACACAAGAGACAGTCTCACGGACATATCACAGGAAGTGCAGACACACAAGAGATAGTCACAGGGACATATCACAGGAAGCGCAGACACACACAGGAGACAGTCTCAGGGACATGTCACAGGAAGCGCAGACACACAAGAGACAGTCTCAGGGACATATCACAGGAAGTGCAGACACACAAGAGACAGTCTCAGGGACATATCACAGGAAATGCAGACACACAAGAGACAGTCTCAGGGACATATCACAGGAAGCGCAGACACACAAGAGACAGTCTCAGGGACATATCACAGGAAGTGCAGACACACAAGAGACAGTCTCAGGGACATATCACAGGAAGCGCAGACACACAAGAGACAGTCTCAGGGACATATCACAGGAAGTGCAGACACACAAGAGACAGTCTCAGGGACATATCACAGGATGTGCAGACACACAAGAGACAGTCTCAGGGACCTATCACAGGAAGCGCAGACACACAAGAGACAGTCTCAGGGACCTATCACAGGAAGCGCAGACACACAAGAGACAATCTCAGGGACCTATCACAGGAAGCGCAGACACACAAGAGACAGTCTCAGGGACATATCACAGGAAGTGCAGACACACAAGTGATAGTCACAGGGACATATCACAGGAAGCGCAGACACACACAGGAGACAGTCTCAGGGACATGTCACAGGAAGCGCAGACACACAAGAGACAGTCTCAGGGACATGTCACAGGAAGTGCAGACACACAAGAGACAGTCTCAGGGACATATCACAGGAAGTGCAGACACACAAGAGACAATCTCAGGGACATATCACAGGAAGTGCAGACACACAAGAGACAGTCTCAGGGACATATCACAGGAAATGCAGACACACAAGAGACAGTCTCAGGGACATATCACAGGAAGCGCAGACACACAAGAGACAGTCTCAGGGACATATCACAGGAAGCGCAGACACACAGGAGACAGTCTCAGGGACATATCACAGGAAGTGCAGACACACAGGAGAGAGTCTCAGCGACATATAACAGGAAGCGCAGACACACAAGAGACAGTCTCAGGGACACATCACAGGAAGCGCAGACACACAGGAGATAGTCTCAGGGACATATCACAGGAAGCGCAGACACACAAGAGACAGTCTCAGGGACACATCACAGGAAGCGCAGACACACAGGAGATAGTCTCAGGGACATATCACAGGAAGCGCAGACACACAAGAGACAGTCTCAGGGACACATCACAGGAAGCGCAGACACACAGGAGATAGTCTCAGGGACATATCACAGGAAGCGCAGACACACAAGAGACAGTCTCAGGGACACATCACAGGAAGCGCAGACACACAGGAGACAGTCTCAGGGACATATCACAGGAAGCGCAGACACACAGGAGACAGTCTCAGGGACATGTCACAGGAAGCGCAGACACACAAGAGACAGTCTCAGGGACATATCACAGGAAGCGCAGACACACAGGAGACAATCTCAGAGACATGTCACAGGAAGGGCAGACACACAGGAGACAGTCTCAGAGACATGTCACAGGAAGCGCAGACACACAAGAGACAGTCTCAGGGACATATCACAGGAAGTGCAGACACACAAGAGACAGTCTCAGGGACATATCACAGGAAGCACAGACACACAGGAGACAGTCTTAGGGACCTATCACAGGAAGTGCAGACCCACAAGAGACAGTCTCAGGGACATATCACAGGAAGCACAGACACACAGGAGACAGTCTTAGGGACCTATCACTGGAAGCGCAGACACACAAGAGATAGTCTCAGGGACCTATCACAGGAAGCGCAGACACACAAGAGACAGTCTCAGGGACATATCACAGGAAGCGCAGACAAACAGGAGACAGTCTCAGGGACATATCACAGGAAGTGCAGACACACAAGAGACAGTCTCAGAGACCTATCACTGGAAGCGCAGACACACAAGAGACAGTCTCAGAGACCTATCACAGGAAGTGCAGACACACAAGAGACAGTCTCAGGGATGTATACAGGAAGCGCAGACACACAAGTGACAGTCTCAGGGACCTATCACGGGAAGCGCAGACACACAAGAGACAGTCTCAGGGACCTATCACAGGAAGCGCAGACACACAAGAGACAGTCTCAGGGACATATCAAAGTAAATGCAGACACACAAGAGACAGTCTCAGAGACCTATCACAGGAAGTGCAGACACACAAGAGACAATCTCAGGGACCTATCACAGGAAGCGCAGACACACAAGAGACAGTCTCAGGGACATATACAGGAAGCGCAGACACACAGGAGACAGTCTCAGGGACCTATCACAGGAAGCGCAGACACACAAGAGACAATCTCAGGGACCTATCACAGGAAGCACAGACACACAAGAGACAGTCTCAGGGACATATCCCAGGAAGCGCAGACACACATGAGACAGTCTCAGGGACATATCACAGGAAGTGCAGACACACAAGAGACAGTCTCAGGGACATATCACAGGAAGCGCAGACACACAGGAGACAGTCTCAGAGACCTATCACAGGACGCGCAGACACACAAGAGACAGTCTCAGGGACCTATCACAGGAAGCGCAGACACACAAGAGACAGTCTCAGGGACATATCACAGGAAGTGCAGACATGCAAGAGACAGTCTCAGGGACATATCACAGGAAGCGCAGACACACAAGAGACAGTCTCAGGAACATATCACGGGAAGCGCAGACACACAAGAGAGTCTCAGGGACATATCACAGGTAGCGCAGACACACAAGAGACAGTCTCAGGGACATATCACGGGAAGCGCAGACACACAAGATAGTCTCAGGGATATATCACGGGAAGCGCAGACACACAAGAGACAGTCTCAGGGACATATCACAGGAAGCGCAGACACACAAGAGACAATGTCAGGGACCTATCACAGGAAGCGCAGACACACAAGAGACAATGTCAGGGACCTATCACAGGAAGCGCAGACACACAGGAGACAGTCTCAGGGACCTATCACAGGAAGCGCACACACACAAGAGATAGTCTCAGGGACCTATCACAGGAAGCGCAGACACACAAGAGACAGTCTCAGGGACATATCACAGGAAGTGCAGACACACAAGAGACAGTCTCAGGGACATATCACAGGAAATGCAGACACACAAGAGACAGTCTCAGGGACATATCACAGGAAGCGCAGACACACAAGAGACAGTCTCAGGGACATATCACAGGAAGTGCAGACACACAAGAGACAGTCTCAGGGACATATCACAGGAAGCGCAGACACACAAGAGACAGTCTCAGGGACATATCACAGGAAGTGCAGACACACAAGAGACAGTCTCAGGGACATATCACAGGATGTGCAGACACACAAGAGACAGTCTCAGGGACCTATCACAGGAAGCGCAGACACACAAGAGACAGTCTCAGGGACCTATCACAGGAAGCGCAGACACACAAGAGACAATCTCAGGGACCTATCACAGGAAGCGCAGACACACAAGAGACAGTCTCAGGGACATATCACAGGAAGTGCAGACACACAAGTGATAGTCACAGGGACATATCACAGGAAGCGCAGACACACACAGGAGACAGTCTCAGGGACATGTCACAGGAAGCGCAGACACACAAGAGACAGTCTCAGGGACATGTCACAGGAAGTGCAGACACACAAGAGACAGTCTCAGGGACATATCACAGGAAGTGCAGACACACAAGAGACAATCTCAGGGACATATCACAGGAAGTGCAGACACACAAGAGACAGTCTCAGGGACATATCACAGGAAATGCAGACACACAAGAGACAGTCTCAGGGACATATCACAGGAAGCGCAGACACACAAGAGACAGTCTCAGGGACATATCACAGGAAGCGCAGACACACAGGAGACAGTCTCAGGGACATATCACAGGAAGTGCAGACACACAGGAGAGAGTCTCAGCGACATATAACAGGAAGCGCAGACACACAAGAGACAGTCTCAGGGACACATCACAGGAAGCGCAGACACACAAGAGATAGTCTCAGGGACATATCACAGGAAGCGCAGACACACAAGAGACAGTCTCAGGGACACATCACAGGAAGCGCAGACACACAGGAGATAGTCTCAGGGACATATCACAGGAAGCGCAGACACACAAGAGACAGTCTCAGGGACACATCACAGGAAGCGCAGACACACAGGAGATAGTCTCAGGGACATATCACAGGAAGCGCAGACACACAAGAGACAGTCTCAGGGACACATCACAGGAAGCGCAGACACACAGGAGACAGTCTCAGGGACATATCACAGGAAGCGCAGACACACAGGAGACAGTCTCAGGGACATGTCACAGGAAGCGCAGACACACAAGAGACAGTCTCAGGGACATATCACAGGAAGCGCAGACACACAGGAGACAATCTCAGAGACATGTCACAGGAAGGGCAGACACACAGGAGACAGTCTCAGAGACATGTCACAGGAAGCGCAGACACACAAGAGACAGTCTCAGGGACATATCACAGGAAGTGCAGACACACAAGAGACAGTCTCAGGGACATATCACAGGAAGCACAGACACACAGGAGACAGTCTTAGGGACCTATCACAGGAAGTGCAGACCCACAAGAGACAGTCTCAGGGACATATCACAGGAAGCACAGACACACAGGAGACAGTCTTAGGGACCTATCACTGGAAGCGCAGACACACAAGAGATAGTCTCAGGGACCTATCACAGGAAGCGCAGACACACAAGAGACAGTCTCAGGGACATATCACAGGAAGTGCAGACACACAAGTGACAGTCTCAGGGACATATCACAGGAAATGCAGACACACAAGAGACAGTCTCAGGGACATATCACAGGAAGCGCAGACACACAAGAGACAGTCTCAGGGACATATCACAGGAAGTGCAGACACACAAGAGACAGTCTCAGGGACATATCACAGGAAGCGCAGACACACAAGAGACAGTCTCAGGGACATATCACAGGAAGTGCAGACACACAAGAGACAGTCTCAGGGACATATCACAGGATGTGCAGACACACAAGAGACAGTCTCAGGGACCTATCACAGGAAGCGCAGACACACAAGAGACAGTCTCAGGGACCTATCACAGGAAGCGCAGACACACAAGAGACAATCTCAGGGACCTATCACAGGAAGCGCAGACACACAAGAGACAGTCTCAGGGACATATCACGGGAAGCGCAGACACACAAGATAGTCTCAGGGATATATCACGGGAAGCGCAGACACATAAGAGACAGTCTCAGGGACATATCACAGGAAGCGCAGACACACAAGAGACAATGTCAGGGACCTATCACAGGAAGCGCAGACACACAAGAGACAATGTCAGGGACCTATCACAGGAAGCGCAGACACACAGGAGACAGTCTCAGGGACCTATCACAGGAAGCGCACACACACAAGAGATAGTCTCAGGGACCTATCACAGGAAGCGCAGACACACAAGAGACAGTCTCAGGGACCTATCACAGGAAGCGCAGACACACAAGAGACAGTCTCAGGGACATATCACAGGAAATGCAGACACACAAGAGACAGTCTCAGGGACATATCACAGGAAGCGCAGACACACAAGAGACAGTCTCAGGGACATATCACAGGAAGTGCAGACACACAAGAGACAGTCTCAGGGACATATCACAGGAAGCGCAGACACACAAGAGACAGTCTCAGGGACATATCACAGGAAGTGCAGACACACAAGAGACAGTCTCAGGGACATATCACAGGATGTGCAGACACACAAGAGACAGTCTCAGGGACCTATCACAGGAAGCGCAGACACACAAGAGACAGTCTCAGGGACCTATCACAGGAAGCGCAGACACACAAGAGACAATCTCAGGGACCTATCACAGGAAGCGCAGACACACAAGAGACAGTCTCAGGGACATATCACAGGAAGTGCAGACACACAAGTGATAGTCACAGGGACATATCACAGGAAGCGCAGACACACACAGGAGACAGTCTCAGGGACATGTCACAGGAAGCGCAGACACACAAGAGACAGTCTCAGGGACATGTCACAGGAAGTGCAGACACACAAGAGACAGTCTCAGGGACATATCACAGGAAGTGCAGACACACAAGAGACAATCTCAGGGACATATCACAGGAAATGCAGACACACAAGAGACAGTCTCAGGGACATATCACAGGAAATGCAGACACACAAGAGACAGTCTCAGGGACATATCACAGGAAGCGCAGACACACAAGAGACAGTCTCAGGGACATATCACAGGAAGTGCAGACACACAAGAGACAGTCTCAGGGACATATCACAGGAAGCGCAGACACACAAGAGACAGTCTCAGGGACATATCACAGGAAGTGCAGACACACAAGAGACAGTCTCAGGGACATATCACAGGATGTGCAGACACACAAGAGACAGTCTCAGGGACCTATCACAGGAAGCGCAGACACACAAGAGACAGTCTCAGGGACCTATCACAGGAAGCGCAGACACACAAGAGACAATCTCAGGGACCTATCACAGGAAGCGCAGACACACAAGAGACAGTCTCAGGGACATATCACAGGAAGTGCAGACACACAAGTGATAGTCACAGGGACATATCACAGGAAGCGCAGACACACACAGGAGACAGTCTCAGGGACATGTCACAGGAAGCGCAGACACACAAGAGACAGTCTCAGGGACATGTCACAGGAAGTGCAGACACACAAGAGACAGTCTCAGGGACATATCACAGGAAGTGCAGACACACAAGAGACAATCTCAGGGACATATCACAGGAAATGCAGACACACAAGAGACAGTCTCAGGGACATATCACAGGAAGCGCAGACACACAAGAGACAGTCTCAGGGACATATCACAGGAAGCGCAGACACACAGGAGACAGTCTCAGGGACATATCACAGGAAGTGCAGACACACAGGAGAGAGTCTCAGCGACATATAACAGGAAGCGCAGACACACAAGAGACAGTCTCAGGGACACATCACAGGAAGCGCAGACACACAGGAGATAGTCTCAGGGACATATCACAGGAAGCGCAGACACACAAGAGACAGTCTCAGGGACACATCACAGGAAGCGCAGACACACAGGAGATAGTCTCAGGGACATATCACAGGAAGCGCAGACACACAAGAGACAGTCTCAGGGACACATCACAGGAAGCGCAGACACACAGGAGATAGTCTCAGGGACATATCACAGGAAGCGCAGACACACAAGAGACAGTCTCAGGGACACATCACAGGAAGCGCAGACACACAGGAGACAGTCTCAGGGACATATCACAGGAAGCGCAGACACACAGGAGACAGTCTCAGGGACATGTCACAGGAAGCGCAGACACACAAGAGACAGTCTCAGGGACATATCACAGGAAGCGCAGACACACAGGAGACAATCTCAGAGACATGTCACAGGAAGGGCAGACACACAGGAGACAGTCTCAGAGACATGTCACAGGAAGCGCAGACACACAAGAGACAGTCTCAGGGACATATCACAGGAAGTGCAGACACACAAGAGACAGTCTCAGGGACATATCACAGGAAGCACAGACACACAGGAGACAGTCTTAGGGACCTATCACAGGAAGTGCAGACCCACAAGAGACAGTCTCAGGTACATATCACAGGAAGCACAGACACACAGGAGACAGTCTTAGGGACCTATCACTGGAAGCGCAGACACACAAGAGATAGTCTCAGGGACCTATCACAGGAAGCGCAGACACACAAGAGACAGTCTCAGGGACATATCACAGGAAGTGCAGACACACAAGAGACAGTCTCAGGGACATATCACAGGAAATGCAGACACACAAGAGACAGTCTCAGGGACATATCACAGGAAGCGCAGACACACAAGAGACAGTCTCAGGGACATATCACAGGAAGTGCAGACACACAAGAGACAGTCTCAGGGACATATCACAGGAAGCGCAGACACACAAGAGACAGTCTCAGGGACATATCACAGGAAGTGCAGACACACAAGAGACAGTCTCAGGGACATATCACAGGATGTGCAGACACACAAGAGACAGTCTCAGGGACCTATCACAGGAAGCGCAGACACACAAGAGACAGTCTCAGGGACCTATCACAGGAAGCGCAGACACACAAGAGACAATCTCAGGGACCTATCACAGGAAGCGCAGACACACAAGAGACAGTCTCAGGGACATATCACAGGAAGTGCAGACACACAAGTGATAGTCACAGGGACATATCACAGGAAGCGCAGACACACACAGGAGACAGTCTCAGGGACATGTCACAGGAAGCGCAGACACACAAGAGACAGTCTCAGGGACATGTCACAGGAAGTGCAGACACACAAGAGACAGTCTCAGGGACATATCACAGGAAGTGCAGACACACAAGAGACAATCTCAGGGACATATCACAGGAAATGCAGACACACAAGAGACAGTCTCAGGGACATATCACAGGAAGCGCAGACACACAAGAGACAGTCTCAGGGACATATCACAGGAAGCGCAGACACACAGGAGACAGTCTCAGGGACATATCACAGGAAGTGCAGACACACAGGAGAGAGTCTCAGCGACATATAACAGGAAGCGCAGACACACAAGAGACAGTCTCAGGGACACATCACAGGAAGCGCAGACACACAGGAGATAGTCTCAGGGACATATCACAGGAAGCGCAGACACACAAGAGACAGTCTCAGGGACACATCACAGGAAGCGCAGACACACAGGAGATAGTCTCAGGGACATATCACAGGAAGCGCAGACACACAAGAGACAGTCTCAGGGACACATCACAGGAAGCGCAGACACACAGGAGATAGTCTCAGGGACATATCACAGGAAGCGCAGACACACAAGAGACAGTCTCAGGGACACATCACAGGAAGCGCAGACACACAGGAGACAGTCTCAGGGACATATCACAGGAAGCGCAGACACACAGGAGACAGTCTCAGGGACATGTCACAGGAAGCGCAGACACACAAGAGACAGTCTCAGGGACATATCACAGGAAGCGCAGACACACAGGAGACAATCTCAGAGACATGTCACAGGAAGGGCAGACACACAGGAGACAGTCTCAGAGACATGTCACAGGAAGCGCAGACACACAAGAGACAGTCTCAGGGACATATCACAGGAAGTGCAGACACACAAGAGACAGTCTCAGGGACATATCACAGGAAGCACAGACACACAGGAGACAGTCTTAGGGACCTATCACAGGAAGTGCAGACCCACAAGAGACAGTCTCAGGTACATATCACAGGAAGCACAGACACACAGGAGACAGTCTTAGGGACCTATCACTGGAAGCGCAGACACACAAGAGATAGTCTCAGGGACCTATCACAGGAAGCGCAGACACACAAGAGACAGTCTCAGGGACATATCACAGGAAGTGCAGACACACAAGAGACAGTCTCAGGGACATATCACAGGAAATGCAGACACACAAGAGACAGTCTCAGGGACATATCACAGGAAGCGCAGACACACAAGAGACAGTCTCAGGGACATATCACAGGAAGTGCAGACACACAAGAGACAGTCTCAGGGACATATCACAGGAAGCGCAGACACACAAGAGACAGTCTCAGGGACATATCACAGGAAGTGCAGACACACAAGAGACAGTCTCAGGGACATATCACAGGATGTGCAGACACACAAGAGACAGTCTCAGGGACCTATCACAGGAAGCGCAGACACACAAGAGACAGTCTCAGGGACCTATCACAGGAAGCGCAGACACACAAGAGACAATCTCAGGGACCTATCACAGGAAGCGCAGACACACAAGAGACAGTCTCAGGGACATATCACAGGAAGTGCAGACACACAAGTGATAGTCACAGGGACATATCACAGGAAGCGCAGACACACACAGGAGACAGTCTCAGGGACATGTCACAGGAAGCGCAGACACACAAGAGACAGTCTCAGGGACATGTCACAGGAAGTGCAGACACACAAGAGACAGTCTCAGGGACATATCACAGGAAGTGCAGACACACAAGAGACAATCTCAGGGACATATCACAGGAAATGCAGACACACAAGAGACAGTCTCAGGGACATATCACAGGAAGCGCAGACACACAAGAGACAGTCTCAGGGACATATCACAGGAAGCGCAGACACACAGGAGACAGTCTCAGGGACATATCACAGGAAGTGCAGACACACAGGAGAGAGTCTCAGCGACATATAACAGGAAGCGCAGACACACAAGAGACAGTCTCAGGGACACATCACAGGAAGCGCAGACACACAGGAGATAGTCTCAGGGACATATCACAGGAAGCGCAGACACACAAGAGACAGTCTCAGGGACACATCACAGGAAGCGCAGACACACAGGAGATAGTCTCAGGGACATATCACAGGAAGCGCAGACACACAAGAGACAGTCTCAGGGACACATCACAGGAAGCGCAGACACACAGGAGATAGTCTCAGGGACATATCACAGGAAGCGCAGACACACAAGAGACAGTCTCAGGGACACATCACAGGAAGCGCAGACACACAGGAGACAGTCTCAGGGACATATCACAGGAAGCGCAGACACACAGGAGACAGTCTCAGGGACATGTCACAGGAAGCGCAGACACACAAGAGACAGTCTCAGGGACATATCACAGGAAGCGCAGACACACAGGAGACAATCTCAGAGACATGTCACAGGAAGGGCAGACACACAGGAGACAGTCTCAGAGACATGTCACAGGAAGCGCAGACACACAAGAGACAGTCTCAGGGACATATCACAGGAAGTGCAGACACACAAGAGACAGTCTCAGGGACATATCACAGGAAGCACAGACACACAGGAGACAGTCTTAGGGACCTATCACAGGAAGTGCAGACCCACAAGAGACAGTCTCAGGTACATATCACAGGAAGCACAGACACACAGGAGACAGTCTTAGGGACCTATCACTGGAAGCGCAGACACACAAGAGATAGTCTCAGGGACCTATCACAGGAAGCGCAGACACACAAGAGACAGTCTCAGGGACATATCACAGGAAGTGCAGACACACAAGAGACAGTCTCAGGGACATATCACAGGAAATGCAGACACACAAGAGACAGTCTCAGGGACATATCACAGGAAGCGCAGACACACAAGAGACAGTCTCAGGGACATATCACAGGAAGTGCAGACACACAAGAGACAGTCTCAGGGACATATCACAGGAAGCGCAGACACACAAGAGACAGTCTCAGGGACATATCACAGGAAGTGCAGACACACAAGAGACAGTCTCAGGGACATATCACAGGATGTGCAGACACACAAGAGACAGTCTCAGGGACCTATCACAGGAAGCGCAGACACACAAGAGACAGTCTCAGGGACCTATCACAGGAAGCGCAGACACACAAGAGACAATCTCAGGGACCTATCACAGGAAGCGCAGACACACAAGAGACAGTCTCAGGGACATATCACAGGAAGTGCAGACACACAAGTGATAGTCACAGGGACATATCACAGGAAGCGCAGACACACACAGGAGACAGTCTCAGGGACATGTCACAGGAAGCGCAGACACACAAGAGACAGTCTCAGGGACATGTCACAGGAAGTGCAGACACACAAGAGACAGTCTCAGGGACATATCACAGGAAGTGCAGACACACAAGAGACAATCTCAGGGACATATCACAGGAAGTGCAGACACACAAGAGACAGTCTCAGGGACATATCACAGGAAATGCAGACACACAAGAGACAGTCTCAGGGACATATCACAGGAAGCGCAGACACACAAGAGACAGTCTCAGGGACATATCACAGGAAGCGCAGACACACAGGAGACAGTCTCAGGGACATATCACAGGAAGTGCAGACACACAGGAGAGAGTCTCAGCGACATATAACAGGAAGCGCAGACACACAAGAGACAGTCTCAGGGACACATCACAGGAAGCGCAGACACACAGGAGATAGTCTCAGGGACATATCACAGGAAGCGCAGACACACAAGAGACAGTCTCAGGGACACATCACAGGAAGCGCAGACACACAGGAGATAGTCTCAGGGACATATCACAGGAAGCGCAGACACACAAGAGACAGTCTCAGGGACACATCACAGGAAGCGCAGACACACAGGAGATAGTCTCAGGGACATATCACAGGAAGCGCAGACACACAAGAGACAGTCTCAGGGACACATCACAGGAAGCGCAGACACACAGGAGATAGTCTCAGGGACATATCACAGGAAGCGCAGACACACAAGAGACAGTCTCAGGGACACATCACAGGAAGCGCAGACACACAGGAGACAGTCTCAGGGACATATCACAGGAAGCGCAGACACACAGGAGACAGTCTCAGGGACATGTCACAGGAAGCGCAGACACACAAGAGACAGTCTCAGGGACATATCACAGGAAGCGCAGACACACAGGAGACAATCTCAGAGACATGTCACAGGAAGGGCAGACACACAGGAGACAGTCTCAGAGACATGTCACAGGAAGCGCAGACACACAAGAGACAGTCTCAGGGACATATCACAGGAAGTGCAGACACACAAGAGACAGTCTCAGGGACATATCACAGGAAGCACAGACACACAGGAGACAGTCTTAGGGACCTATCACAGGAAGTGCAGACCCACAAGAGACAGTCTCAGGGACATATCACAGGAAGCACAGACACACAGGAGACAGTCTTAGGGACCTATCACTGGAAGCGCAGACACACAAGAGATAGTCTCAGGGACCTATCACAGGAAGCGCAGACACACAAGAGACAGACTCAGGGACATATCACAGGAAGCGCAGACACACATGAGACAGTCTCAGGGACATATCACAGGAAGTGCAGAGACACAAGAGACAGTCTCAGGGACATATACACGAAGCGCAGACACACAGGAGACAGTCTCAGGGACATATCACAGGAAGCGCAGACACACAAGAGACAATCTCAGGGACGAATCACAGGAAGTGCAGACACACAGGAGACAGTCTCAGGGACATATCACAGGAAGCGCAGACAAACAGGAGACAGTCTCAGGGACATATCACAGGAAGTGCAGACACACAAGAGACAGTCTCAGAGACCTATCACTGGAAGCGCAGACACACAAGAGACAGTCTCAGAGACCTATCACAGGAAGTGCAGACACACAAGAGACAGTCTCAGGGATGTATACAGGAAGCGCAGACACACAAGTGACAGTCTCAGGGACCTATCACGGGAAGCGCAGACACACAAGAGACAGTCTCAGGGACCTATCACAGGAAGCGCAGACACACAAGAGACAGTCTCAGGGACATATCAAAGTAAATGCAGACACACAAGAGACAGTCTCAGAGACCTATCACAGGAAGTGCAGACACACAAGAGACAATCTCAGGGACCTATCACAGGAAGCGCAGACACACAAGAGACAGTCTCAGGGACATATACAGGAAGCGCAGACACACAGGAGACAGTCTCAGGGACCTATCACAGGAAGCGCAGACACACAAGAGACAATCTCAGGGACCTATCACAGGAAGCACAGACACACAAGAGACAGTCTCAGGGACATATCCCAGGAAGCGCAGACACACATGAGACAGTCTCAGGGACATATCACAGGAAGTGCAGACACACAAGAGACAGTCTCAGGGACATATCACAGGAAGCGCAGATACACAAGAGACAGTCTCAGGAACATATCACGGGAAGCGCAGACACACAAGAGAGTCTCAGGGACATATCACAGGTAGCGCAGACACACAAGAGACAGTCTCAGGGACATATCACGGGAAGCGCAGACACACAAGATAGTCTCAGGGATATATCACGGGAAGCGCAGACACACAAGAGACAGTCTCAGGGACATATCACAGGAAGCGCAGACACACAAGAGACAATGTCAGGGACCTATCACAGGAAGCGCAGACACACAAGAGACAATGTCAGGGACCTATCACAGGAAGCGCAGACACACAGGAGACAGTCTCAGGGACCTATCACAGGAAGCGCACACACACAAGAGATAGTCTCAGGGACCTATCACAGGAAGCGCAGACACACAGGAGACAGTCTCAGGGACCTATCACAGGAAGCGCACACACACAAGAGATAGTCTCAGGGACATATCACAGGAAGTGCAGACACACAAGACACAGTCTCATGGACATATCACAGGAAGTGCAGACACACAAGGGACAGTCTCACGAACATATCACAGGAAGTGCAGACACACAGGAGACAGTCTCAGGGACCTATCACAGGAAATGCAGACACACAAGGGACAGTCTCACGAACATATCACAGGAAGCGCAGACACACAAGAGACAATCTCAGGGACCTATCACAGGAAGCACAGACACACAAGAGACAGTCTCAGGGACATATCCCAGGAAGCGCAGACACACATGAGACAGTCTCAGGGACATATCACAGGAAGTGCAGACACACAAGAGACAGTCTCAGGGACATATCACAGGAAGCGCAGACACACAGGAGACAGTCTCAGAGACCTATCACAGGACGCGCAGACACACAAGAGACAGTCTCAGGGACCTATCACAGGAAGCGCAGACACACAAGAGACAGTCTCAGGGACATATCACAGGAAGTGCAGACATGCAAGAGACAGTCTCAGGGACATATCACAGGAAGCGCAGACACACAAGAGACAGTCTCAGGAACATATCACGGGAAGCGCAGACACACAAGAGAGTCTCAGGGACATATCACAGGTAGCGCAGACACACAAGAGACAGTCTCAGGGACATATCACGGGAAGCGCAGACACACAAGATAGTCTCAGGGATATATCACGGGAAGCGCAGACACATAAGAGACAGTCTCAGGGACATATCACAGGAAGCGCAGACACACAAGAGACAATGTCAGGGACCTATCACAGGAAGCGCAGACACACAAGAGACAATGTCAGGGACCTATCACAGGAAGCGCAGACACACAGGAGACAGTCTCAGGGACCTATCACAGGAAGCGCACACACACAAGAGATAGTCTCAGGGACCTATCACAGGAAGCGCAGACACACAAGAGACAGTCTCAGGGACATATCACAGGAAGTGCAGACACACAAGAGACAGTCTCAGGGACATATCACAGGAAATGCAGACACACAAGAGACAGTCTCAGGGACATATCACAGGAAGCGCAGACACACAAGAGACAGTCTCAGGGACATATCACAGGAAGTGCAGACACACAAGAGACAGTCTCAGGGACATATCACAGGAAGCGCAGACACACAAGAGACAGTCTCAGGGACATATCACAGGAAGTGCAGACACACAAGAGACAGTCTCAGGGACATATCACAGGATGTGCAGACACACAAGAGACAGTCTCAGGGACCTATCACAGGAAGCGCAGACACACAAGAGACAGTCTCAGGGACCTATCACAGGAAGCGCAGACACACGAGAGACAATCTCAGGGACCTATCACAGGAAGCGCAGACACACAAGAGACAGTCTCAGGGACATATCACAGGAAGTGCAGACACACAAGTGATAGTCACAGGGACATATCACAGGAAGCGCAGACACACACAGGAGACAGTCTCAGGGACATGTCACAGGAAGCGCAGACACACAAGAGACAGTCTCAGGGACATGTCACAGGAAGTGCAGACACACAAGAGACAGTCTCAGGGACATATCACAGGAAGTGCAGACACACAAGAGACAATCTCAGGGACATATCACAGGAAGTGCAGACACACAAGAGACAGTCTCAGGGACATATCACAGGAAATGCAGACACACAAGAGACAGTCTCAGGGACACATCACAGGAAGCGCAGACACACAGGAGATAGTCTCAGGGACATATCACAGGAAGCGCAGACACACAAGAGACAGTCTCAGGGACACATCACAGGAAGCGCAGACACACAGGAGATAGTCTCAGGGACCTATCACAGGAAGCGCAGACACACAAGAGACAGTCTCAGGGACATATCACAGGAAGTGCAGACACACAAGAGACAGTCTCAGGGACATATCACAGGAAATGCAGACACACAAGAGACAGTCTCAGGGACATATCACAGGAAGCGCAGACACACAAGAGACAGTCTCAGGGACATATCACAGGAAGTGCAGACACACAAGAGACAGTCTCAGGGACATATCACAGGAAGCGCAGACACACAAGAGACAGTCTCAGGGACATATCACAGGAAGTGCAGACACACAAGAGACAGTCTCAGGGACATATCACAGGATGTGCAGACACACAAGAGACAGTCTCAGGGACCTATCACAGGAAGCGCAGACACACAAGAGACAGTCTCAGGGACCTATCACAGGAAGCGCAGACACACAAGAGACAATCTCAGGGACCTATCACAGGAAGCGCAGACACACAAGAGACAGTCTCAGGGACATATCACAGGAAGTGCAGACACATAAGTGATAGTCACAGGGACATATCACAGGAAGCGCAGACACACACAGGAGACAGTCTCAGGGACATGTCACAGGAAGCGCAGACACACAAGAGAAAATCTCAGGGACATGTCACAGGAAGTGCAGACACACAAGAGACAGTCTCAGGGACATATCACAGGAAGTGCAGACACACAAGAGACAATCTCAGGGACATATCACAGGAAGTGCAGACACACAAGAGACAGTCTCAGGGACATATCACAGGAAATGCAGACACACAAGAGACAGTCTCAGGGACATATCACAGGAAGCGCAGACACACAAGAGACAGTCTCAGGGACATATCACAGGAAGCGCAGACACACAGGAGACAGTCTCAGGGACATATCACAGGAAGTGCAGACACACAGGAGAGAGTCTCAGCGACATATAACAGGAAGCGCAGACACACAAGAGACAGTCTCAGGGACACATCACAGGAAGCGCAGACACACAGGAGATAGTCTCAGGGACATATCACAGGAAGCGCAGACACACAAGAGACAGTCTCAGGGACACATCACAGGAAGCGCAGACACACAGGAGATAGTCTCAGGGACATATCACAGGAAGCGCAGACACACAAGAGACAGTCTCAGGGACACATCACAGGAAGCGCAGACACACAGGAGATAGTCTCAGGGACATATCACAGGAAGCGCAGACACACAAGAGACAGTCTCAGGGACACATCACAGGAAGCGCAGACACACAGGAGACAGTCTCAGGGACATATCACAGGAAGTGCAGACACACAGGAGACAGTCTCAGGGACATGTCACAGGAAGCGCAGACACACAAGAGACAGTCTCAGGGACATATCACAGGAAGCGCAGACACACAGGAGACAATCTCAGAGACATGTCACAGGAAGGGCAGACACACAGGAGACAGTCTCAGAGACATGTCACAGGAAGCGCAGACACACAAGAGACAGTCTCAGGGACATATCACAGGAAGTGCAGACACACAAGAGACAGTCTCAGGGACATATCACAGGAAGCACAGACACACAGGAGACAGTCTTAGGGACCTATCACAGGAAGTGCAGACCCACAAGAGACAGTCTCAGGGACATATCACAGGAAGCACAGACACACAGGAGACAGTCTTAGGGACCTATCACTGGAAGCGCAGACACACAAGAGATAGTCTCAGGGACCTATCACAGGAAGCGCAGACACACAAGAGACAGACTCAGGGACATATCACAGGAAGCGCAGACACACATGAGACAGTCTCAGGGACATATCACAGGAAGTGCAGAGACACAAGAGACAGTCTCAGGGACATATACACGAAGCGCAGACACACAGGAGACAGTCTCAGGGACATATCACAGGAAGCGCAGACACACAAGAGACAATCTCAGGGACGAATCACAGGAAGTGCAGACACACAGGAGACAGTCTCAGGGACATATCACAGGAAGCGCAGACAAACAGGAGACAGTCTCAGGGACATATCACAGGAAGTGCAGACACACAAGAGACAGTCTCAGAGACCTATCACTGGAAGCGCAGACACACAAGAGACAGTCTCAGAGACCTATCACAGGAAGTGCAGACACACAAGAGACAGTCTCAGGGATGTATACAGGAAGCGCAGACACACAAGTGACAGTCTCAGGTACCTATCACGGGAAGCGCAGACACACAAGAGACAGTCTCAGGGACCTATCACAGGAAGCGCAGACACACAAGAGACAGTCTCAGGGACATATCAAAGTAAATGCAGACACACAAGAGACAGTCTCAGAGACCTATCACAGGAAGTGCAGACACACAAGAGACAATCTCAGGGACCTATCACAGGAAGCGCAGACACACAAGAGACAGTCTCAGGGACATATACAGGAAGCGCAGACACACAGGAGACAGTCTCAGGGACCTATCACAGGAAGCGCAGACACACAAGAGACAGTCTCAGGGACATATCCCAGGAAGCGCAGACACACATGAGACAGTCTCAGGGACATATCACAGGAAGTGCAGACACACAAGAGACAGTCTCAGGGACATATCACAGGAAGCGCAGACACACAGGAGACAGTCTCAGAGACCTATCACAGGACGCGCAGACACACAAGAGACAGTCTCAGGGACCTATCACAGGAAGCGCAGACACACAAGAGACAGTCTCAGGGACATATCACAGGAAGTGCAGACATGCAAGAGACAGTCTCAGGGACATATCACAGGAAGCGCAGACACACAAGAGACAGTCTCAGGAACATATCACGGGAAGCGCAGACACACAAGAGAGTCTCAGGGACATATCACAGGTAGCGCAGACACACAAGAGACAGTCTCAGGGACATATCACGGGAAGCGCAGACACACAAGATAGTCTCAGGGATATATCACGGGAAGCGCAGACACATAAGAGACAGTCTCAGGGACATATCACAGGAAGCGCAGACACACAAGAGACAATGTCAGGGACCTATCACAGGAAGCGCAGACACACAAGAGACAATGTCAGGGACCTATCACAGGAAGCGCAGACACACAGGAGACAGTCTCAGGGACCTATCACAGGAAGCGCACACACACAAGAGATAGTCTCAGGGACCTATCACAGGAAGCGCAGACACACAAGAGACAGTCTCAGGGACATATCACAGGAAGTGCAGACACACAAGAGACAGTCTCAGGGACATATCACAGGAAATGCAGACACACAAGAGACAGTCTCAGGGACATATCACAGGAAGCGCAGACACACAAGAGACAGTCTCAGGGACATATCACAGGAAGTGCAGACACACAAGAGACAGTCTCAGGGACATATCACAGGAAGCACAGACACACAAGAGACAGTCTCAGGGACATATCACAGGAAGTGCAGACACACAAGAGACAGTCTCAGGGACATATCACAGGATGTGCATACACACAAGAGACAGTCTCAGGGACCTATCACAGGAAGCGCAGACACACAAGAGACAGTCTCAGGGACCTATCACAGGAAGCACAGACACACAAGAGACAATCTCAGGGACCTATCACAGGAAGCGCAGACACACAAGAGACAGTCTCAGGGACATATCACAGGAAGTGCAGACACACAAGTGATAGTCACAGGGACATATCACAGGAAGCGCAGACACACACAGGAGACAGTCTCAGGGACATGTCACAGGAAGCGCAGACACACAAGAGACAGTCTCAGGGACATGTCACAGGAAGTGCAGACACACAAGAGACAGTCTCAGGGACATATCACAGAAGTGCAGACACACAAGAGACAATCTCAGGGACATATCACAGGAAATGCAGACACACAAGAGACAGTCTCAGGGACATATCACAGGAAGCGCAGACACACAAGAGACAGTCTCAGGGACATATCACAGGAAGCGCAGACACACAGGAGACAGTCCTCAGGGACATATCACAGGAAGTGCAGACACACAGGAGAGAGTCTCAGCGACATATAACAGGAAGCGCAGACACACAAGAGATAGTCTCAGGGACATATCACAGGAAGCGCAGACACACAAGAGACAGTCTCAGGGACACATCACAGGAAGCGCAGACACACAGGAGATAGTCTCAGGGACATATCACAGGAAGCGCAGACACACAAGAGACAGTCTCAGGGACACATCACAGGAAGCGCAGACACACAGGAGATAGTCTCAGGGACATATCACAGGAAGCGCAGACACACAAGAGACAGTCTCAGGGACACATCACAGGAAGCGCAGACACACAGGAGACAGTCTCAGGGACATATCACAGGAAGCGCAGACACACAGGAGACAGTCTCATGGACATGTCACAGGAAGCGCAGACACACAAGAGACAGTCTCAGGGACATATCACAGGAAGCGCAGACACACAGGAGACAATCTCAGAGACATGTCACAGGAAGGGCAGACACACAGGAGACAGTCTCAGAGACATGTCACAGGAAGCGCAGACACACAAGAGACAGTCTCAGGGACATATCACAGGAAGTGCAGACACACAAGAGACAGTCTCAGGGACATATCACAGGAAGCACAGACACACAGGAGACAGTCTTAGGGACCTATCACAGGAAGTGCAGACCCACAAGAGACAGTCTCAGGTACATATCACAGGAAGCACAGACACACAGGAGACAGTCTTAGGGACCTATCACTGGAAGCGCAGACACACAAGAGATAGTCTCAGGGACCTATCACAGGAAGCGCAGACACACAAGAGACAGTCTCAGGGACATATCACAGGAAGTGCAGACACACAAGAGACAGTCTCAGGGACATATCACAGGAAATGCAGACACACAAGAGACAGTCTCAGGGACATATCACAGGAAGCGCAGACACACAAGAGACAGTCTCAGGGACATATCACAGGAAGTGCAGACACACAAGAGACAGTCTCAGGGACATATCACAGGAAGCGCAGACACACAAGAGACAGTCTCAGGGACATATCACAGGAAGTGCAGACACACAAGAGACAGTCTCAGGGACATATCACAGGATGTGCAGACACACAAGAGACAGTCTCAGGGACCTATCACAGGAAGCGCAGACACACAAGAGACAGTCTCAGGGACCTATCACAGGAAGCGCAGACACACAAGAGACAATCTCAGGGACCTATCACAGGAAGCGCAGACACACAAGAGACAGTCTCAGGGACATATCACAGGAAGTGCAGACACACAAGTGATAGTCACAGGGACATATCACAGGAAGCGCAGACACACACAGGAGACAGTCTCAGGGACATGTCACAGGAAGCGCAGACACACAAGAGACAGTCTCAGGGACATGTCACAGGAAGTGCAGACACACAAGAGACAGTCTCAGGGACATATCACAGGAAGTGCAGACACACAAGAGACAATCTCAGGGACATATCACAGGAAGTGCAGACACACAAGAGACAGTCTCAGGGACATATCACAGGAAATGCAGACACACAAGAGACAGTCTCAGGGACCTATCACAGGAAGCGCAGACACACAAGAGACAGTCTCAGGGACATATCACAGGAAGTGCAGACACACAAGTGATAGTCACAGGGACATATCACAGGAAGCGCAGACACACACAGGAGACAGTCTCAGGGACATGTCACAGGAAGCGCAGACACACAAGAGACAGTCTCAGGGACATGTCACAGGAAGTGCAGACACACAAGAGACAGTCTCAGGGACATATCACAGGAAGTGCAGACACACAAGAGACAATCTCAGGGACATATCACAGGAAGTGCAGACACACAAGAGACAGTCTCAGGGACATATCACAGGAAATGCAGACACACAAGAGACAGTCTCAGGGACACATCACAGGAAGCGCAGACACACAGGAGATAGTCTCAGGGACATATCACAGGAAGCGCAGACACACAAGAGACAGTCTCAGGGACACATCACAGGAAGCGCAGACACACAGGAGATAGTCTCAGGGACATATCACAGGAAGCGCAGACACACAAGAGACAGTCTCAGGGACACATCACAGGAAGCGCAGACACACAGGAGATAGTCTCAGGGACATATCACAGGAAGCGCAGACACACAAGAGACAGTCTCAGGGACACATCACAGGAAGCGCAGACACACAGGAGACAGTCTCAGGGACATATCACAGGAAGCGCAGACACACAGGAGACAGTCTCAGGGACATGTCACAGGAAGCGCAGACACACAAGAGACAGTCTCAGGGACATATCACAGGAAGCGCAGACACACAGGAGACAATCTCAGAGACATGTCACAGGAAGGGCAGACACACAGGAGACAGTCTCAGAGACATGTCACAGGAAGCGCAGACACACAAGAGACAGTCTCAGGGACATATCACAGGAAGTGCAGACACACAAGAGACAGTCTCAGGGACATATCACAGGAAGCACAGACACACAGGAGACAGTCTTAGGGACCTATCACAGGAAGTGCAGACCCACAAGAGACAGTCTCAGGGACATATCACAGGAAGCACAGACACACAGGAGACAGTCTTAGGGACCTATCACTGGAAGCGCAGACACACAAGAGATAGTCTCAGGGACCTATCACAGGAAGCGCAGACATACAAGAGACAGTCTCAGGGACATATCACAGGAAGTGCAGACACACAAGAGACAGTCTCAGGGACATATCACAGGAAATGCAGACACACAAGAGACAGTCTCAGGGACATATCACAGGAAGCGCAGACACACAAGAGACAGTCTCAGGGACATATCACAGGAAGTGCAGACACACAAGAGACAGTCTCAGGGACATATCACAGGAAGCGCAGACACACAAGAGACAGTCTCAGGGACATATCACAGGAAGTGCAGACACACAAGAGACAGTCTCAGGGACATATCACAGGATGTGCAGACACACAAGAGACAGTCTCAGGGACCTATCACAGGAAGCGCAGACACACAAGAGACAGTCTCAGGGACCTATCACAGGAAGCGCAGACACACAAGAGACAATCTCAGGGACCTATCACAGGAAGCGCAGACACACAAGAGACAGTCTCAGGGACATATCACAGGAAGTGCAGACACACAAGTGATAGTCACAGGGACATATCACAGGAAGCGCAGACACACACAGGAGACAGTCTCAGGGACATGTCACAGGAAGCGCAGACACACAAGAGACAGTCTCAGGGACATGTCACAGGAAGTGCAGACACACAAGAGACAGTCTCAGGGACATATCACAGGAAGTGCAGACACACAAGAGACAATCTCAGGGACATATCACAGGAAGTGCAGACACACAAGAGACAGTCTCAGGGACATATCACAGGAAATGCAGACACACAAGAGACAGTCTCAGGGACATATCACAGGAAGCGCAGACACACAAGAGACAGTCTCAGGGACATATCACAGGAAGCGCAGACACACAGGAGACAGTCTCAGGGACATATCACAGGAAGTGCAGACACACAGGAGAGAGTCTCAGCGACATATAACAGGAAGCGCAGACACACAAGAGACAGTCTCAGGGACACATCACAGGAAGCGCAGACACACAGGAGATAGTCTCAGGGACATATCACAGGAAGCGCAGACACACAAGAGACAGTCTCAGGGACACATCACAGGAAGCGCAGACACACAGGAGATAGTCTCAGGGACATATCACAGGAAGCGCAGACACACAAGAGACAGTCTCAGGGACACATCACAGGAAGCGCAGACACACAGGAGATAGTCTCAGGGACATATCACAGGAAGCGCAGACACACAAGAGACAGTCTCAGGGACACATCACAGGAAGCGCAGACACACAGGAGACAGTCTCAGGGACATATCACAGGAAGCGCAGACACACAGGAGACAGTCTCAGGGACATGTCACAGGAAGCGCAGACACACAAGAGACAGTCTCAGGGACATATCACAGGAAGCGCAGACACACAGGAGACAATCTCAGAGACATGTCACAGGAAGGGCAGACACACAGGAGACAGTCTCAGAGACATGTCACAGGAAGCGCAGACACACAAGAGACAGTCTCAGGGACATATCACAGGAAGTGCAGACACACAAGAGACAGTCTCAGGGACATATCACAGGAAGCACAGACACACAGGAGACAGTCTTCGGGACCTATCACAGGAAGTGCAGACCCACAAGAGACAGTCTCAGGGACATATCACAGGAAGCACAGACACACAGGAGACAGTCTTAGGGACCTATCACTGGAAGCGCAGACACACAAGAGATAGTCTCAGGGACCTATCACAGGAAGCGCAGACACACAAGAGACAGACTCAGGGACATATCACAGGAAGCGCAGACACACATGAGACAGTCTCAGGGACATATCACAGGAAGTGCAGAGACACAAGAGACAGTCTCAGGGACATATACACGAAGCGCAGACACACAGGAGACAGTCTCAGGGACATATCACAGGAAGCGCAGACACACAAGAGACAATCTCAGGGACGAATCACAGGAAGTGCAGACACACAGGAGACAGTCTCAGGGACATATCACAGGAAGCGCAGACAAACAGGAGACAGTCTCAGGGACATATCACAGGAAGTGCAGACACACAAGAGACAGTCTCAGAGACCTATCACTGGAAGCGCAGACACACAAGAGACAGTCTCAGAGACCTATCACAGGAAGTGCAGACACACAAGAGACAGTCTCAGGGATGTATACAGGAAGCGCAGACACACAAGTGACAGTCTCAGGGACCTATCACGGGAAGCGCAGACACACAAGAGACAGTCTCAGGGACCTATCACAGGAAGCGCAGACACACAAGAGACAGTCTCAGGGACATATCAAAGTAAATGCAGACACACAAGAGACAGTCTCAGAGACCTATCACAGGAAGTGCAGACACACAAGAGACAATCTCAGGGACCTATCACAGGAAGCGCAGACACACAAGAGACAGTCTCAGGGACATATACAGGAAGCGCAGACACACAGGAGACAGTCTCAGGGACCTATCACAGGAAGCGCAGACACACAAGAGACAATCTCAGGGACCTATCACAGGAAGCACAGACACACAAGAGACAGTCTCAGGGACATATCCCAGGAAGCGCAGACACACATGAGACAGTCTCAGGGACATATCACAGGAAGTGCAGACACACAAGAGACAGTCTCAGGGACATATCACAGGAAGCGCAGATACACAAGAGACAGTCTCAGGAACATATCACGGGAAGCGCAGACACACAAGAGAGTCTCAGGGACATATCACAGGTAGCGCAGACACACAAGAGACAGTCTCAGGGACATATCACGGGAAGCGCAGACACACAAGATAGTCTCAGGGATATATCACGGGAAGCGCAGACACACAAGAGACAGTCTCAGGGACATATCACAGGAAGCGCAGACACACAAGAGACAATGTCAGGGACCTATCACAGGAAGCGCAGACACACAAGAGACAATGTCAGGGACCTATCACAGGAAGCGCAGACACACAGGAGACAGTCTCAGGGACCTATCACAGGAAGCGCACACACACAAGAGATAGTCTCAGGGACCTATCACAGGAAGCGCAGACACACAGGAGACAGTCTCAGGGACCTATCACAGGAAGCGCACACACACAAGAGATAGTCTCAGGGACATATCACAGGAAGTGCAGACACACAAGACACAGTCTCATGGACATATCACAGGAAGTGCAGACACACAAGGGACAGTCTCACGAACATATCACAGGAAGTGCAGACACACAGGAGACAGTCTCAGGGACCTATCACAGGAAATGCAGACACACAAGGGACAGTCTCACGAACATATCACAGGAAGCGCACACACACAAGAGATAGTCTCAGGGACATATCACAGGAAGTACAGACACACAAGAGACAGTCTCAGGGACATATCACAGGAAGTGCAGACACACAGGAGACAGTCTCAGGGACCTATCACAGGAAGCGCAGACACACAGGAGACAGTCTCAGGGACATATCTCAGGAAGTGCAGACACACAGGAGATGGTATCAGGGACATGTCACAGGAAGCGCAGACACACAGGAGACAGTCTCAGGGACCTATCACAGGAAGCGCAGACACACAAGAGATAGTCTCAGGGACATATCACAGGAAGTGCAGACACACAAGAGATAGTCTCAGGGACATATCACAGGAAGCGCACACACACAAGAGACAGTCTCAGGGACCTATCACAGGAAGTGCAGATACACAGGAGACAGTCTCAGGGACATATCTCAGGAAGTGCAGACACACAGGAGACGGTATCAGGGACATGTCACAGGAAGCGCAGACACAAAGGAGACAGTCTCAGGGACATATCACAGGAAGCGCGGACACACAGGAGACAGTCTCAGGGACCTATCACAGGAAGCGCAGACACACAGGAGACAGTCTCGGTTATATCACAGGAAGTGCAGACACACAAGAGATAGTCTCAGGGACATATCACAGGAAGTGCAGACACACAAGAGATAGTCTCAGGGACATATCACAGGAAGCGCACACACACAAGAGACAGTCTCAGGGACATATCTCAGGAAGTGCAGACACACAGGAGACAGTCTCAGGGACATGTCACAGGAAGCGCAGACACACAGGAGACAGTCTCAGGGACATATCACGGGAAGCGCAGACACACAAGAGACAGTCTCAGGGACATATCACGGTTAGCGCAGACACACAAGAGACAGTGTCAGGGACATATCACAGGAAGTGCAGACACACAAGAGACAGTCTCAGGGACATATCACAGCAAGTGCAGACACACAAGAGACAGTGTCAGGGACATATCACAGGAAGTGCAGACACACAAGAGACAGTCTCAGGGACATATCACAGAAAGCGCAGACACACAGGAGACAGTCTCAGGGACATATCACAGGAAGCGCAGACACACAGGAGACAGTCTCAGGGACATATCACAGGAAGTGCAGACACACACGAGACAGTCTCAGGGACATATCACAGGAAGCGCAGACACACAAGAGACAGTCTCAGGGACATATCACAGGAAGCGCAGACACACAGGAGACAGTCTCAGGGACATATCACAGGAAGCGCAGACACACAAGAGACAGTCTAAGGGACATATCACCATATCACAGGAAGCGCAGACACACAAGAGACAGTCTCAGGGACATATCACAGGAAGTGCAGACACACAAGAGACAGTCTCAGAGACACATCAAAGGAAGTGCAGAGACACAGGAGACCGTCTCAGGGACCTATCACAGGAAGCGCAGACACACAGGAGACAGTCTCAGGGACATATCATAGGAAGTGCAGACACACAAGAGACAGTCTCAGGGACATATCACAGGAAGCGCAGACACACAAGAGACAGTCTCAGGGACACATCACAGGAAGCGCAGACACACAAGAGACAGTCTCAGGGACATATCACAGTAAGCGGAGACACACAGTAGACAGTCTCAGGGACATATCACAGGAAGCGCAGACACACAAGAGACAGTTTCAGGGACATATCACAGGAAGTGCAGACACACAAGAGACAGTCTCAGGGACATATCACAGGAAGCGCAGACACACAGGAGACAATCTCAGGGACCTATCACAGGAAGTGCAGACACACAGAAGACAATCTCAGGGACCTATCACAGGAAGCGCAGACACACAAGAGACAGTCTCAGGGACCTATCACAGGAAGCACAGACACACAATAGACAGTCTCAGGGACCTATCACAGGAAGCGCAGACACACAAGAAACAGTCTCAGGGACCTATCACAGGAAGCGCAGACACACAAGAGACAGTCTCAGGGACCTATCACAGGAAGCGCAGACACACAGGAGACAGTCTCAGGGACATATCACAGGAAGCGCAGACACACAAAAGACAGTCTCACGGACATATCACCATATCACAAGAAGTGCAGACACACAAGAGACAGTCTCAGGGACACATCACAGGAAGCGCAGACACACAAGAGACAGTCTCAGGGACATATCACAGGAAGCGGAGGCACACAGGAGACAGTCTCAGGGACATATCACAGGAAGCGCAGACACACAACAGACAGTTTCAGGGACATATCACAGGAAGTGCAGACACACAAGAGACAGTCTCAGGGACATATCACAGGAAGTGCAGACACACAAGAGACAGTCTCAGGGACCTATCACAGGAAGCGCAGACACACAAGAGACAGTCTCAGGGACCTATCACAGGAAGCGCAGACACACAAGAGACAATCTCAGGGACCTATCACAGGAAGCGCAGACACACAAGAGACAGTCTCAGGGACCTATCACAGGAAGCGCAGACACACAAGAGACAGTCTCAGGGACCTATCACAGGAAGCGCAGACACACAAGAGACAATCTCAGGGACCTATCACAGGAAGCGCAGACACACAAGAGACAGTCTCAGGGACATATCACAGGAAGTGCAGACACACAAGAGATAGTCACAGGGACATATCACAGGAAGCGCAGACACACACAGGAGACAGTCTCAGGGACATGTCACAGGAAGCGCAGACACACAAGAGACAGTCTCAGGGACATGTCACAGGAAGTGCAGACACACAAGAGACAGTCTCAGGGACATATCACAGGAAGTGCAGACACACAAGAGACAATCTCAGGGACATATCACAGGAAGTGCAGACACACAAGAGACAATCTCAGGGACATATCACAGGAAGTGCACACACACAAGAGACAGTCTCAGGGACATATCACAGGAAATGCAGACACACAAGAGACAGTCTCAGGGACATATCACAGGAAGCGCAGACACACAAGAGACAGTCTCAGGGACATATCACAGGAAGCGCAGACACACAGGAGACAGTCTCAGGGACATATCACAGGAAGCGCAGACACACAGGAGATAGTCTCAGGGACATATCACAGGAAGCGCAGACACACAGGAGACAGTCTCAGGGACATGTCACAGGAAGCGCAGACACACAAGGGACAGTCTCAGGGACATATCACAGGAAGCGCAGACACACAGGAGACAATCTCAGAGACATGTCACAGGAAGGGCAGACACACAGGAGACAGTCTCAGAGACATGTCACAGGAAGCGCAGACACACAAGAGACAGTCTCAGGGACATATCACAGGAAGTGCAGACACACAAGAGACAGTCTCAGGGACATATCACAGGAAGCACAGACACACAGGAGACAGTCTTAGGGACCTATCACAGGAAGTGCAGACCCACAAGAGACAGTCTCAGGGACATATCACAGGAAGCACAGACACACAGGAGACAGTCTTAGGGACCTATCACAGGAAGCGCATACACACAAGAGACAGACTCAGGGACATATCACAGGAAGCGCAGACACACATGAGACAGTCTCAGGGACATATCACAGGAAGTGCAGAGACACAAGAGACAGTCTCAGGTACATATACACGAAGCGCAGACACACAGGAGACAGTCTCAGGGACATATCACAGGAAGCGCAGACACACAAGAGACAATCTCAGGGACCTATCACAGGAAGTGCAGACACACAGGAGACAGTCTCAGGGACATATGACAGGAAGCGCAGACAAACAGGAGACAGTCTCAGGGACATATCACAGGAAGTGCAGACACACAAGAGACAGTCTCAGAGACCTATCACAGGAAGCGCAGACACACAAGAGACAGTCTCAGAGACCTATCACAGGAAGTGCAGACACACAAGAGACAGTCTCAGGGATGTATACAGGAAGTGCAGACACACAGGAGACGGTCTCAGGGACATGTCACAGGAAGCGCAGACACACAGGAGACAGTCTCAGGGACATGTCACAGGAAGCGCAGACACACAGGAGACAGTCTCAGGGACATGTCACAGGAAGCGGAGACACACAAGAGACAGTCTCACGGACATGTCACAGGAAGCGCAGACACTCAAGAGACAGTCTCAGGGAGATATCACAGGAAGTGCAGACACACAAGAGACAGTCTCATGCACATATCACAGGAAGCACAGACACACAGGAGACAGTCTGAGGGACATGTCACAGGAAGCGCAGACACACAGGAGACAGTCTCAGGGACATATCACGGGAAGCGCAGACACACAAGAGACAGTCTCAGGGACATATCACGGGAAGCGCAGACACACAAGAGACAGTCTCAGGGACATATCACAGCAAGTGCAGACACAAAAGAGACAGTCTC
The DNA here is from genome assembly GCA_031769625.1 of Taudactylus pleione. Lineage (NCBI taxonomy): Eukaryota > Metazoa > Chordata > Amphibia > Anura > Myobatrachidae > Taudactylus > Taudactylus pleione. Next base: position 137,448 of record JAUIMM010001090.1, read on the forward strand.
AGGGACATATCACAGGAAGTGCAGACACACAAGAGACAGTGTCAGGGACATATCACAGGAAGTGCAGACACACAAGAGACAGTCTCAGGGACATATCACATAAAGCGCAGACACACAGGAGACAGTCTCGGGGACATATCACAGGAAGCGCAGACACACAGGAGACAGTCTCAGGGACATATCACAGGAAGTGCAGACACACACGAGACAGTCTCAGGGACATATCACAGGAAGCGCAGACACACAAGAGAATGTCTCAGGGACATATCACAGGAAGCGCAGACACACAGGAGACAGTCTCAGGGACATATCACAGGAAGCGCAGACACACAAAAGACAGTCTCACGGACATATCACCATATCACAGGAAGCGCAGACACACAAGAGACAGTCTCAGGGACATATCACAGGAAGTGCAGACACACAAGAGACAGTCTCAGAGACACATCAAAGGAAGTGCAGACACACAGGAGACCGTCTCAGGGACCTATCACAGGAAGCGCAGACACACAGGAGACAGTCTCAGGGATATATCATAGGAAGTGCAGACACACAAGAGACAGTCTCAGGGACATAACACAGGAAGCGCAGACACACAAGAGACAGTCTCAGGGACACATCACAGGAAGCGCAGACACACAAGAGACAGTCTCAGGGACATATCACAGGAAGCGGAGACACACAGGAGACAGTCTCAGGGACATATCACAGGAAGCGCAGACACACAACAGACAGTTTCAGGGACATATCACAGGAAGTGCAGACACACAAGAGACAGTCTCAGGGACATATCACAGGAAGTGCAGACACACAAGAGACAGTCTCAGGGACCTATCACAGGAAGCGCAGACACACAGGAGACAATCTCAGGGACATATCATAGGAAGTGCAGACACACAAGAGACAGTCTCAGGGACCTATCACAGGAAGCGCAGACACACAAGAGACAATCTCAGGGACCCATCACAAAAAGCGCAGACACACAAGAGACAATCTCAGGGACCTATCACAGGAAGCGCAGACACACAAGAGACAGTCTCAGGGACATATCACAGGAAGCGCAGACACACAAGAGACAGTCTCAGGGACATATCACAGGAAGTGCAGACCCACAAGAGACAGTCTCAGGGACATATCACAGGAAGCGCAGACACACAGGAGACAGTCTTAGGGATCTATCACAGGAAGCGCAGACCCACAAGAGACAGTCTCAGGGACATATCACAGGAAACGCAGACACACAAGAGACAGTCTCAGGGACATATCACAGGAAGCGCAGACCCACAAGAGACAGTCTCAGGGACATATCACAGGAACCACAGACACACAGGAGACAGTCTTAGGGACCTATCACAGGAAGTGCAGACCCACAAGAGCCAGTCTCAGGGACCTATCACAGGAAGCGCAGACACACAGGAGACAGTCTTAGGGACCTATCACAGGAAGCGCAGACACACAAGAGACAATCTCAGGGACCTATCACAGGAAGCGCAGACACACAAGAGACAGACTCAGGGACATATCACAGGAAGCGCAGACACACAGGAGACAGTCTCAGGGACATATCATAGGAAGTGCAGACACACAAGAGACAGTCTCAGGGACATATCACAGGAAGCGCAGACACACAAGAGACAGTCTCAGGGACACATCACAGGAAGCGCAGACACACAAGAGACAGTCTCAGGGACATATCACAGGAAGCGGAGACACACAGTAGACAGTCTCAGGGACATATCACAGGAAGCGCAGACACACAAGAGACAGTTTCAGGGACATATCACAGGAAGTGCAGACACACAAGAGACAGTCTCAGGGACATATCACAGGAAGTGCAGACACACAAGAGACAGTCTCAGGGACATATCACAGGAAGTGCAGACACACAAGAGACAGTCTCAGGGACCTATCACAGGAAGCGCAGACACACAGGAGACAATCTCAGGGACATATCACAGGAAGTGCAGACACACAAGAGACAGTCTCAGGGACCTATCACAGGAAGCGCAGACACACAAGAGACAATCTCAGGGACCCATCACAAAAAGCGCAGACACACAAGAGACAATCTCAGGGACATATCACAGGAAGCGCAGACAAACAGGAGACAGTCTCAGGGACATATCACAGGAAGAGCTGACACACAAGAGACAGTCTCAGAGACCTATCACAGGAAGCGCAGACACACAAGAGACAGTCTCAGAGACCTATCACAGGAAGTGCAGACACACAAGAGACAGTCTCAGGGACGTATACAGGAAGCGCAGACACACAAGAGACAGTCTCAGGGCCCTATCACGGGAAGCGCAGACACACAAGAGACAGTCTCAGGGACATATCACAGGAAGTGCAGACACACAGGAGACAGTCTCAGGGACATATCACAGGAAGTGCAGACATACAAGAGAAAGTCTCAGGGACCTATCACAGGAAGCGCAGACACACAAGAGACAGTCTCAGGGACATATCACAGGAAACGCAGACACACAAGAGACAGTCTCAGAGACCTATCACAGGAAGCGCAGACACACAAGAGACAATCTCAGGGACCTATCACAGGAAGCGTAGACACACAAGAGACAGACTGAGGGACATATCACAGGAAGCGCAGACACACATGAGACAGTCTCAGGGACATATCACTGGAAGTGCAGAGACACAAGAGACAGTCTCAGGGACATATACAGGAAGCGCAGACACACAGGAGACAGTCTCAGGGACATATCACAGGAAGCGCAGACACACAAGAGACAATCTCAGGGACCTATCACAGGAAGCGAAGACACACAAGAGACAGACTCAGGGACATATCACAGGAAGCGCAGACACACATGAGACAGTCTCAGGGACATATCACAGGAAGTGCAGAGACACAAGAGACAGTCTCAGGGACATATTCAGGAAGCGCAGACACACAGAAGACAGTCTCAGGGACATATCACAGGAAGCGCAGACACACAAGAGACAATCTCAGGGACCTATCACAGGAAGCGCAGACACACAAGAGACATTCTCAGGGACATATCACAGGAAGCACAGACACACAAGAGACAGTCTCAGGGACATATCACAGGAAGCGCAGACACACAAGAGACAGTCTCAGGGACATATCACAGGAAGCGCAGACACACAAGACACAATCTCAGGGACATATCACAGGAAGTGCAGACACACAAGAGACAGTCTCAGGGACATATCATAGGAAGTGCAGACACACAAGAGACAGTCTCAGGGACATATCACAGGAAGCGCAGACACACAAGAGACAGTCTCAGGGACACATCACAGGAAGCGCAGACACACAAGAGACAGTCTCAGGGACATATCACAGGAAGCGGAGACACACAGTAGACAGTCTCAGGGACATATCACAGGAAGCGCAGACACACAAGAGACAGTTTCAGGGACATATCACAGGAAGTGCAGACACACAAGAGACAGTCTCAGAGACATATCACAGGAAGCGCAGACACACAGGAGACAATCTCAGGGACATATCACAGGAAGCGCAGACACACAGAAGACAATCTCAGGGACCTATCACAGGAAGCGCAGACACACAAGAGACAGTCTCAGGGACCTATCACAGGAAGCGCAGACACACAATAGACAGTCTCAGGGACTTATCACAGGAAGCGCAGACACACAAGAGACAGTCTCAGGGACCTATCACAGGAAGCGCAGACACACAAGAGACAATCTCAGGGACCTATCACAGGAAGCGCAGACACACAAGAGACAGTCTCAGGGACATATCACAGGAAGTGCAGACACACAAGAGATAGTCACAGGGACATATCACAGGAAGCGCAGACACACACAGGAGACAGTCTCAGGGACATGTCACAGGAAGCGCAGACACACAAGAGACACTCTCAGGGACATGTCACAGGAAGTGCAGACACACAAGAGACAGTCTCAGGGACATATCACAGGAAGTGCAGACACACAAGAGACAATCTCAGGGACATATCACAGGAAGTGCAGACACACAAGAGACAGTCTCAGGGACATATCACAGGAAAAGCAGACACACAAGAGACAGTCTCAGGGACATATCACAGGAAGCGGAGACACACAAGAGACAGTCTCAGGGACATATCACAGGAAGTGCAGACACACAAGAGACAGTCTCAGGGACATATCACAGAAAGCGCAGACACACAAGAGACAGTCTCAGGGACCTATCACAGGAAGCGCAGACACACAAGAGACAATCTCAGGGACCTATCACAGGAAGCGCAGACACACAAGAGACAGTCTCAGGGACATATCACAGGAAGTGCAGACACACAAGAGATAGTCACAGGGACATATCACAGGAAGCGCAGACACACACAGGAGACAGTCTCAGGGACATATCACAGGAAGCGCAGACACACAAGAGACAGTCTCAGGGACATATCACAGGAAGTGCAGACACACAAGAGACAATCTCAGGGACATATCACAGGAAGTGCAGACACACAAGAGACAGTCTCAGGGACATATCACAGGAAATTCAGACACACAAAAGACAGTCTCACGGACATATCACCATATCACAGGAAGCGCAGACACACAAGAGACAGTCTCAGGGACATATCACACGAAGTGCAGACACACAAGAGACAGTCTCAGAGACACATCACAGGAAGTGCAGACACACAGGAGACCGTCTCAGGGACCTATCACAGGAAGCGCAGACACACAGGAGATAGTCTCAGGGACATATCATAGGAAGTGCAGACACACAAGAGACAGTCTCAGGGACATATCACAGGAAGCGCAGACACACAAGAGACAGTCTCAGGGACACATCACAGGAAGCGCAGACACACAAGAGACAGTCTCAGGGACATATCACAGGAAGCGGAGACACACAGTAGACAGTCTCAGGGACATATCACAGGAAGCGCAGACACACAAGAGACAGTTTCAGGGACATATCACAGGAAGCGCAGACACACAATAGACAGTCTCAGGGACCTATCACAGGAAGCGCAGACACACAAGAGACAGTCTCAGGGACCTATCACAGGAAGCGCAGACACACAAGAGACAATCTCAGGGACCTATCACAGGAAGCGCAGACACACAAGAGACAGTCTCAGGGACATATCACAGGAAGTGCAGACACACAAGAGATAGTCACAGGGACATATCACAGGAAGCGCAGACACACACAGGAGACAGTCTCAGGGACATGTCACAGGAAGCGCAGACACACAAGAGACACTCTCAGGGACATGTCACAGGAAGTGCAGACACACAAGAGACAGTCTCAGGGACATATCACAGGAAGTGCAGACACACAAGAGACAATCTCAGGGACATATCACAGGAAGTGCAAACACACAAGAGACAGTCTCAGGGACATATCACAGGAAAAGCAGACACACAAGAGACAGTCTCAGGGACATATCACAGGAAGCGGAGACACACAAGAGACAGTCTCAGGGACATATCACAGGAAGTGCAGACACACAAGAGACAGTCTCAGGGACATATCACAGAAAGCGCAGACACACAAGAGACAGTCTCAGGGACCTATCACAGGAAGCGCAGACACACAAGAGACAATCTCAGGGACCTATCACAGGAAGCGCAGACACACAAGAGACAGTCTCAGGGACATATCACAGGAAGTGCAGACACACAAGAGATAGTCACAGGGACATATCACAGGAAGCGCAGACACACACAGGAGACAGTCTCAGGGACATATCACAGGAAGCGCAGACACACAAGAGACAGTCTCAGGGACATATCACAGGAAGTGCAGACACACAAGAGACAATCTCAGGGACATATCACAGGAAGTGCAGACACACAAGAGACAGTCTCAGGGACATATCACAGGAAATTCAGACACACAAAAGACAGTCTCACGGACATATCACCATATCACAGGAAGCGCAGACACACAAGAGACAGTCTCAGGGACATATCACAGGAAGTGCAGACACACAAGAGACAGTCTCAGAGACACATCACAGGAAGTGCAGACACACAGGAGACCGTCTCAGGGACCTATCACAGGAAGCGCAGACACACAGGAGATAGTCTCAGGGACATATCATAGGAAGTGCAGACACACAAGAGACAGTCTCAGGGACATATCACAGGAAGCGCAGACACACAAGAGACAGTCTCAGGGACACATCACAGGAAGCGCAGACACACAAGAGACAGTCTCAGGGACATATCACAGGAAGCGGAGACACACAGTAGACAGTCTCAGGGACATATCACAGGAAGCGCAGACACACAAGAGACAGTTTCAGGGACATATCACAGGAAGCGCAGACACACAAGAGACAGTCTCAGGGACATATCACAGGAAGTGCAGACACACAAGAGACAGTCTCAGGGACATATCACAGGAAGTGCAGACACACAAGAGACAGTCTCAGGGACCTATCACAGGAAGCGCAGACACACAGGAGACAATCTCAGGGACATATCACAGTAAGTGCAGACACACAAGAGACAGTCTCAGGGACCTATCACAGGAAGCGCAGACACACAAGAGACAATCTCAGGGACCCATCACAAAAAGCACAGACACACAAGAGACAATCTCAGGGACCTATCACAGGAAGCGCAGACACACAAGAGACAGTCTCAGGGACATATCACAGGAAGCGCAGACACACAAGAGACAGTCTCAGGGACATATCACAGGAAGTGCAGACCCACAAGAGACAGTCTCAGGGACATATCACAGGAAGCGCAGACACACAGGAGACAGTCTTAGGGACCTATCACAGGAAGCGCAGACCCACAAGAGACAGTCTCAGGGACATATCTCAGGAAGCGCAGACCCACAAGAGACAGTCTCAGGGACATATCACAGGAACCACAGACACACAGGAGACAGTCTTAGGGACCTATCACAGGAAGTGCAGACCCACAAGAGACAGTCTCAGGGACCTATCACAGGAAGCGCAGACACACAGGAGACAGTCTTAGGGACCTATCACAGGAAGCACAGACACACAAGAGACAGTCTCAGGGACCTATCACAGGAAGCGCAGACACACAAGAGACAATCTCAGGGACCTATCACAGGAAGCGCAGACACACAAGAGACAGACTCAGGGACATATCACAGGAAGCGCAGACACACAGAAGACAATCTCAGGGACCTATCACAGGAAGCGCAGACACACAAGAGACAGTCTCAGGGACCTATCACAGGAAGCGCAGACACACAATAGACAGTCTCAGGGACCTATCACAGGAAGTGCAGACCCACAAGAGCCAGTCTCAGGGACCTATCACAGGAAGCGCAGACACACAGGAGACAGTCTTAGGGACCTATCACAGGAAGCGCAGACACACAAGAGACAATCTCAGGGACCTATCACAGGAAGCGCAGACACACAAGAGACAGACTCAGGGACATATCACAGGAAGCGCAGACACACAGGAGACAGTCTCAGGGACATATCATAGGAAGTGCAGACACACAAGAGACAGTCTCAGGGACATATCACAGGAAGCGCAGACACACAAGAGACAGTCTCAGGGACACATCACAGGAAGCGCAGACACACAAGAGACAGTCTCAGGGACATATCACAGGAAGCGGAGACACACAGTAGACAGTCTCAGGGACATATCACAGGAAGCGCAGACACACAAGAGACAGTTTCAGGGACATATCACAGGAAGTGCAGACACACAAGAGACAGTCTCAGGGACATATCACAGGAAGTGCAGACACACAAGAGACAGTCTCAGGGACATATCACAGGAAGTGCAGACACACAAGAGACAGTCTCAGGGACCTATCACAGGAAGCGCAGACACACAGGAGACAATCTCAGGGACATATCACAGGAAGTGCAGACACACAAGAGACAGTCTCAGGGACCTATCACAGGAAGCGCAGACACACAAGAGACAATCTCAGGGACCCATCACAAAAAGCGCAGACACACAAGAGACAATCTCAGGGACATATCACAGGAAGCGCAGACAAACAGGAGACAGTCTCAGGGACATATCACAGGAAGAGCTGACACACAAGAGACAGTCTCAGAGACCTATCACAGGAAGCGCAGACACACAAGAGACAGTCTCAGAGACCTATCACAGGAAGTGCAGACACACAAGAGACAGTCTCAGGGACGTATACAGGAAGCGCAGACACACAAGAGACAGTCTCAGGGCCCTATCACGGGAAGCGCAGACACACAAGAGACAGTCTCAGGGACATATCACAGGAAGTGCAGACACACAGGAGACAGTCTCAGGGACATATCACAGGAAGTGCAGACATACAAGAGAAAGTCTCAGGGACCTATCACAGGAAGCGCAGACACACAAGAGACAGTCTCAGGGACATATCACAGGAAACGCAGACACACAAGAGACAGTCTCAGAGACCTATCACAGGAAGCGCAGACACACAAGAGACAATCTCAGGGACCTATCACAGGAAGCGTAGACACACAAGAGACAGACTGAGGGACATATCACAGGAAGCGCAGACACACATGAGACAGTCTCAGGGACATATCACTGGAAGTGCAGAGACACAAGAGACAGTCTCAGGGACATATACAGGAAGCGCAGACACACAGGAGACAGTCTCAGGGACATATCACAGGAAGCGCAGACACACAAGAGACAATCTCAGGGACCTATCACAGGAAGCGAAGACACACAAGAGACAGACTCAGGGACATATCACAGGAAGCGCAGACACACATGAGACAGTCTCAGGGACATATCACAGGAAGTGCAGAGACACAAGAGACAGTCTCAGGGACATATTCAGGAAGCGCAGACACACAGAAGACAGTCTCAGGGACATATCACAGGAAGCGCAGACACACAAGAGACAATCTCAGGGACCTATCACAGGAAGCGCAGACACACAAGAGACATTCTCAGGGACATATCACAGGAAGCACAGACACACAAGAGACAGTCTCAGGGACATATCACAGGAAGCGCAGACACACAAGAGACAGTCTCAGGGACATATCACAGGAAGCGCAGACACACAAGACACAATCTCAGGGACATATCACAGGAAGTGCAGACACACAAGAGACAGTCTCAGGGACATATCATAGGAAGTGCAGACACACAAGAGACAGTCTCAGGGACATATCACAGGAAGCGCAGACACACAAGAGACAGTCTCAGGGACACATCACAGGAAGCGCAGACACACAAGAGACAGTCTCAGGGACATATCACAGGAAGCGGAGACACACAGTAGACAGTCTCAGGGACATATCACAGGAAGCGCAGACACACAAGAGACAGTTTCAGGGACATATCACAGGAAGTGCAGACACACAAGAGACAGTCTCAGAGACATATCACAGGAAGCGCAGACACACAGGAGACAATCTCAGGGACATATCACAGGAAGCGCAGACACACAGAAGACAATCTCAGGGACCTATCACAGGAAGCGCAGACACACAAGAGACAGTCTCAGGGACCTATCACAGGAAGCGCAGACACACAATAGACAGTCTCAGGGACTTATCACAGGAAGCGCAGACACACAAGAGACAGTCTCAGGGACCTATCACAGGAAGCGCAGACACACAAGAGACAATCTCAGGGACCTATCACAGGAAGCGCAGACACACAAGAGACAGTCTCAGGGACATATCACAGGAAGTGCAGACACACAAGAGATAGTCACAGGGACATATCACAGGAAGCGCAGACACACACAGGAGACAGTCTCAGGGACATGTCACAGGAAGCGCAGACACACAAGAGACACTCTCAGGGACATGTCACAGGAAGTGCAGACACACAAGAGACAGTCTCAGGGACATATCACAGGAAGTGCAGACACACAAGAGACAATCTCAGGGACATATCACAGGAAGTGCAGACACACAAGAGACAGTCTCAGGGACATATCACAGGAAAAGCAGACACACAAGAGACAGTCTCAGGGACATATCACAGGAAGCGGAGACACACAAGAGACAGTCTCAGGGACATATCACAGGAAGTGCAGACACACAAGAGACAGTCTCAGGGACATATCACAGAAAGCGCAGACACACAAGAGACAGTCTCAGGGACCTATCACAGGAAGCGCAGACACACAAGAGACAATCTCAGGGACCTATCACAGGAAGCGCAGACACACAAGAGACAGTCTCAGGGACATATCACAGGAAGTGCAGACACACAAGAGATAGTCACAGGGACATATCACAGGAAGCGCAGACACACACAGGAGACAGTCTCAGGGACATATCACAGGAAGCGCAGACACACAAGAGACAGTCTCAGGGACATATCACAGGAAGTGCAGACACACAAGAGACAATCTCAGGGACATATCACAGGAAGTGCAGACACACAAGAGACAGTCTCAGGGACATATCACAGGAAATTCAGACACACAAAAGACAGTCTCACGGACATATCACCATATCACAGGAAGCGCAGACACACAAGAGACAGTCTCAGGGACATATCACACGAAGTGCAGACACACAAGAGACAGTCTCAGAGACACATCACAGGAAGTGCAGACACACAGGAGACCGTCTCAGGGACCTATCACAGGAAGCGCAGACACACAGGAGATAGTCTCAGGGACATATCATAGGAAGTGCAGACACACAAGAGACAGTCTCAGGGACATATCACAGGAAGCGCAGACACACAAGAGACAGTCTCAGGGACATATCACAGGAAGCGCAGACACACAAGAGACAGTCTCAGGGACACATCACAGGAAGCGCAGACACACAAGAGACAGTCTCAGGGACATATCACAGGAAGCGGAGACACACAGTAGACAGTCTCAGGGACATATCACAGGAAGCGCAGACACACAAGAGACAGTTTCAGGGACATATCACAGGAAGTGCAGACACACAAGAGACAGTCTCAGGGACATATCACAGGAAGTGCAGACACACAAGAGACAGTCTCAGGGACATATCACAGGAAGTGCAGACACACAAGAGACAGTCTCAGGGACCTATCACAGGAAGCGCAGACACACAGGAGACAATCTCAGGGACATATCACAGGAAGTGCAGACACACAAGAGACAGTCTCAGGGACCTATCACAGGAAGCGCAGACACACAAGAGACAATCTCAGGGACCCATCACAAAAAGCGCAGACACACAAGAGACAATCTCAGGGACATATCACAGGAAGCGCAGACAAACAGGAGACAGTCTCAGGGACATATCACAGGAAGAGCTGACACACAAGAGACAGTCTCAGAGACCTATCACAGGAAGCGCAGACACACAAGAGACAGTCTCAGAGACCTATCACAGGAAGTGCAGACACACAAGAGACAGTCTCAGGGACGTATACAGGAAGCGCAGACACACAAGAGACAGTCTCAGGGCCCTATCACGGGAAGCGCAGACACACAAGAGACAGTCTCAGGGACATATCACAGGAAGTGCAGACACACAGGAGACAGTCTCAGGGACATATCACAGGAAGTGCAGACATACAAGAGAAAGTCTCAGGGACCTATCACAGGAAGCGCAGACACACAAGAGACAGTCTCAGGGACATATCACAGGAAACGCAGACACACAAGAGACAGTCTCAGAGACCTATCACAGGAAGCGCAGACACACAAGAGACAATCTCAGGGACCTATCACAGGAAGCGTAGACACACAAGAGACAGACTGAGGGACATATCACAGGAAGCGCAGACACACATGAGACAGTCTCAGGGACATATCACTGGAAGTGCAGAGACACAAGAGACAGTCTCAGGGACATATACAGGAAGCGCAGACACACAGGAGACAGTCTCAGGGACATATCACAGGAAGCGCAGACACACAAGAGACAATCTCAGGGACCTATCACAGGAAGCGAAGACACACAAGAGACAGACTCAGGGACATATCACAGGAAGCGCAGACACACATGAGACAGTCTCAGGGACATATCACAGGAAGTGCAGAGACACAAGAGACAGTCTCAGGGACATATTCAGGAAGCGCAGACACACAGAAGACAGTCTCAGGGACATATCACAGGAAGCGCAGACACACAAGAGACAATCTCAGGGACCTATCACAGGAAGCGCAGACACACAAGAGACATTCTCAGGGACATATCACAGGAAGCACAGACACACAAGAGACAGTCTCAGGGACATATCACAGGAAGCGCAGACACACAAGAGACAGTCTCAGGGACATATCACAGGAAGCGCAGACACACAAGACACAATCTCAGGGACATATCACAGGAAGTGCAGACACACAAGAGACAGTCTCAGGGACATATCATAGGAAGTGCAGACACACAAGAGACAGTCTCAGGGACATATCACAGGAAGCGCAGACACACAAGAGACAGTCTCAGGGACACATCACAGGAAGCGCAGACACACAAGAGACAGTCTCAGGGACATATCACAGGAAGCGGAGACACACAGTAGACAGTCTCAGGGACATATCACAGGAAGCGCAGACACACAAGAGACAGTTTCAGGGACATATCACAGGAAGTGCAGACACACAAGAGACAGTCTCAGAGACATATCACAGGAAGCGCAGACACACAGGAGACAATCTCAGGGACATATCACAGGAAGCGCAGACACACAGAAGACAATCTCAGGGACCTATCACAGGAAGCGCAGACACACAAGAGACAGTCTCAGGGACCTATCACAGGAAGCGCAGACACACAATAGACAGTCTCAGGGACTTATCACAGGAAGCGCAGACACACAAGAGACAGTCTCAGGGACCTATCACAGGAAGCGCAGACACACAAGAGACAATCTCAGGGACCTATCACAGGAAGCGCAGACACACAAGAGACAGTCTCAGGGACATATCACAGGAAGTGCAGACACACAAGAGATAGTCACAGGGACATATCACAGGAAGCGCAGACACACACAGGAGACAGTCTCAGGGACATGTCACAGGAAGCGCAGACACACAAGAGACACTCTCAGGGACATGTCACAGGAAGTGCAGACACACAAGAGACAGTCTCAGGGACATATCACAGGAAGTGCAGACACACAAGAGACAATCTCAGGGACATATCACAGGAAGTGCAGACACACAAGAGACAGTCTCAGGGACATATCACAGGAAAAGCAGACACACAAGAGACAGTCTCAGGGACATATCACAGGAAGCGGAGACACACAAGAGACAGTCTCAGGGACATATCACAGGAAGTGCAGACACACAAGAGACAGTCTCAGGGACATATCACAGAAAGCGCAGACACACAAGAGACAGTCTCAGGGACCTATCACAGGAAGCGCAGACACACAAGAGACAATCTCAGGGACCTATCACAGGAAGCGCAGACACACAAGAGACAGTCTCAGGGACATATCACAGGAAGTGCAGACACACAAGAGATAGTCACAGGGACATATCACAGGAAGCGCAGACACACACAGGAGACAGTCTCAGGGACATATCACAGGAAGCGCAGACACACAAGAGACAGTCTCAGGGACATATCACAGGAAGTGCAGACACACAAGAGACAATCTCAGGGACATATCACAGGAAGTGCAGACACACAAGAGACAGTCTCAGGGACATATCACAGGAAATTCAGACACACAAAAGACAGTCTCACGGACATATCACCATATCACAGGAAGCGCAGACACACAAGAGACAGTCTCAGGGACATATCACACGAAGTGCAGACACACAAGAGACAGTCTCAGAGACACATCACAGGAAGTGCAGACACACAGGAGACCGTCTCAGGGACCTATCACAGGAAGCGCAGACACACAGGAGATAGTCTCAGGGACATATCATAGGAAGTGCAGACACACAAGAGACAGTCTCAGGGACATATCACAGGAAGCGCAGACACACAAGAGACAGTCTCAGGGACACATCACAGGAAGCGCAGACACACAAGAGACAGTCTCAGGGACATATCACAGGAAGCGGAGACACACAGTAGACAGTCTCAGGGACATATCACAGGAAGCGCAGACACACAAGAGACAGTTTCAGGGACATATCACAGGAAGCGCAGACACACAATAGACAGTCTCAGGGACCTATCACAGGAAGCGCAGACACACAAGAGACAGTCTCAGGGACCTATCACAGGAAGCGCAGACACACAAGAGACAATCTCAGGGACCTATCACAGGAAGCGCAGACACACAAGAGACAGTCTCAGGGACATATCACAGGAAGTGCAGACACACAAGAGATAGTCACAGGGACATATCACAGGAAGCGCAGACACACACAGGAGACAGTCTCAGGGACATGTCACAGGAAGCGCAGACACACAAGAGACACTCTCAGGGACATGTCACAGGAAGTGCAGACACACAAGAGACAGTCTCAGGGACATATCACAGGAAGTGCAGACACACAAGAGACAATCTCAGGGACATATCACAGGAAGTGCAAACACACAAGAGACAGTCTCAGGGACATATCACAGGAAAAGCAGACACACAAGAGACAGTCTCAGGGACATATCACAGGAAGCGGAGACACACAAGAGACAGTCTCAGGGACATATCACAGGAAGTGCAGACACACAAGAGACAGTCTCAGGGACATATCACAGAAAGCGCAGACACACAAGAGACAGTCTCAGGGACCTATCACAGGAAGCGCAGACACACAAGAGACAATCTCAGGGACCTATCACAGGAAGCGCAGACACACAAGAGACAGTCTCAGGGACATATCACAGGAAGTGCAGACACACAAGAGATAGTCACAGGGACATATCACAGGAAGCGCAGACACACACAGGAGACAGTCTCAGGGACATATCACAGGAAGCGCAGACACACAAGAGACAGTCTCAGGGACATATCACAGGAAGTGCAGACACACAAGAGACAATCTCAGGGACATATCACAGGAAGTGCAGACACACAAGAGACAGTCTCAGGGACATATCACAGGAAATTCAGACACACAAAAGACAGTCTCACGGACATATCACCATATCACAGGAAGCGCAGACACACAAGAGACAGTCTCAGGGACATATCACAGGAAGTGCAGACACACAAGAGACAGTCTCAGAGACACATCACAGGAAGTGCAGACACACAGGAGACCGTCTCAGGGACCTATCACAGGAAGCGCAGACACACAGGAGATAGTCTCAGGGACATATCATAGGAAGTGCAGACACACAAGAGACAGTCTCAGGGACATATCACAGGAAGCGCAGACACACAAGAGACAGTCTCAGGGACACATCACAGGAAGCGCAGACACACAAGAGACAGTCTCAGGGACATATCACAGGAAGCGGAGACACACAGTAGACAGTCTCAGGGACATATCACAGGAAGCGCAGACACACAAGAGACAGTTTCAGGGACATATCACAGGAAGCGCAGACACACAAGAGACAGTCTCAGGGACATATCACAGGAAGTGCAGACACACAAGAGACAGTCTCAGGGACATATCACAGGAAGTGCAGACACACAAGAGACAGTCTCAGGGACCTATCACAGGAAGCGCAGACACACAGGAGACAATCTCAGGGACATATCACAGTAAGTGCAGACACACAAGAGACAGTCTCAGGGACCTATCACAGGAAGCGCAGACACACAAGAGACAATCTCAGGGACCCATCACAAAAAGCACAGACACACAAGAGACAATCTCAGGGACCTATCACAGGAAGCGCAGACACACAAGAGACAGTCTCAGGGACATATCACAGGAAGCGCAGACACACAAGAGACAGTCTCAGGGACATATCACAGGAAGTGCAGACCCACAAGAGACAGTCTCAGGGACATATCACAGGAAGCGCAGACACACAGGAGACAGTCTTAGGGACCTATCACAGGAAGCGCAGACCCACAAGAGACAGTCTCAGGGACATATCTCAGGAAGCGCAGACCCACAAGAGACAGTCTCAGGGACATATCACAGGAACCACAGACACACAGGAGACAGTCTTAGGGACCTATCACAGGAAGTGCAGACCCACAAGAGACAGTCTCAGGGACCTATCACAGGAAGCGCAGACACACAGGAGACAGTCTTAGGGACCTATCACAGGAAGCACAGACACACAAGAGACAGTCTCAGGGACCTATCACAGGAAGCGCAGACACACAAGAGACAATCTCAGGGACCTATCACAGGAAGCGCAGACACACAAGAGACAGACTCAGGGACATATCACAGGAAGCGCAGACACACAGGAGACAGTCTCAGGGACATATCATAGGAAGTGCAGACACACAAGAGACAGTCTCAGGGACATATCACAGGAAGCGCAGACACACAAGAGACAGTCTCAGGGACACATCACAGGAAGCGCAGACACACAAGAGACAGTCTCAGGGACATATCACAGGAAGCGGAGACACACAGTAGACAGTCTCAGGGACATATCACAGGAAGCGCAGACACACAAGAGACAGTTTCAGGGACATATCACAGGAAGTGCAGACACACAAGAGACAGTCTCAGGGACATATCACAGGAAGTGCAGACACACAAGAGACAGTCTCAGGGACATATCACAGGAAGTGCAGACACACAAGAGACAGTCTCAGGGACCTATCACAGGAAGCGCAGACACACAGGAGACAATCTCAGGGACATATCACAGGAAGTGCAGACACACAAGAGACAGTCTCAGGGACCTATCACAGGAAGCGCAGACACACAAGAGACAATCTCAGGGACCCATCACAAAAAGCGCAGACACACAAGAGACAATCTCAGGGACCTATCACAGGAAGCGCAGACACACAAGAGACAGTCTCAGGGACATATCACAGGAAGCGCAGACACACAAGAGACAGTCTCAGGGACATATCACAGGAAGTGCAGACCCACAAGAGACAGTCTCAGGGACATATCACAGGAAGCGCAGACACACAGGAGACAGTCTTAGGGACCTATCACAGGAAGCGCAGACCCACAAGAGACAGTCTCAGGGACATATCACAGGAAACGCAGACACACAAGAGACAGTCTCAGGGACATATCACAGGAAGCGCAGACCCACAAGAGACAGTCTCAGGGACATATCACAGGAACCACAGACACACAGGAGACAGTCTTAGGGACCTGTCACAGGAAGTGCAGAACCACAAGAGACAGTCTCAGGGACCTATCACAGGAAGCGCAGACACACAGGAGACAGTCTTAGGGACCTATCACAGGAAGCGCAGACACACAAGAGACAGTCTCAGGGACCTATCACAGGAAGCGCAGACACACAAGAGACAGTCTCAGGGACACATCACAGGAAGTGCAGACACACAGGAGACAGTCTCAGGGACATATCACAGGAAGCGCAGACAAATAGGAGACAGTCTCAGGGACATATCACAGGAAGAGCAGACACACAAGAGACAGTCTCAGAGACCTATCACAGGAAGCGCAGACACACAAGAGACAGTCTCAGAGACCTATCACAGGAAGTGCAGACACACAAGAGACAGTCTCAGGGACGTATACAGGAAGCGCAGACACACAAGAGACAGTCTCAGGGACCTATCACGGGAAGCGCAGACACACAAGAGACAGTCTCAGGGACCTATCACAGGAAGTGCAGACACACAGGAGATAGTCTCAGGGACATATCACAGGAAGTGCAGACATACAAGAGAAAGTCTCAGGGACCTATCACAGGAAGCGCAGACACACAAGAGACAATCTCAGGGACCTATCACAGGAAGCGTAGACACACAAGAGACAGACTGAGGGACATATCACAGGAAGCGCAGACACACATGAGACAGTCTCAGGGACATATCACTGGAAGTGCAGAGACACAAGAGACAGTCTCAGGGACATATACAGGAAGCGCAGACACACAGGAGACAGTCTCAGGGACATATCACAGGAAGCGCAGACACACAAGAGACAATCTCAGGGACCTATCACAGGAAGCGCAGACACACAAGAGACAGACTCAGGGACATATCACAGGAAGCGCAGACACACATGAGACAGTCTCAGGGACATATCACAGGAAGTGCAGAGACACAAGAGACAGTCTCAGGGACATATTCAGGAAGCGCAGACACACAGAAGACAGTCTCAGGGACATATCACAGGAAGCGCAGACACACAAGAGACAATCTCAGGGACCTATCACAGGAAGCGCAGACACACAAGAGACATTCTCAGGGACATATCACAGGAAGCGCAGACACACAAGAGACAGTCTCAGGGACATATCACAGGAAGCGCAGACACACAAGACACAATCTCAGGGACATATCACAGGAAGTGCAGATACACAAGAGACAGTCTCAGGGACATATCACAGGAAGTGCAGACACACAAGAGACAGTCTCAGGGTCATATCACAGGAAGCGCAGACACACAAGAGACAGTCTCAGGGACACATCACAGGAAGCGCAGACACACAAGAGACAGTCTCAGGGACATATCACAGGAAGCGGAGACACACAGTAGACAGTCTCAGGGACATATCACAGGAAGCACAGACACACAAGAGACAGTTTCAGGGACATATCACAGGAAGCGCAGACACACAAGAGACAGTCTCAGGGACATATCACAGGAAGCGCAGACACACAGGAGACAATCTCAGGGACATATCACAGGAAGCGCAGACACACAGAAGACAATCTCAGGGACCTATCACAGGAAGCGCAGACACACAAGAGACAGTCTCAGGGACCTATCACAGGAAGCGCAGACACACAATAGACAGTCTCAGGGACCTATCACAGGAAGCGCAGACACACAAGAGACAGTCTCAGGGACCTATCACAGGAAGCGCAGACACACAAGAGACAGTCTCAGGGACCTATCACAGGAAGCGCAGACACACAAGAGACAGTCTCAGGGACCTATCACAGGAAGCGCAGACACACAAGAGACTATCTCAGGGACCTATCACAGGAAGCGCAGACACACAAGAGACAGTCTCAGGGACCTATCACAGGAAGTGCAGACACACAAGAGATAGTCACAGGGACATATCACAGGAAGCGCAGACACACACAGGAGACAGTCTCAGGGACCTATCACAGGAAGCGCAGACACACAAGAGACACTCTCAGGGACATGTCACAGGAAGTGCAGACACACAAGAGACAGTCTCAGGGACATATCACAGGAAGTGCAGACACACAAGAGACAATCTCAGGGACATATCACAGGAAGTGCAGACACACAAGAGACAGTCTCAGGGACATATCACAGGAAAAGCAGACACACAAGAGACAGTCTCAGGGACCTATCACAGGAAGCGCAGACACACAGGAGACAATCTCAGGGACATATCATAGGAAGTGCAGACACACAAGAGACAGTCTCAGGGACCTATCACAGGAAGCGCAGACACACAAGAGACAATCTCAGGGACCCATCACAAAAAGCGCAGACACACAAGAGACAATCTCAGGGACCTATCACAGGAAGCGCAGACACACAAGAGACAGTCTCAGGGACATATCACAGGAAGCGCAGACACACAAGAGACAGTCTCAGGGACATATCACAGGAAGTGCAGACCCACAAGAGACAGTCTCAGGGACATATCACAGGAAGCGCAGACACACAGGAGACAGTCTTAGGGATCTATCACAGGAAGCGCAGACCCACAAGAGACAGTCTCAGGGACATATCACAGGAAACGCAGACACACAAGAGACAGTCTCAGGGACATATCACAGGAAGCGCAGACCCACAAGAGACAGTCTCAGGGACATTTCACAGGAACCACAGACACACAGGAGACAGTCTTAGGGACCTATCACAGGAAGTGCAGACCCACAAGAGCCAGTCTCAGGGACCTATCACAGGAAGCGCAGACACACAGGAGACAGTCTTAGGGACCTATCACAGGAAGCGCAGACACACAAGAGACAATCTCAGGGACCTATCACAGGAAGCGCAGACACACAAGAGACAGACTCAGGGACATATCACAGGAAGCGCAGACACACAGGAGACAGTCTCAGGGACATATCATAGGAAGTGCAGACACACAAGAGACAGTCTCAGGGACATATCACAGGAAGCGCAGACACACAAGAGACAGTCTCAGGGACACATCACAGGAAGCGCAGACACACAAGAGACAGTCTCAGGGACATATCACAGGAAGCGGAGACACACAGTAGACAGTCTCAGGGACATATCACAGGAAGCGCAGACACACAAGAGACAGTTTCAGGGACATATCACAGGAAGTGCAGACACACAAGAGACAGTCTCAGGGACATATCACAGGAAGTGCAGACACACAAGAGACAGTCTCAGGGACATATCACAGGAAGTGCAGACACACAAGAGACAGTCTCAGGGACCTATCACAGGAAGCGCAGACACACAGGAGACAATCTCAGGGACATATCACAGGAAGTGCAGACACACAAGAGACAGTCTCAGGGACCTATCACAGGAAGCGCAGACACACAAGAGACAATCTCAGGGACCCATCACAAAAAGCGCAGACACACAAGAGACAATCTCAGGGACCTATCACAGGAAGCGCAGACACACAAGAGACAGTCTCAAGGACATATCACAGGAAGCGCAGACACATAAGAGACAGTCTCAGGGACATATCACAGGAAGTGCAGACCCACAAGAGACAGTCTCAGGGACATATCACAGGAAGCGCAGACACACAGGAGACAGTCTTAGGGACCTATCACAGGAAGCGCAGACCCACAAGAGACAGTCTCAGGGACATATCACAGGAAACGCAGACACACAAGAGACAGTCTCAGGGACATATCACAGGAAGCGCAGACCCAAAAGAGACAGTCTCAGGGACATATCACAGGAACCACAGACACACAGGAGACAGTCTTAGGGACCTATCACAGGAAGTGCAGAACCACAAGAGACAGTCTCAGGGACCTATCACAGGAAGCGCAGACACACAGGAGACAGTCTTAGGGACCTATCACAGGAAGCGCAGACACACAAGAGACAGTCTCAGGGACCTATCACAGGAAGCGCAGACACACAAGAGACAGTCTCAGGGACACATCACAGGAAGTGCAGACACACAGGAGACAGTCTCAGGGACATATCACAGGAAGCGCAGACAAACAGGAGACAGTCTCAGGGACATATCACAGGAAGAGCTGACACACAAGAGACAGTCTCAGAGACCTATCACAGGAAGCGCAGACACACAAGAGACAGTCTCAGAGACCTATCACAGGAAGTGCAGACACACAAGAGACAGTCTCAGGGACGTATACAGGAAGCGCAGACACACAAGAGACAGTCTCAGGGCCCTATCACGGGAAGCGCAGACACACAAGAGACAGTCTCAGGGACATATCACAGGAAGTGCAGACACACAGGAGACAGTCTCAGGGACATATCACAGGAAGTGCAGACACACAAGAGAAAGTCTCAGGGACCTATCACAGGAAGCGCAGACACACAAGAGACAGTCTCAGGGACATATCACAGGAAACGCAGACACACAAGAGACAGTCTCAGAGACCTATCACAGGAAGTGCAGACACACAAGAGACAATCTCAGGGACCTATCACAGGAAGCGTAGACACACAAGAGACAGACTGAGGGACATATCACAGGAAGCGCAGACACACATGAGACAGTCTCAGGGACATATCACTGGAAGTGCAGAGACACAAGAGACAGTCTCAGGGACATATACAGGAAGCGCAGACACACAGGAGACAGTCTCAGGGACATATCACAGGAAGCGCAGACACACAAGAGACAATCTCAGGGACCTATCACAGGAAGCGAAGACACACAAGAGACAGACTCAGGGACATATCACAGGAAGCGCAGACACACATGAGACAGTCTCAGGGACATATCACAGGAAGTGCAGAGACACAAGAGACAGTCTCAGGGACATATTCAGGAAGCGCAGACACACAGAAGACAGTCTCAGGGACATATCACAGGAAGCGCAGACACACAAGAGACAATCTCAGGGACCTATCACAGGAAGCGCAGACACACAAGAGACATTCTCAGGGACATATCACAGGAAGCACAGACACACAAGAGACAGTCTCAGGGACATATCACAGGAAGCGCAGACACACAAGAGACAGTCTCAGGGACATATCACAGGAAGCGCAGACACACAAGACACAATCTCAGGGACATATCACAGGAAGTGCAGACACACAAGAGACAGTCTCAGGGACATATCATAGGAAGTGCAGACACACAAGAGACAGTCTCAGGGACATATCACAGGAAGCGCAGACACACAAGAGACAGTCTCAGGGACACATCACAGGAAGCGCAGACACACAAGAGACAGTCTCAGGGACATATCACAGGAAGCGGAGACACACAGTAGACAGTCTCAGGGACATATCACAGGAAGCGCAGACACACAAGAGACAGTTTCAGGGACATATCACAGGAAGTGCAGACACACAAGAGACAGTCTCAGAGACATATCACAGGAAGCGCAGACACACAGGAGACAATCTCAGGGACATATCACAGGAAGCGCAGACACACAGAAGACAATCTCAGGGACCTATCACAGGAAGCGCAGACACACAAGAGACAGTCTCAGGGACCTATCACAGGAAGCGCAGACACACAATAGACAGTCTCAGGGACTTATCACAGGAAGCGCAGACACACAAGAGACAGTCTCAGGGACCTATCACAGGAAGCGCAGACACACAAGAGACAATCTCAGGGACCTATCACAGGAAGCGCAGACACACAAGAGACAGTCTCAGGGACATATCACAGGAAGTGCAGACACACAAGAGATAGTCACAGGGACATATCACAGGAAGCGCAGACACACACAGGAGACAGTCTCAGGGACATGTCACAGGAAGCGCAGACACACAAGAGACACTCTCAGGGACATGTCACAGGAAGTGCAGACACACAAGAGACAGTCTCAGGGACATATCACAGGAAGTGCAGACACACAAGAGACAATCTCAGGGACATATCACAGGAAGTGCAGACACACAAGAGACAGTCTCAGGGACATATCACAGGAAAAGCAGACACACAAGAGACAGTCTCAGGGACATATCACAGGAAGCGGAGACACACAAGAGACAGTCTCAGGGACATATCACAGGAAGTGCAGACACACAAGAGACAGTCTCAGGGACATATCACAGAAAGCGCAGACACACAAGAGACAGTCTCAGGGACCTATCACAGGAAGCGCAGACACACAAGAGACAATCTCAGGGACCTATCACAGGAAGCGCAGACACACAAGACACAGTCTCAGGGACATATCACAGGAAGTGCAGACACACAAGAGATAGTCACAGGGACATATCACAGGAAGCGCAGACACACACAGGAGACAGTCTCAGGGACATATCACAGGAAGCGCAGACACACAAGAGACAGTCTCAGGGACATATCACAGGAAGTGCAGACACACAAGAGACAATCTCAGGGACATATCACAGGAAGTGCAGACACACAAGAGACAGTCTCAGGGACATATCACAGGAAATTCAGACACACAAAAGACAGTCTCACGGACATATCACCATATCACAGGAAGCGCAGACACACAAGAGACAGTCTCAGGGACATATCACACGAAGTGCAGACACACAAGAGACAGTCTCAGAGACACATCACAGGAAGTGCAGACACACAGGAGACCGTCTCAGGGACCTATCACAGGAAGCGCAGACACACAGGAGATAGTCTCAGGGACATATCATAGGAAGTGCAGACACACAAGAGACAGTCTCAGGGACATATCACAGGAAGCGCAGACACACAAGAGACAGTCTCAGGGACACATCACAGGAAGCGCAGACACACAAGAGACAGTCTCAGGGACATATCACAGGAAGCGGAGACACACAGTAGACAGTCTCAGGGACATATCACAGGAAGCGCAGACACACAAGAGACAGTTTCAGGGACATATCACAGGAAGCGCAGACACACAATAGACAGTCTCAGGGACCTATCACAGGAAGCGCAGACACACAAGAGACAGTCTCAGGGACCTATCACAGGAAGCGCAGACACACAAGAGACAATCTCAGGGACCTATCACAGGAAGCGCAGACACACAAGAGACAGTCTCAGGGACATATCACAGGAAGTGCAGACACACAAGAGATAGTCACAGGGACATATCACAGGAAGCGCAGACACACACAGGAGACAGTCTCAGGGACATGTCACAGGAAGCGCAGACACACAAGAGACACTCTCAGGGACATGTCACAGGAAGTGCAGACACACAAGAGACAGTCTCAGGGACATATCACAGGAAGTGCAGACACACAAGAGACAATCTCAGGGACATATCACAGGAAGTGCAAACACACAAGAGACAGTCTCAGGGACATATCACAGGAAAAGCAGACACACAAGAGACAGTCTCAGGGACATATCACAGGAAGCGGAGACACACAAGAGACAGTCTCAGGGACATATCACAGGAAGTGCAGACACACAAGAGACAGTCTCAGGGACATATCACAGAAAGCGCAGACACACAAGAGACAGTCTCAGGGACCTATCACAGGAAGCGCAGACACACAAGAGACAATCTCAGGGACCTATCACAGGAAGCGCAGACACACAAGAGACAGTCTCAGGGACATATCACAGGAAGTGCAGACACACAAGAGATAGTCACAGGGACATATCACAGGAAGCGCAGACACACACAGGAGACAGTCTCAGGGACATATCACAGGAAGCGCAGACACACAAGAGACAGTCTCAGGGACATATCACAGGAAGTGCAGACACACAAGAGACAATCTCAGGGACATATCACAGGAAGTGCAGACACACAAGAGACAGTCTCAGGGACATATCACAGGAAATTCAGACACACAAAAGACAGTCTCACGGACATATCACCATATCACAGGAAGCGCAGACACACAAGAGACAGTCTCAGGGACATATCACAGGAAGTGCAGACACACAAGAGACAGTCTCAGAGACACATCACAGGAAGTGCAGACACACAGGAGACCGTCTCAGGGACCTATCACAGGAAGCGCAGACACACAGGAGATAGTCTCAGGGACATATCATAGGAAGTGCAGACACACAAGAGACAGTCTCAGGGACATATCACAGGAAGCGCAGACACACAAGAGACAGTCTCAGGGACACATCACAGGAAGCGCAGACACACAAGAGACAGTCTCAGGGACATATCACAGGAAGCGGAGACACACAGTAGACAGTCTCAGGGACATATCACAGGAAGCGCAGACACACAAGAGACAGTTTCAGGGACATATCACAGGAAGCGCAGACACACAAGAGACAGTCTCAGGGACATATCACAGGAAGTGCAGACACACAAGAGACAGTCTCAGGGACATATCACAGGAAGTGCAGACACACAAGAGACAGTCTCAGGGACCTATCACAGGAAGCGCAGACACACAGGAGACAATCTCAGGGACATATCACAGTAAGTGCAGACACACAAGAGACAGTCTCAGGGACCTATCACAGGAAGCGCAGACACACAAGAGACAATCTCAGGGACCCATCACAAAAAGCACAGACACACAAGAGACAGTCTCAGGGACATATCACAGGAAGCGCAGACACACAAGAGACAGTCTCAGGGACATATCACAGGAAGTGCAGACCCACAAGAGACAGTCTCAGGGACATATCACAGGAAGCGCAGACACACAGGAGACAGTCTTAGGGACCTATCACAGGAAGCGCAGACCCACAAGAGACAGTCTCAGGGACATATCTCAGGAAGCGCAGACCCACAAGAGACAGTCTCAGGGACATATCACAGGAACCACAGACACACAGGAGACAGTCTTAGGGACCTATCACAGGAAGTGCAGACCCACAAGAGACAGTCTCAGGGACCTATCACAGGAAGCGCAGACACACAGGAGACAGTCTTAGGGACCTATCACAGGAAGCACAGACACACAAGAGACAGTCTCAGGGACCTATCACAGGAAGCGCAGACACACAAGAGACAATCTCAGGGACCTATCACAGGAAGCGCAGACACACAAGAGACAGACTCAGGGACATATCACAGGAAGCGCAGACACACAGGAGACAGTCTCAGGGACATATCATAGGAAGTGCAGACACACAAGAGACAGTCTCAGGGACATATCACAGGAAGCGCAGACACACAAGAGACAGTCTCAGGGACACATCACAGGAAGCGCAGACACACAAGAGACAGTCTCAGGGACATATCACAGGAAGCGGAGACACACAGTAGACAGTCTCAGGGACATATCACAGGAAGCGCAGACACACAAGAGACAGTTTCAGGGACATATCACAGGAAGTGCAGACACACAAGAGACAGTCTCAGGGACATATCACAGGAAGTGCAGACACACAAGAGACAGTCTCAGGGACATATCACAGGAAGTGCAGACACACAAGAGACAGTCTCAGGGACCTATCACAGGAAGCGCAGACACACAGGAGACAATCTCAGGGACATATCACAGGAAGTGCAGACACACAAGAGACAGTCTCAGGGACCTATCACAGGAAGCGCAGACACACAAGAGACAATCTCAGGGACCCATCACAAAAAGCGCAGACACACAAGAGACAATCTCAGGGACCTATCACAGGAAGCGCAGACACACAAGAGACAGTCTCAGGGACATATCACAGGAAGCGCAGACACACAAGAGACAGTCTCAGGGACATATCACAGGAAGTGCAGACCCACAAGAGACAGTCTCAGGGACATATCACAGGAAGCGCAGACACACAGGAGACAGTCTTAGGGACCTATCACAGGAAGCGCAGACCCACAAGAGACAGTCTCAGGGACATATCACAGGAAACGCAGACACACAAGAGACAGTCTCAGGGACATATCACAGGAAGCGCAGACCCACAAGAGACAGTCTCAGGGACATATCACAGGAACCACAGACACACAGGAGACAGTCTTAGGGACCTGTCACAGGAAGTGCAGAACCACAAGAGACAGTCTCAGGGACCTATCACAGGAAGCGCAGACACACAGGAGACAGTCTTAGGGACCTATCACAGGAAGCACAGACACACAAGAGACAGTCTCAGGGACCTATCACAGGAAGCGCAGACACACAAGAGACAATCTCAGGGACCTATCACAGGAAGCGCAGACACACAAGAGACAGACTCAGGGACATATCACAGGAAGCGCAGACACACAGGAGACAGTCTCAGGGACATATCATAGGAAGTGCAGACACACAAGAGACAGTCTCAGGGACATATCACAGGAAGCGCAGACACACAAGAGACAGTCTCAGGGACACATCACAGGAAGCGCAGACACACAAGAGACAGTCTCAGGGACATATCACAGGAAGCGGAGACACACAGTAGACAGTCTCAGGGACATATCACAGGAAGCGCAGACACACAAGAGACAGTTTCAGGGACATATCACAGGAAGTGCAGACACACAAGAGACAGTCTCAGGGACATATCACAGGAAGTGCAGACACACAAGAGACAGTCTCAGGGACATATCACAGGAAGTGCAGACACACAAGAGACAGTCTCAGGGACCTATCACAGGAAGCGCAGACACACAGGAGACAATCTCAGGGACCTATCACAGGAAGCGCAGACACACAAGAGACAATCTCAGGGACCCATCACAAAAAGCGCAGACACACAAGAGACAATCTCAGGGACCTATCACAGGAAGCGCAGACACACAAGAGACAGTCTCAGGGACATATCACAGGAAGCGCAGACACACAAGAGACAGTCTCAGGGACATATCACAGGAAGTGCAGACCCACAAGAGACAGTCTCAGGGACATATCACAGGAAGCGCAGACACACAGGAGACAGTCTTAGGGACCTATCACAGGAAGCGCAGACCCACAAGAGACAGTCTCAGGGACATATCACAGGAAACGCAGACACACAAGAGACAGTCTCAGGGACATATCACAGGAAGCGCAGACCCACAAGAGACAGTCTCAGGGACATATCACAGGAACCACAGACACACAGGAGACAGTCTTAGGGACCTGTCACAGGAAGTGCAGAACCACAAGAGACAGTCTCAGGGACCTATCACAGGAAGCGCAGACACACAGGAGACAGTCTTAGGGACCTATCACAGGAAGCGCAGACACACAAGAGACAGTCTCAGGGACCTATCACAGGAAGCGCAGACACACAAGAGACAGTCTCAGGGACACATCACAGGAAGTGCAGACACACAGGAGACAGTCTCAGGGACATATCACAGGAAGCGCAGACAAATAGGAGACAGTCTCAGGGACATATCACAGGAAGAGCAGACACACAAGAGACAGTCTCAGAGACCTATCACAGGAAGCGCAGACACACAAGAGACAGTCTCAGAGACCTATCACAGGAAGTGCAGACACACAAGAGACAGTCTCAGGGACGTATACAGGAAGCGCAGACACACAAGAGACAGTCTCAGGGACCTATCACGGGAAGCGCAGACACACAAGAGACAGTCTCAGGGACCTATCACAGGAAGTGCAGACACACAGGAGATAGTCTCAGGGACATATCACAGGAAGTGCAGACATACAAGAGAAAGTCTCAGGGACCTATCACAGGAAGCGCAGACACACAAGAGACAATCTCAGGGACCTATCACAGGAAGCGTAGACACACAAGAGACAGACTGAGGGACATATCACAGGAAGCGCAGACACACATGAGACAGTCTCAGGGACATATCACTGGAAGTGCAGAGACACAAGAGACAGTCTCAGGGACATATACAGGAAGCGCAGACACACAGGAGACAGTCTCAGGGACATATCACAGGAAGCGCAGACACACAAGAGACAATCTCAGGGACCTATCACAGGAAGCGCAGACACACAAGAGACAGACTCAGGGACATATCACAGGAAGCGCAGACACACATGAGACAGTCTCAGGGACATATCACAGGAAGTGCAGAGACACAAGAGACAGTCTCAGGGACATATTCAGGAAGCGCAGACACACAGAAGACAGTCTCAGGGACATATCACAGGAAGCGCAGACACACAAGAGACAATCTCAGGGACCTATCACAGGAAGCGCAGACACACAAGAGACATTCTCAGGGACATATCACAGGAAGCGCAGACACACAAGAGACAGTCTCAGGGACATATCACAGGAAGCGCAGACACACAAGACACAATCTCAGGGACATATCACAGGAAGTGCAGATACACAAGAGACAGTCTCAGGGACATATCACAGGAAGTGCAGACACACAAGAGACAGTCTCAGGGTCATATCACAGGAAGCGCAGACACACAAGAGACAGTCTCAGGGACACATCACAGGAAGCGCAGACACACAAGAGACAGTCTCAGGGACATATCACAGGAAGCGGAGACACACAGTAGACAGTCTCAGGGACATATCACAGGAAGCACAGACACACAAGAGACAGTTTCAGGGACATATCACAGGAAGCGCAGACACACAAGAGACAGTCTCAGGGACATATCACAGGAAGCGCAGACACACAGGAGACAATCTCAGGGACATATCACAGGAAGCGCAGACACACAGAAGACAATCTCAGGGACCTATCACAGGAAGCGCAGACACACAAGAGACAGTCTCAGGGACCTATCACAGGAAGCGCAGACACACAATAGACAGTCTCAGGGACCTATCACAGGAAGCGCAGACACACAAGAGACAGTCTCAGGGACCTATCACAGGAAGCGCAGACACACAAGAGACAGTCTCAGGGACCTATCACAGGAAGCGCAGACACACAAGAGACAGTCTCAGGGACCTATCACAGGAAGCGCAGACACACAAGAGACTATCTCAGGGACCTATCACAGGAAGCGCAGACACACAAGAGACAGTCTCAGGGACCTATCACAGGAAGTGCAGACACACAAGAGATAGTCACAGGGACATATCACAGGAAGCGCAGACACACACAGGAGACAGTCTCAGGGACCTATCACAGGAAGCGCAGACACACAAGAGACACTCTCAGGGACATGTCACAGGAAGTGCAGACACACAAGAGACAGTCTCAGGGACATATCACAGGAAGTGCAGACACACAAGAGACAATCTCAGGGACATATCACAGGAAGTGCAGACACACAAGAGACAGTCTCAGGGACATATCACAGGAAAAGCAGACACACAAGAGACAGTCTCAGGGACCTATCACAGGAAGCGCAGACACACAGGAGACAATCTCAGGGACATATCATAGGAAGTGCAGACACACAAGAGACAGTCTCAGGGACCTATCACAGGAAGCGCAGACACACAAGAGACAATCTCAGGGACCCATCACAAAAAGCGCAGACACACAAGAGACAATCTCAGGGACCTATCACAGGAAGCGCAGACACACAAGAGACAGTCTCAGGGACATATCACAGGAAGCGCAGACACACAAGAGACAGTCTCAGGGACATATCACAGGAAGTGCAGACCCACAAGAGACAGTCTCAGGGACATATCACAGGAAGCGCAGACACACAGGAGACAGTCTTAGGGATCTATCACAGGAAGCGCAGACCCACAAGAGACAGTCTCAGGGACATATCACAGGAAACGCAGACACACAAGAGACAGTCTCAGGGACATATCACAGGAAGCGCAGACCCACAAGAGACAGTCTCAGGGACATATCACAGGAACCACAGACACACAGGAGACAGTCTTAGGGACCTATCACAGGAAGTGCAGACCCACAAGAGCCAGTCTCAGGGACCTATCACAGGAAGCGCAGACACACAGGAGACAGTCTTAGGGACCTATCACAGGAAGCGCAGACACACAAGAGACAATCTCAGGGACCTATCACAGGAAGCGCAGACACACAAGAGACAGACTCAGGGACATATCACAGGAAGCGCAGACACACAGGAGACAGTCTCAGGGACATATCATAGGAAGTGCAGACACACAAGAGACAGTCTCAGGGACATATCACAGGAAGCGCAGACACACAAGAGACAGTCTCAGGGACACATCACAGGAAGCGCAGACACACAAGAGACAGTCTCAGGGACATATCACAGGAAGCGGAGACACACAGTAGACAGTCTCAGGGACATATCACAGGAAGCGCAGACACACAAGAGACAGTTTCAGGGACATATCACAGGAAGTGCAGACACACAAGAGACAGTCTCAGGGACATATCACAGGAAGTGCAGACACACAAGAGACAGTCTCAGGGACATATCACAGGAAGTGCAGACACACAAGAGACAGTCTCAGGGACCTATCACAGGAAGCGCAGACACACAGGAGACAATCTCAGGGACATATCACAGGAAGTGCAGACACACAAGAGACAGTCTCAGGGACCTATCACAGGAAGCGCAGACACACAAGAGACAATCTCAGGGACCCATCACAAAAAGCGCAGACACACAAGAGACAATCTCAGGGACCTATCACAGGAAGCGCAGACACACAAGAGACAGTCTCAAGGACATATCACAGGAAGCGCAGACACATAAGAGACAGTCTCAGGGACATATCACAGGAAGTGCAGACCCACAAGAGACAGTCTCAGGGACATATCACAGGAAGCGCAGACACACAGGAGACAGTCTTAGGGACCTATCACAGGAAGCGCAGACCCACAAGAGACAGTCTCAGGGACATATCACAGGAAACGCAGACACACAAGAGACAGTCTCAGGGACATATCACAGGAAGCGCAGACCCAAAAGAGACAGTCTCAGGGACATATCACAGGAACCACAGACACACAGGAGACAGTCTTAGGGACCTATCACAGGAAGTGCAGAACCACAAGAGACAGTCTCAGGGACCTATCACAGGAAGCGCAGACACACAGGAGACAGTCTTAGGGACCTATCACAGGAAGCGCAGACACACAAGAGACAGTCTCAGGGACCTATCACAGGAAGCGCAGACACACAAGAGACAGTCTCAGGGACACATCACAGGAAGTGCAGACACACAGGAGACAGTCTCAGGGACATATCACAGGAAGCGCAGACAAACAGGAGACAGTCTCAGGGACATATCACAGGAAGAGCTGACACACAAGAGACAGTCTCAGAGACCTATCACAGGAAGCGCAGACACACAAGAGACAGTCTCAGAGACCTATCACAGGAAGTGCAGACACACAAGAGACAGTCTCAGGGACGTATACAGGAAGCGCAGACACACAAGAGACAGTCTCAGGGCCCTATCACGGGAAGCGCAGACACACAAGAGACAGTCTCAGGGACATATCACAGGAAGTGCAGACACACAGGAGACAGTCTCAGGGACATATCACAGGAAGTGCAGACACACAAGAGAAAGTCTCAGGGACCTATCACAGGAAGCGCAGACACACAAGAGACAGTCTCAGGGACATATCACAGGAAACGCAGACACACAAGAGACAGTCTCAGAGACCTATCACAGGAAGTGCAGACACACAAGAGACAATCTCAGGGACCTATCACAGGAAGCGTAGACACACAAGAGACAGACTGAGGGACATATCACAGGAAGCGCAGACACACATGAGACAGTCTCAGGGACATATCACTGGAAGTGCAGAGACACAAGAGACAGTCTCAGGGACATATACAGGAAGCGCAGACACACAGGAGACAGTCTCAGGGACATATCACAGGAAGCGCAGACACACAAGAGACAATCTCAGGGACCTATCACAGGAAGCGAAGACACACAAGAGACAGACTCAGGGACATATCACAGGAAGCGCAGACACACATGAGACAGTCTCAGGGACATATCACAGGAAGTGCAGAGACACAAGAGACAGTCTCAGGGACATATTCAGGAAGCGCAGACACACAGAAGACAGTCTCAGGGACATATCACAGGAAGCGCAGACACACAAGAGACAATCTCAGGGACCTATCACAGGAAGCGCAGACACACAAGAGACATTCTCAGGGACATATCACAGGAAGCACAGACACACAAGAGACAGTCTCAGGGACATATCACAGGAAGCGCAGACACACAAGAGACAGTCTCAGGGACATATCACAGGAAGCGCAGACACACAAGACACAATCTCAGGGACATATCACAGGAAGTGCAGACACACAAGAGACAGTCTCAGGGACATATCATAGGAAGTGCAGACACACAAGAGACAGTCTCAGGGACATATCACAGGAAGCGCAGACACACAAGAGACAGTCTCAGGGACACATCACAGGAAGCGCAGACACACAAGAGACAGTCTCAGGGACATATCACAGGAAGCGGAGACACACAGTAGACAGTCTCAGGGACATATCACAGGAAGCGCAGACACACAAGAGACAGTTTCAGGGACATATCACAGGAAGTGCAGACACACAAGAGACAGTCTCAGAGACATATCACAGGAAGCGCAGACACACAGGAGACAATCTCAGGGACATATCACAGGAAGCGCAGACACACAGAAGACAATCTCAGGGACCTATCACAGGAAGCGCAGACACACAAGAGACAGTCTCAGGGACCTATCACAGGAAGCGCAGACACACAATAGACAGTCTCAGGGACTTATCACAGGAAGCGCAGACACACAAGAGACAGTCTCAGGGACCTATCACAGGAAGCGCAGACACACAAGAGACAATCTCAGGGACCTATCACAGGAAGCGCAGACACACAAGAGACAGTCTCAGGGACATATCACAGGAAGTGCAGACACACAAGAGATAGTCACAGGGACATATCACAGGAAGCGCAGACACACACAGGAGACAGTCTCAGGGACATGTCACAGGAAGCGCAGACACACAAGAGACACTCTCAGGGACATGTCACAGGAAGTGCAGACACACAAGAGACAGTCTCAGGGACATATCACAGGAAGTGCAGACACACAAGAGACAATCTCAGGGACATTTCACAGGAAGTGCAGACACACAAGAGACAGTCTCAGGGACATATCACAGGAAAAGCAGACACACAAGAGACAGTCTCAGGGACATATCACAGGAAGCGGAGACACACAAGAGACAGTCTCAGGGACATATCACAGGAAGTGCAGACACACAAGAGACAGTCTCAGGGACATATCACAGAAAGCGCAGACACACAAGAGACAGTCTCAGGGACCTATCACAGGAAGCGCAGACACACAAGAGACAATCTCAGGGACCTATCACAGGAAGCGCAGACACACAAGAGACAGTCTCAGGGACATATCACAGGAAGTGCAGACACACAAGAGATAGTCACAGGGACATATCACAGGAAGCGCAGACACACACAGGAGACAGTCTCAGGGACATATCACAGGAAGCGCAGACACACAAGAGACAGTCTCAGGGACATATCACAGGAAGTGCAGACACACAAGAGACAATCTCAGGGACATATCACAGGAAGTGCAGACACACAAGAGACAGTCTCAGGGACATATCACAGGAAATTCAGACACACAAAAGACAGTCTCACGGACATATCACCATATCACAGGAAGCGCAGACACACAAGAGACAGTCTCAGGGACATATCACACGAAGTGCAGACACACAAGAGACAGTCTCAGAGACACATCACAGGAAGTGCAGACACACAGGAGACCGTCTCAGGGACCTATCACAGGAAGCGCAGACACACAGGAGATAGTCTCAGGGACATATCATAGGAAGTGCAGACACACAAGAGACAGTCTCAGGGACATATCACAGGAAGCGCAGACACACAAGAGACAGTCTCAGGGACACATCACAGGAAGCGCAGACACACAAGAGACAGTCTCAGGGACATATCACAGGAAGCGGAGACACACAGTAGACAGTCTCAGGGACATATCACAGGAAGCGCAGACACACAAGAGACAGTTTCAGGGACATATCACAGGAAGCGCAGACACACAATAGACAGTCTCAGGGACCTATCACAGGAAGCGCAGACACACAAGAGACAGTCTCAGGGACCTATCACAGGAAGCGCAGACACACAAGAGACAATCTCAGGGACCTATCACAGGAAGCGCAGACACACAAGAGACAGTCTCAGGGACATATCACAGGAAGTGCAGACACACAAGAGATAGTCACAGGGACATATCACAGGAAGCGCAGACACACACAGGAGACAGTCTCAGGGACATGTCACAGGAAGCGCAGACACACAAGAGACACTCTCAGGGACATGTCACAGGAAGTGCAGACACACAAGAGACAGTCTCAGGGACATATCACAGGAAGTGCAGACACACAAGAGACAATCTCAGGGACATATCACAGGAAGTGCAAACACACAAGAGACAGTCTCAGGGACATATCACAGGAAAAGCAGACACACAAGAGACAGTCTCAGGGACATATCACAGGAAGCGGAGACACACAAGAGACAGTCTCAGGGACATATCACAGGAAGTGCAGACACACAAGAGACAGTCTCAGGGACATATCACAGAAAGCGCAGACACACAAGAGACAGTCTCAGGGACCTATCACAGGAAGCGCAGACACACAAGAGACAATCTCAGGGACCTATCACAGGAAGCGCAGACACACAAGAGACAGTCTCAGGGACATATCACAGGAAGTGCAGACACACAAGAGATAGTCACAGGGACATATCACAGGAAGCGCAGACACACACAGGAGACAGTCTCAGGGACATATCACAGGAAGCGCAGACACACAAGAGACAGTCTCAGGGACATATCACAGGAAGTGCAGACACACAAGAGACAATCTCAGGGACATATCACAGGAAGTGCAGACACACAAGAGACAGTCTCAGGGACATATCACAGGAAATTCAGACACACAAAAGACAGTCTCACGGACATATCACCATATCACAGGAAGCGCAGACACACAAGAGACAGTCTCAGGGACATATCACAGGAAGTGCAGACACACAAGAGACAGTCTCAGAGACACATCACAGGAAGTGCAGACACACAGGAGACCGTCTCAGGGACCTATCACAGGAAGCGCAGACACACAGGAGATAGTCTCAGGGACATATCATAGGAAGTGCAGACACACAAGAGACAGTCTCAGGGACATATCACAGGAAGCGCAGACACACAAGAGACAGTCTCAGGGACACATCACAGGAAGCGCAGACACACAAGAGACAGTCTCAGGGACATATCACAGGAAGCGGAGACACACAGTAGACAGTCTCAGGGACATATCACAGGAAGCGCAGACACACAAGAGACAGTTTCAGGGACATATCACAGGAAGCGCAGACACACAAGAGACAGTCTCAGGGACATATCACAGGAAGTGCAGACACACAAGAGACAGTCTCAGGGACATATCACAGGAAGTGCAGACACACAAGAGACAGTCTCAGGGACCTATCACAGGAAGCGCAGACACACAGGAGACAATCTCAGGGACATATCACAGTAAGTGCAGACACACAAGAGACAGTCTCAGGGACCTATCACAGGAAGCGCAGACACACAAGAGACAATCTCAGGGACCCATCACAAAAAGCACAGACACACAAGAGACAGTCTCAGGGACATATCACAGGAAGCGCAGACACACAAGAGACAGTCTCAGGGACATATCACAGGAAGTGCAGACCCACAAGAGACAGTCTCAGGGACATATCACAGGAAGCGCAGACACACAGGAGACAGTCTTAGGGACCTATCACAGGAAGCGCAGACCCACAAGAGACAGTCTCAGGGACATATCTCAGGAAGCGCAGACCCACAAGAGACAGTCTCAGGGACATATCACAGGAACCACAGACACACAGGAGACAGTCTTAGGGACCTATCACAGGAAGTGCAGACCCACAAGAGACAGTCTCAGGGACCTATCACAGGAAGCGCAGACACACAGGAGACAGTCTTAGGGACCTATCACAGGAAGCACAGACACACAAGAGACAGTCTCAGGGACCTATCACAGGAAGCGCAGACACACAAGAGACAATCTCAGGGACCTATCACAGGAAGCGCAGACACACAAGAGACAGACTCAGGGACATATCACAGGAAGCGCAGACACACAGGAGACAGTCTCAGGGACATATCATAGGAAGTGCAGACACACAAGAGACAGTCTCAGGGACATATCACAGGAAGCGCAGACACACAAGAGACAGTCTCAGGGACACATCACAGGAAGCGCAGACACACAAGAGACAGTCTCAGGGACATATCACAGGAAGCGGAGACACACAGTAGACAGTCTCAGGGACATATCACAGGAAGCGCAGACACACAAGAGACAGTTTCAGGGACATATCACAGGAAGTGCAGACACACAAGAGACAGTCTCAGGGACATATCACAGGAAGTGCAGACACACAAGAGACAGTCTCAGGGACATATCACAGGAAGTGCAGACACACAAGAGACAGTCTCAGGGACCTATCACAGGAAGCGCAGACACACAGGAGACAATCTCAGGGACATATCACAGGAAGTGCAGACACACAAGAGACAGTCTCAGGGACCTATCACAGGAAGCGCAGACACACAAGAGACAATCTCAGGGACCCATCACAAAAAGCGCAGACACACAAGAGACAATCTCAGGGACCTATCACAGGAAGCGCAGACACACAAGAGACAGTCTCAGGGACATATCACAGGAAGCGCAGACACACAAGAGACAGTCTCAGGGACATATCACAGGAAGTGCAGACCCACAAGAGACAGTCTCAGGGACATATCACAGGAAGCGCAGACACACAGGAGACAGTCTTAGGGACCTATCACAGGAAGCGCAGACCCACAAGAGACAGTCTCAGGGACATATCACAGGAAACGCAGACACACAAGAGACAGTCTCAGGGACATATCACAGGAAGCGCAGACCCACAAGAGACAGTCTCAGGGACATATCACAGGAACCACAGACACACAGGAGACAGTCTTAGGGACCTGTCACAGGAAGTGCAGAACCACAAGAGACAGTCTCAGGGACCTATCACAGGAAGCGCAGACACACAGGAGACAGTCTTAGGGACCTATCACAGGAAGCGCAGACACACAAGGGACAGTCTCAGGGACCTATCACAGGAAGCGCAGACACACAAGAGACAGTCTCAGGGACACATCACAGGAAGTGCAGACACACAGGAGACAGTCTCAGGGACATATCACAGGAAGCGCAGACAAATAGGAGACAGTCTCAGGGACATATCACAGGAAGAGCAGACACACAAGAGACAGTCTCAGAGACCTATCACAGGAAGCGCAGACACACAAGAGACAGTCTCAGAGACCTATCACAGGAAGTGCAGACACACAAGAGACAGTCTCAGGGACGTATACAGGAAGCGCAGACACACAAGAGACAGTCTCAGGGACCTATCACGGGAAGCGCAGACACACAAGAGACAGTCTCAGGGACCTATCACAGGAAGTGCAGACACACAGGAGATAGTCTCAGGGACATATCACAGGAAGTGCAGACATACAAGAGAAAGTCTC
Organism: Taudactylus pleione; assembly: GCA_031769625.1. NCBI lineage: Eukaryota > Metazoa > Chordata > Amphibia > Anura > Myobatrachidae > Taudactylus > Taudactylus pleione. Next base: position 175,773 of record JAUIMM010001090.1, read on the forward strand.
AGGGACCTATCACAGGAAGCGCAGACACACAAGAGACAATCTCAGGGACCTATCACAGGAAGCGTAGACACACAAGAGACAGACTGAGGGACATATCACAGGAAGCGCAGACACACATGAGACAGTCTCAGGGACATATCACTGGAAGTGCAGAGACACAAGAGACAGTCTCAGGGACATATACAGGAAGCGCAGACACACAGGAGACAGTCTCAGGGACATATCACAGGAAGCGCAGACACACAAGAGACAATCTCAGGGACCTATCACAGGAAGCGCAGACACACAAGAGACAGACTCAGGGACATATCACAGGAAGCGCAGACACACATGAGACAGTCTCAGGGACATATCACAGGAAGTGCAGAGACACAAGAGACAGTCTCAGGGACATATTCAGGAAGCGCAGACACACAGAAGACAGTCTCAGGGACATATCACAGGAAGCGCAGACACACAAGAGACAATCTCAGGGACCTATCACAGGAAGCGCAGACACACAAGAGACATTCTCAGGGACATATCACAGGAAGCGCAGACACACAAGAGACAGTCTCAGGGACATATCACAGGAAGCGCAGACACACAAGAGACAGTCTCAGGGACATATCACAGGAAGCGCAGACACACAAGACACAATCTCAGGGACATATCACAGGAAGTGCAGATACACAAGAGACAGTCTCAGGGACATATCACAGGAAGTGCAGACACACAAGAGACAGTCTCAGGGTCATATCACAGGAAGCGCAGACACACAAGAGACAGTCTCAGGGACACATCACAGGAAGCGCAGACACACAAGAGACAGTCTCAGGGACATATCACAGGAAGCGGAGACACACAGTAGACAGTCTCAGGGACATATCACAGGAAGCACAGACACACAAGAGACAGTTTCAGGGACATATCACAGGAAGCGCAGACACACAAGAGACAGTCTCAGGGACATATCACAGGAAGCGCAGACACACAGGAGACAATCTCAGGGACATATCACAGGAAGCGCAGACACACAGAAGACAATCTCAGGGACCTATCACAGGAAGCGCAGACACACAAGAGACAGTCTCAGGGACCTATCACAGGAAGCGCAGACACACAATAGACAGTCTCAGGGACCTATCACAGGAAGCGCAGACACACAAGAGACAGTCTCAGGGACCTATCACAGGAAGCGCAGACACACAAGAGACAGTCTCAGGGACCTATCACAGGAAGCGCAGACACACAAGAGACAGTCTCAGGGACCTATCACAGGAAGCGCAGACACACAAGAGACTATCTCAGGGACCTATCACAGGAAGCGCAGACACACAAGAGACAGTCTCAGGGACCTATCACAGGAAGTGCAGACACACAAGAGATAGTCACAGGGACATATCACAGGAAGCGCAGACACACACAGGAGACAGTCTCAGGGACCTATCACAGGAAGCGCAGACACACAAGAGACACTCTCAGGGACATGTCACAGGAAGTGCAGACACACAAGAGACAGTCTCAGGGACATATCACAGGAAGTGCAGACACACAAGAGACAATCTCAGGGACATATCACAGGAAGTGCAGACACACAAGAGACAGTCTCAGGGACATATCACAGGAAAAGCAGACACACAAGAGACAGTCTCAGGGACATATCACAGGAAGCGGAGACACACAAGAGACAGTCTCAGGGACATATCACAGGAAGTGCAGACACACAAGAGACAGTCTCAGGGACATATCACAGGAAGCGCAGACACACAAGAGACAGTCTCAGGGACCTATCACAGGAAGCACAGACACACAAGAGACAATCTCAGGGACCTATCACAGGAAACGCAGACACACAAGAGACAGTCTCAGGGACATATCACAGGAAGTGCAGACACACAAGAGATAGTCACAGGGACATATCACAGGAAGCGCAGACACACACAGGAGACAGTCTCAGGGACATATCACAGGAAGCGCAGACACACAAGAGACAGTCTCAGGGACATATCACAGGAAGTGCAGACACACAAGAGACAATCTCAGGGACATATCACAGGAAGTGCAGACACACAAGAGACAGTCTCAGGGACATATCACAGGAAATTCAGACACACAAGAGACAGTCTCAGGGACATATCACAGGAAGCGCAGACACACAAGAGACAGTCTCAGGGACATATCACAGGAAGCGCAGACACACAGGAGACAGTCTCAGGGACATATCACAGGAAGTGCAGACACACAGGAGAGAGTCTCAGCGACATATAACAGGAAGTGCAGACACACAAAAGACAGTCTCAGGGACATATCACAGGAAGCGCAGACACACAGGAGACAGTCTCAGGGACATATCACAGGAAGCGCAGACACACAGGAGACAGTCTCAGGGACATGTCACAGGAAGCGCAGACACACAAGAGACAGTCTCAGGGACATATCACAGGAAGCGCAGACACACAGGAGACAATCTCAGAGACATGTCACAGGAAGGGCAGACACACAGGAGACAGTCTCAGAGACATGTCACAGGAAGCGCAGACACACAAGAGACAGTCTCAGGGATATATCACAGGAAGTGCAGACACACAAGAGACAGTCTCAGGGACATATCACAGGAAGCACAGACACACAGGAGACAGTCTTAGGGACCTATCACATGAAGTGCAGACCCACAAGAGACAATCTCAGGGACCTATCACAGGAAGCACAGACACACAGGAGACAGTCTTAGGGACCTATCACAGGAAGCGCAGACACACAAGAGACAGACTCAGGGACATATCACAGGAAGCGCAGACACACATGAGACAGTCTCAGGGACATATCACAGGAAGTGCAGAGACACAAGAGACAGTCTCAGGGACATATACACGAAGCGCAGACACACAGGAGACAGTCTCAGGGACATATCACAGGAATCGCAGACACACAATAGACAATCTCAGGGACCTATCACAGGAAGTGCAGACACACAGGAGACAGTCTCAGGGACATATCACAGGAAGCGCAGACAAACAGGAGACAGTCTCAGGGACATATCACAGGAAGTGCAGACACACAAGAGATAGTCACAGGGACATATCACAGGAAGCGCAGACACACAGGAGACAGTCTCAGGGACATATCATAGGAAGTGCAGACACACAAGAGACAGTCTCAGGGACATATCACAGGAAGCGCAGACACACAAGAGACAGTCTCAGGGACACATCACAGGAAGCGCAGACACACAAGAGACAGTCTCAGGGACATATCACAGGAAGCGGAGACACACAGTAGACAGTCTCAGGGACATATCACAGGAAGCGCAGACACACAAAAGACAGTTTCAGAGACATATCACAGGAAGTGCAGACACACAAGAGACAGTCTCAGGGACATATCACAGGAAGTGCAGACACACAAGAGACAGTCTCAGGGACATATCACAGGAAGAGCAGACACACAAGAGACAGTCTCAGGGACCTATCACAGGAAGCGCAGACACACAGGAGACAATCTCAGGGACATATCACAGGAAGTGCAGACACACAAGAGACAGTCTCAGGGACCTAACACAGGAAGCGCAGACACACAAGAGACAATCTCAGGGACTCATCACAAAAAGCGCAGACACACAAGAGACAATCTCAGGGACCTATCACAGGAAGCGCAGACACACAAGAGACAGTCTCAGGGACATATCACAGGAAGTGCAGACCCACAAGAGACAGTCTCAGGGACATATCACAGGAAACGCAGACACACAAGAGACAGTCTCAGGGACATATCACAGGAAGCGCAGACCCACAAGAGACAGTCTCAGGGACATATCACAGGAACCACAGACACACAGGAGAAAGTCTTAGGGACCTATCACAGGAAGTGCAGACCCACAAGAGACAGTCTCAGGGACATATCACAGGAAGCACAGACACACAGGAGACAGTCTTAGGGACCTATCACTGGAAGCGCAGACACACAAGAGATAGCCTCAGGGACCTATCACAGGAAGCGCAGACACACAAGAGACAGTCTCAGGGACCTATCACAGGAAGCGCAGACACACAAGAGATAGTCTCAGGGACCTATCACAGAAAGCACAGACACACAGGAGACAATCTCAGGGACCTATCACTGGAAGCGCAGACACACAAGAGATAGTCTCAGGGACCTATCACAGGAAGCGCAGACACACAAGAGACAGTCTCAGGGACCTATCACTGGAAGCGCAGACACACAAGAGATAGTCTCAGGGACCTATCACAGGAAGCGCAGACACACAAGAGACAGTCTCAGGGACATATCACAGGAAGCGCAGACACACATGAGACAGTCTCAGGGACATATCACAGGAAGTGCAGAGACACAAGAGACAGTCTCAGGGACATATACACGAAGCGCAGACACACAGGAGACAGTGTCAGGGACATATCACAGGAAGCGCAGACACACAAGAGACAATCTCAGGGACCAATCACAGGAAGTGCAGACACACAGGAGACAGTCTCAGGGACATATCACAGGAAGCGCAGAAAAACAGGAGACAGTCTCAGGGACATATCACAGGAAGTGCAGACACACAAGAGACAGTCTCAGAGACCTATCACTGGAAGCGCAGACACACAAGAGACAGTCTCAGAGACCTATCACAGGAAGTGCAGACACACAAGAGACAGTCTCAGGGATGTATACAGGAAGAGCAGACACACAAGTGACAGTCTCAGGGACCTATCACGGGAAGCACAGACACACAAGAGACAGTCTCAGGGACCTATCACAGGAAGCGCAGACACACAAGAGACAGTCTCAGGGACATATCAAAGTAAATGCAGACACACAAGAGACAGTCTCAGAGACCTATCACAGGAAGTGCAGACACACAAGAGACAATCTCAGGGACCTATCACAGGAAGCGCAGACACACAAGAGACAGTCTCAGGGACATATACAGGAAGCGCAGACACACAGGAGACAGTCTCAGGGACCTATCACAGGAAGCGCAGACACACAAGAGACAAACTCAGGGACCTATCACAGGAAGCACAGACACACAAGAGACAATCTCAGGGACATATCACAGGAAGCGCAGACACACATGAGACAGTCTCAGGGACATATCACAGGAAGTGCAGACACACAAGAGACAGTCTCAGGGACATATCACAGGAAGCGCAGACACACAGGAGACAGTCTCAGAGACCTATCACAGGAAGCGCAGACACACAGGAGACAGTCTCAGGGACCTATCACAGGAAGCGCAGACACACAAGAGACAGTCTCAGGGACATATCACAGGAAGTGCAGATACGCAAGAGACAGTCTCAGGGACATATACAGGAAGTGCAGACACACAGGAGACAGTCTCAGGGACATATCACAGGAAGCACAGACACACAAGAGACAGTCTCAGGAACATATCACGGGAAGCGCAGACACACAAGAGAGTCTCAGGGACATATCACAGGTAGCGCAGACACACAAGAGACAGTCTCAGGGACATATCACGGGAAGCGCAGACACACAAGAGAGTCTCAGGGACATATCACGGGAAGCGCAGACACACAAGAGACAGTCTCAGGGACATATCACAGGAAGCGCAGACACACAAGAGACAATGTCAGGGACCTATCACAGGAAGCGCAGACACACAAGAGACAATGTCAGGGACCTATCACAGGAAGCGCAGACACACAGGAGACAGTCTCAGGGACCTATCACAGGAAGCGCACACACACAAGAGATAGTCTCAGGGACATATCACAGGAAGTGCAGACACACAAGACACAGTCTCATGGACATATCACAGGAAGTGCAGACACACAAGGGACAGTCTCACGAACATATCACAGGAAGTGCAGACACACAGGAGACAGTCTCAGGGACATATCACAGGAAGTGCAGATACGCAAGAGACAGTCTCAGGGACATATACAGGAAGTGCAGACACACAGGAGACAGTCTCAGGGACATATCACAGGAAGCGCAGACACACAAGAGACAGTCTCAGGAACATATCACGGGAAGCGCAGACACACAAGAGAGTCTCAGGGACATATCACAGGTAGCGCAGACACACAAGAGACAGTCTCAGGGACATATCACGGGAAGCGCAGACACACAAGAGAGTCTCAGGGACATATCACGGGAAGCGCAGACACACAAGAGACAGTCTCAGGGACATATCACAGGAAGCGCAGACACACAAGAGACAATGTCAGGGACCTATCACAGGAAGCGCAGACACACAAGAGACAATGTCAGGGACCTATCACAGGAAGCGCAGACACACAGGAGACAGTCTCAGGGACCTATCACAGGAAGCGCACACACACAAGAGATAGTCTCAGGGACATATCACAGGAAGTGCAGACACACAAGACACAGTCTCATGGACATATCACAGGAAGTGCAGACACACAAGGGACAGTCTCACGAACATATCACAGGAAGTGCAGACACACAGGAGACAGTCTCAGGGACATATCACAGGAAGTGCAGACACACAAGAGATAGTCTCAGGGACATATCACAGGAAGTGCAGACACACAAGAGATAGTCTCAGGGACATATCACAGCAAGTGCAGACACACAAGAGATAGTCTCAGGGACATATCACTGGAAGCGCAGACACACAAGAGATAGTCTCAGGGACCTATCACAGGAAGTGCAGACACACAAGAGACAGTCTCAGGGACCTATCACAGGAAGCGCAGACACACAAGAGATAGTCTCAGGGACCTATCACAGGAAGCACAGACACACAGGAGACAGTCTTAGGGACCTATCACTGGAAGCGCAGACACACAAGAGATAGTCTCAGGGACCTATCACAGGAAGCGTAGACACACAAGAGACAGTCTCAGGGACCTATCACTGGAAGCGCAGACACACAAGAGATAGTCTCAGGGACCTATCACAGGAAGCGCAGACACACAAGAGACAGTCTCAGGGACATATCACAGGAAGTGCAGACACACATGAAACAGTCTCAGGGACATATCACAGGAAGTGCAGAGACACAAGAGACAGTCTCAGGGACATATACACGAAGCGCAGACACACAGGAGACAGTCTCAGGGACATATCACAGGAAGCGCAGACACACAAGAGACAATCTCAGGGACCAATCACAGGAAGTGCAGACACACAGGAGACAGTCTCAGGGACATATCACAGGAAGCGCAGACAAACAGGAGACAGTCTCAGGGACATATCACAGGAAGTGCAGACACACAAGAGACAGTCTCAGAGACCTATCACTGGAAGCGCAGACACACAAGAGACAGTCTCAGAGACCTATCACAGGAAGTGCAGACACACAAGAGACAGTCTCAGGGATGTATACAGGAAGCGCAGACACACAAGTGACAGTCTCAGGGACCTATCACGGGAAGCACAGAAACACAAGAGACAGTCTCAGGGACCTATCACAGGAAGCGCAGACACACAAGAGACAGTCTCAGGGACATATCAAAGTAAATGCAGACACACAAGAGACAGTCTCAGAGACCTATCACAGGAAGTGCAGACACACAAGAGACAATCTCAGAGACCTATCACAGGAAGCGCAGACACACAAGAGACAGTCTCAGGGACATATACAGGAAGCGCAGACACACAAGAGACAGTCTCAGGGACCTATCACGGGAAGCACAGACACACAGGAGACAGTCTCAGGGACCTATCACAGGAAGCGCAGACACACAAGAGACAATCTCAGGGACCTATCACAGGAAGCGCAGACACACAAGAGACAATCTCAGGGACATATCACAGGAAGCGCAGACACACATGAGACAGTCTCAGGGACATATCACAGGAAGTGCAGACACACAAGAGACAGTCTCAGGGACATATCACAGGAAGCGCAGACACACAGGAGACAGTCTCAGAGACCTATCACAGGAAGCGCACACACAGGGGAGACAGTCTCAGGGACCTATCACAGGAAGCGCAGACACACAAGAGACAGTCTCAGGGACATATCACAGGAAGTGCAGATACGCAAGAGACAGTCTCAGGGACATATACAGGAAGTGCAGACACACAGGAGACAGTCTCAGGGACATATCACAGGAAGCGCAGACACACAAGAGACAGTCTCAGGAACATATCATGGGAAGCGCAGACACACAAGAGAGTCTCAGGGACATATCACAGGTAGCACAGACACACAAGAGACAGTCTCAGGGACATATCACGGGAAGCGCAGACACACAAGAGAGTCTCAGGGACATATCACGGGAAGCGCAGACACACAAGAGACAGTCTCAGGGACATATCACAGGAAGCGCAGACACACAAGAGACAATGTCAGGGACCTATCACAGGAAGCGCAGACACACAAGAGACAATGTCAGGGACCTATCACAGGAAGTGCAGACACACAGGAGACAGTCTCAGGGACATATCACAGGAAGCGCAGACAAATAGGAGACAGTCTCAGGGACATATCACAGGAAGAGCAGACACACAAGAGACAGTCTCAGAGACCTATCACAGGAAGCGCAGACACACAAGAGACAGTCTCAGAGACCTATCACAGGAAGTGCAGACACACAAGAGACAGTCTCAGGGACGTATACAGGAAGCGCAGACACACAAGAGACAGTCTCAGGGACCTATCACGGGAAGCGCAGACACACAAGAGACAGTCTCAGGGACCTATCACAGGAAGTGCAGACACACAGGAGATAGTCTCAGGGACATATCACAGGAAGTGCAGACATACAAGAGAAAGTCTCAGGGACCTATCACAGGAAGCGCAGACACACAAGAGACAATCTCAGGGACCTATCACAGGAAGCGTAGACACACAAGAGACAGACTGAGGGACATATCACAGGAAGCGCAGACACACATGAGACAGTCTCAGGGACATATCACTGGAAGTGCAGAGACACAAGAGACAGTCTCAGGGACATATACAGGAAGCGCAGACACACAGGAGACAGTCTCAGGGACATATCACAGGAAGCGCAGACACACAAGAGACAATCTCAGGGACCTATCACAGGAAGCGCAGACACACAAGAGACAGACTCAGGGACATATCACCGGAAGCGCAGACACACATGAGACAGTCTCAGGGACATATCACAGGAAGTGCAGAGACACAAGAGACAGTCTCAGGGACATATTCAGGAAGCGCAGACACACAGAAGACAGTCTCAGGGACATATCACAGGAAGCGAAGACACACAAGAGACAATCTCAGGGACCTATCACAGGAAGCGCAGACACACAAGAGACATTCTCAGGGACATATCACAGGAAGCGCAGACACACAAGAGACAGTCTCAGGGACATATCACAGGAAGCGCAGACACACAAGAGACAGTCTCAGGGACATATCACAGGAAGCGCAGACACACAAGACACAATCTCAGGGACATATCACAGGAAGTGCAGATACACAAGAGACAGTCTCAGGGACATATCACAGGAAGTGCAGACACACAAGAGACAGTCTCAGGGTCATATCACAGGAAGCGCAGACACACAAGAGACAGTCTCAGGGACACATCACAGGAAGCGCAGACACACAAGAGACAGTCTCAGGGACATATCACAGGAAGCGGAGACACACAGTAGACAGTCTCAGGGACATATCACAGGAAGCACAGACACACAAGAGACAGTTTCAGGGACATATCACAGGAAGCGCAGACACACAAGAGACAGTCTCAGGGACATATCACAGGAAGCGCAGACACACAGGAGACAATCTCAGGGACATATCACAGGAAGCGCAGACACACAGAAGACAATCTCAGGGACCTATCACAGGAAGCGCAGACACACAAGAGACAGTCTCAGGGACCTATCACAGGAAGCGCAGACACACAATAGACAGTCTCAGGGACCTATCACAGGAAGCGCAGACACACAAGAGACAGTCTCAGGGACCTATCACAGGAAGCGCAGACACACAAGAGACAGTCTCAGGGACCTATCACAGGAAGCGCAGACACACAAGAGACAGTCTCAGGGACCTATCACAGGAAGCGCAGACACACAAGAGACAATCTCAGGGACCTATCACAGGAAGCGCAGACACACAAGAGACAGTCTCAGGGACCTATCACAGGAAGTGCAGACACACAAGAGATAGTCACAGGGACATATCACAGGAAGCGCAGACACACACAGGAGACAGTCTCAGGGACCTATCACAGGAAGCGCAGACACACAAGAGACACTCTCAGGGACATGTCACAGGAAGTGCAGACACACAAGAGACAGTCTCAGGGACATATCACAGGAAGTGCAGACACACAAGAGACAATCTCAGGGACATATCACAGGAAGTGCAGACACACAAGAGACAGTCTCAGGGACATATCACAGGAAAAGCAGACACACAAGAGACAGTCTCAGGGACATATCACAGGAAGCGGAGACACACAAGAGACAGTCTCAGGGACATATCACAGGAAGTGCAGACACACAAGAGACAGTCTCAGGGACATATCACAGGAAGCGCAGACACACAAGAGACAGTCTCAGGGACCTATCACAGGAAGCACAGACACACAAGAGACAATCTCAGGGACCTATCACAGGAAACGCAGACACACAAGAGACAGTCTCAGGGACATATCACAGGAAGTGCAGACACATAAGAGATAGTCACAGGGACATATCACAGGAAGCGCAGACACACACAGGAGACAGTCTCAGGGACATATCACAGGAAGCGCAGACACACAAGAGACAGTCTCAGGGACATATCACAGGAAGTGCAGACACACAAGAGACAATCTCAGGGACATATCACAGGAAGTGCAGACACACAAGAGACAGTCTCAGGGACATATCACAGGAAATTCAGACACACAAGAGACAGTCTCAGGGACATATCACAGGAAGCGCAGACACACAAGAGACAGTCTCAGGGACATATCACAGGAAGCGCAGACACACAGGAGACAGTCTCAGGGACATATCACAGGAAGTGCAGACACACAGGAGAGAGTCTCAGCGACATATAACAGGAAGTGCAGACACACAAAAGACAGTCTCAGGGACATATCACAGGAAGCGCAGACACACAGGAGACAGTCTCAGGGACATATCACAGGAAGCGCAGACACACAGGAGACAGTCTCAGGGACATGTCACAGGAAGCGCAGACACACAAGAGACAGTCTCAGGGACATATCACAGGAAGCGCAGACACACAGGAGACAATCTCAGAGACATGTCACAGGAAGGGCAGACACACAGGAGACAGTCTCAGAGACATGTCACAGGAAGCGCAGACACACAAGAGACAGTCTCAGGGATATATCACAGGAAGTGCAGACACACAAGAGACAGTCTCAGGGACATATCACAGGAAGCACAGACACACAGGAGACAGTCTTAGGGACCTATCACAGGAAGTGCAGACCCACAAGAGACAATCTCAGGGACCTATCACAGGAAGCACAGACACACAGGAGACAGTCTTAGGGACCTATCACAGGAAGCGCAGACACACAAGAGACAGACTCAGGGACATATCACAGGAAGCGCAGACACACATGAGACAGTCTCAGGGACATATCACAGGAAGTGCAGAGACACAAGAGACAGTCTCAGGGACATATACACGAAGCGCAGACACACAGGAGACAGTCTCAGGGACATATCACAGGAATCGCAGACACACAAGAGACAATCTCAGGGACCTATCACAGGAAGTGCAGACACACAGGAGACAGTCTCAGGGACATATCACAGGAAGCGCAGACAAACAGGAGACAGTCTCAGGGACATATCACAGGAAGTGCAGACACACAAGAGATAGTCACAGGGACATATCACAGGAAGCGCAGACACACAGGAGACAGTCTCAGGGACATATCATAGGAAGTGCAGACACACAAGAGACAGTCTCAGGGACATATCACAGGAAGCGCAGACACACAAGAGACAGTCTCAGGGACACATCACAGGAAGCGCAGACACACAAGAGACAGTCTCAGGGACATATCACAGGAAGCGGAGACACACAGTAGACAGTCTCAGGGACATATCACAGGAAGCGCAGACACACAAAAGACAGTTTCAGGGACATATCACAGGAAGTGCAGACACACAAGAGACAGTCTCAGGGACATATCACAGGAAGTGCAGACACACAAGAGACAGTCTCAGGGACATATCACAGGAAGAGCAGACACACAAGAGACAGTCTCAGGGACCTATCACAGGAAGCGCAGACACACAGGAGACAATCTCAGGGACATATCACAGGAAGTGCAGACACACAAGAGACAGTCTCAGGGACCTAACACAGGAAGCGCAGACACACAAGAGACAGTCTCAGGGACATATCACAGGAAGCACAGACACACAGGAGACAGTCTTAGGGACCTATCACTGGAAGCGCAGACACACAAGAGATAGCCTCAGGGACCTATCACAGGAAGCGCAGACACACAAGAGACAGTCTCAGGGACCTATCACAGGAAGCGCAGACACACAAGAGATAGTCTCAGGGACCTATCACAGAAAGCACAGACACACAGGAGACAATCTCAGGGACCTATCACTGGAAGCGCAGACACACAAGAGATAGTCTCAGGGACCTATCACAGGAAGCGCAGACACACAAGAGACAGTCTCAGGGACCTATCACTGGAAGCGCAGACACACAAGAGATAGTCTCAGGGACCTATCACAGGAAGTGCAGACACACAAGAGACAGTCTCAGGGACATATCACAGGAAGCGCAGACACACATGAGACAGTCTCAGGGACATATCACAGGAAGTGCAGAGACACAAGAGACAGTCTCAGGGACATATACACGAAGCGCAGACACACAGGAGACAGTCTCAGGGACATATCACAGGAAGCGCAGACACACAAGAGACAATCTCAGGGACCAATCACAGGAAGTGCAGACACACAGGAGACAGTCTCAGGGACATATCACAGGAAGCGCAGAAAAACAGGAGACAGTCTCAGGGACATATCACAGGAAGTGCAGACACACAAGAGACAGTCTCAGAGACCTATCACTGGAAGCGCAGACACACAAGAGACAGTCTCAGAGACCTATCACAGGAAGTGCAGACACACAAGAGACAGTCTCAGGGATGTATACAGGAAGCGCAGACACACAAGTGACAGTCTCAGGGACCTATCACGGGAAGCACAGACACACAAGAGACAGTCTCAGGGACCTATCACAGGAAGCGCAGACACACAAGAGACAGTCTCAGGGACATATCAAAGTAAATGCAGACACACAAGAGACAGTCTCAGAGACCTCTCACAGGAAGTGCAGACACACAAGAGACAATCTCAGGGACCTATCACAGGAAGCGCAGACACACAAGAGACAGTCTCAGGGACATATACAGGAAGCGCAGACACACAGGAGACAGTCTCAGGGACCTATCACAGGAAGCGCAGACACACAAGAGACAAACTCAGGGACCTATCACAGGAAGCACAGACACACAAGAGACAATCTCAGGGACATATCACAGGAAGCGCAGACACACATGAGACAGTCTCAGGGACATATCACAGGAAGTGCAGACACACAAGAGACAGTCTCAGGGACATATCACAGGAAGCGCAGACAAACAGGAGACAGTCTCAGAGACCTATCACAGGAAGCGCAGACACACAGGAGACAGTCTCAGGGACCTATCACAGGAAGCGCAGACACACAAGAGACAGTCTCAGGGACATATCACAGGAAGTGCAGATACGCAAGAGACAGTCTCAGGGACATATACAGGAAGTGCAGACACACAGGAGACAGTCTCAGGGACATATCACAGGAAGCGCAGACACACAAGAGACAGTCTCAGGAACATATCACGGGAAGCGCAGACACACAAGAGAGTCTCAGGGACATATCACAGGTAGCGCAGACACACAAGAGACAGTCTCAGGGACATATCACGGGAAGCGCAGACACACAAGAGAGTCTCAGGGACATATCACGGGAAGCGCAGACACACAAGAGACAGTCTCAGGGACATATCACAGGAAGCGCAGACACACAAGAGACAATGTCAGGGACCTATCACAGGAAGGGCAGACACACAAGAGACAATGTCAGGGACCTATCACAGGAAGCGCAGACACACAGGAGACAGTCTCAGGGACCTATCACAGGAAGCGCACACACACAAGAGATAGTCTCAGGGACATATCACAGGAAGTGCAGACACACAAGACACAGTCTCATGGACATATCACAGGAAGTGCAGACACACAAGGGACAGTCTCACGAACATATCACAGGAAGTGCAGACACACAGGAGACAGTCTCAGGGACATATCACAGGAAGTGCAGACACACAAGAGATAGTCTCAGGGACATATCACAGGAAGTGCAGACACACAAGAGATAGTCTCAGGGACATATCACAGGAAGTGCAGACACACAAGAGATAGTCTCAGGGACATATCACTGGAAGCGCAGACACACAAGAGATAGTCTCAGGGACCTATCACAGGAAGTGCAGACACACAAGAGACAGTCTCAGGGACCTATCACAGGAAGCGCAGACACACAAGAGATAGTCTCAGGGACCTATCACAGGAAGCACAGACACACAGGAGACAGTCTTAGGGACCTATCACTGGAAGCGCAGACACACAAGAGATAGTCTCAGGGACCTATCACAGGAAGCGTAGACACACAAGAGACAGTCTCAGGGACCTATCACTGGAAGCGCAGACACACAAGAGATAGTCTCAGGGACCTATCACAGGAAGCGCAGACACACAAGAGACAGTCTCAGGGACATATCACAGGAAGTGCAGACACACATGAGACAGTCTCAGGGACATATCACAGGAAGTGCAGAGACACAAGAGACAGTCTCAGGGACATATACACGAAGCGCAGACACACAGGAGACAGTCTCAGGGACATATCACAGGAAGCGCAGACACACAAGAGACAATCTCAGGGACCAATCACAGGAAGTGCAGACACACAGGAGACAGTCTCAGGGACATATCACAGGAAGCGCAGACAAACAGGAGACAGTCTCAGGGACATATCACAGGAAGTGCAGACACACAAGAGACAGTCTCAGAGACCTATCACTGGAAGCGCAGACACACAAGAGACAGTCTCAGAGACCTATCACAGGAAGTGCAGACACACAAGAGACAGTCTCAGGGATGTATACAGGAAGCGCAGACACACAAGTGACAGTCTCAGGGACCTATCACGGGAAGCACAGACACACAAGAGACAGTCTCAGGGACCTATCACAGGAAGCGCAGACACACAAGAGACAGTCTCAGGGACATATCAAAGTAAATGCAGACACACAAGAGACAGTCTCAGGGACCTATCACGGGAAGCACAGACACACAGGAGACAGTCTCAGGGACCTATCACAGGAAGTGCAGACACACAAGAGACAGTCTCAGGGATGTATACAGGAAGCGCAGACACACAAGTGACAGTCTCAGGGACCTATCACGGGAAGCACAGACACACAAGAGACAGTCTCAGGGACCTATCACAGGAAGCGCAGACACACAAGAGACAGTCTCAGGGACATATCAAAGTAAATGCAGACACACAACAGACAGTCTCAGGGACCTATCACGGGAAGCACAGACACACAGGAGACAGTCTCAGGGACCTATCACAGGAAGCGCAGACACACAAGAGACAATCTCAGGGACCTATCACAGGAAGCGCAGACACACAAGAGACAATCTCAGGGACATATCACAGGAAGCGCAGACACACATGAGACAGTCTCAGGGACATATCACAGGAAGTGCAGACACACAAGAGACAGTCTCAGGGACATATCACAGGAAGCGCAGACACACAGGAGACAGTCTCAGAGACCTATCACAGGAAGCGCACACACAGGGGAGACAGTCTCAGGGACCTATCACAGGAAGCGCAGACACACAAGAGACAGTCTCAGGGACATATCACAGGAAGTGCAGATACGCAAGAGACAGTCTCAGGGACATATACAGGAAGTGCAGACACACAGGAGACAGTCTCAGGGACATATCACAGGAAGCGCAGACACACAAGAGACAGTCTCAGGAACATATCATGGGAAGCGCAGACACACAAGAGAGTCTCAGGGACATATCACAGGTAGCGCAGACACACAAGAGACAGTCTCAGGGACATATCACGGGAAGCGCAGACACACAAGAGAGTCTCAGGGACATATCACGGGAAGCGCAGACACACAAGAGACAGTCTCAGGGACATATCACAGGAAGCGCAGACACACAAGAGACAATGTCAGGGACCTATCACAGGAAGCGCAGACACACAAGAGACAATGTCAGGGACCTATCACAGGAAGCGCAGACACACAGGAGACAGTCTCAGGGACCTATCACAGGAAGCGCACACACACAAGAGATAGTCTCAGGGACATATCACAGGAAGTGCAGACACACAAGACACAGTCTCATGGACATATCACAGGAAGTGCAGACACACAAGGGACAGTCTCACGAACATATCACAGGAAGTGCAGACACACAAGAGATAGTCTCAGGGACATAACACAGGAAGTGCAGACACACAGGAGACAGTCTCAGGGACCTATCACAGGAAGTGCAGACACACAAGAGACAGTGTCAGGGACATATCACAGGAAGTGCAGACACACAAGAGACAGTCTCAGGGACATATCACAGGAAGTGCAGACACACAAGAGATAGTCTCAGGGACATATCACAGGAAGTGCAGACACACAGGAGACAGTCTCAGGGACCTATCACTGGAAGCGCAGACACACAGGAGACAGTCTCAGGGACCTATCACAGGAAGTGCAGACACACAGGAGACAGTCTCAGGGACATATCACAGGAAGTGCAGACACACAAGAGATAGTCTCAGGGACATATCACAGGAAGTGCACACACACAAGAGATAGTCTCAGGGACCTATCACAGGAAGTGCAGATACACAGGAGACAGTCTCAGGGACATATCTCAGGAAGTGCAGACACACAGGAGACGGTCTCAGGGACCTATCACAGGAAGCGCGGACACACAGGAGACAGTCTCAGGGACATGTCACAGGAAGCGCAGACACACAGGAGACAGTCTCAGGGACATATCACGGGAAGCGCAGACACAAAGGAGACAGTCTCAGGGACATATCACAGGAAGCTCGGACACACAGGAGACAGTCTCAGGGACATGTCACAGGAAGCGCAGACACACAGGAGACAGTCTCAGGGACATATCACGGGAAGTGCAGACACACAAGAGACAGTCTCAGGGACATATCACGGTTAGCGCAGACACACAAGAGACAGTGTCAGGGACATATCACAGCAAGTGCAGACACACAAGAGACAGTCTCAGGGACATATCACAGCAAGTGCAGACACACAAGAGACAGTGTCAGGGACATATCACAGGAAGTGCAGACACACAAGAGACAGTCTCAGGGACATATCACAGAAAGCGCAGACACACAGGAGACAGTCTCAGGGACATATCACAGGAAGCGCAGACACACAGGAGACAGTCTCAGGGACATATCACAGGAAGTGCAGACACACACGAGACAGTCTCAGGGACATAACACAGGAAGCGCAGACACACAATAGACAGTCTCAGGGACATATCACAGGAAGCGCAGACACACAGGAGACAGTCTCAGGGACATATCACAGGAAGCGCAGACACACAAGAGACAGTCTAAGGGACATATCACCATATCACAGGAAGCGCAGACACACAAGAGACAGTCTCAGGGACATATCACAGGAAGTGCAGACACACAAGAGACAGTCTCAGAGACACATCAAAGGAAGTGCAGAGACACAGGAGACCGTCTCAGGGACCTATCACAGGAAGCGCAGACACACAGGAGACAGTCTCAGGGACATATCATAGGAAGTACAGACACACAAGAGACAGTCTCAGGGACATATCACAGGAAGCGCAGACACACAAGAGACAGTCTCAGGGACACATCACAGGAAGCGCAGACACACAAGAGACAGTCTCAGGGACATATCACAGGAAGCGGAGACACACAGTAGACAGTCTCAGGGACATATCACAGGAAGCGCAGACACACAAGAGACAGTTTCAGGGACATATCACAGGAAGTGCAGACACACAAGAGACAGTCTCAGGGACATATCACAGGAAGCGCAGACACACAGGAGACAATCTCAGGGACCTATCACAGGAAGTGCAGACACACAGAAGACAATCTCAGGGACCTATTACAGGAAGCGCAGACACACAAGAGACAGTCTCAGGGACCTATCACAGGAAGCGCAGACACACAATAGACAGTCTCAGGGACCTATCACAGGAAGCACAGACACACAAGAGACAGTCTCAGGGACCTATCACAGGAAGCGCAGACACACAAGAGACAGTCTCAGGAACCTATCACAGGAAGCGCAGACACACAAGAGACAATCTCAGGGACCTATCACAGGAAGCGCAGACACACAAGAGACAGTCTCAGGGACATATCACAGGAAGTGCAGACACACAAGAGATAGTCACAGGGACATATCACAGGAAGCGCAGACACACACAGGAGACAGTCTCAGGGACATGTCACAGGAAGCGCAGACACACAAGAGACAGTCTCAGGGACATGTCACAGGAAGTGCAGACACACAAGAGACAGTCTCAGGGACATATCACAGGAAGTGCAGACACACAAGAGACAATCTCAGGGACATATCACAGGAAGTGCAGACACACAAGAGACAATCTCAGGGACATATCACAGGAAGTGCACACACACAAGAGACAGTCTCAGGGACATATCACAGGAAATGCAGACACACAAGAGACAGTCTCAGCGACATATCACAGGAAGCGCAGACACACAAGAGACAGTCTCAGGGACATATCACAGGAAGCGCAGACACACAGGAGACAGTCTCAGGGACATATCACAGGAAGTGCAGATACACAGGAGAGAGTCTCAGCGACATATCACAGGAAGCGCAGACACACAGGAGATAGTCTCAGGGACATATCACAGGAAGCGCAGACACACAGGAGACAGTCTCAGGGACATGTCACAGGAAGCGCAGACACACAAGGGACAGTCTCAGGGACATATCACAGGAAGCGCAGACACATAGGAGACAATCTCAGAGACATATCACAGGAAGGGCAGACACACAGGAGACAGTCTCACAGACATGTCACAGGAAGCGCAGACACACAAGAGACAGTCTCAGGGACATATCACAGGAAGTGCAGACACACAAGAGACAGTCTCAGGGACATATCACAGGAAGCACAGACACACAGGAGACAGTCTTAGGGACCTATCACAGGAAGTGCAGACCCACAAGAGACAGTCTCAGGGACATATCACAGGAAGCACAGACACACAGGAGACAGTCTTAGGGACCTATCACAGGAAGCGCATACACACAAGAGACAGACTCAGGGACATATCACAGGAAGCGCAGACACACATGAGACAGTCTCAGGGACATATCACAGGAAGTGCAGAGACACAAGAGACAGTCTCAGGGACATATACACGAAGCGCAGACACACAGGAGACAGTCTCAGGGACATATCACAGGAAGCGCAGACACACAAGAGACAATCTCAGGGACCTATCACAGGAAGTGCAGACACACAGGAGACAGTCTCAGGGACATATGACAGGAAGCACAGACAAACAGGAGACAGTCTCAGGGACATATCACAGGAAGTGCAGACACACAAGAGACAGTCTCAGAGACCTATCACAGGAAGCGCAGACACACAAGAGACAGTCTCAGAGACCTATCACAGGAAGTGCAGACACACAAGAGACAGTCTCAGGGATGTATACAGGAAGTGCAGACACACAGGAGACGGTCTCAGGGACATGTCACAGGAAGCGCAGACACACAGGAGACAGTCTCAGGGACATGTCACAGGAAGCGCAGACACACAGGAGACAGTCTCAGGGACATGTCACAGGAAGCGGAGACACACAAGAGACAGTCTCACGGACATGTCACAGGAAGCGCAGACACTCAAGAGACAGTCTCAGGGAGATATCACAGGAAGTGCAGACACACAAGAGACAGTCTCATGGACATATCACAGGAAGCGCAGACACACAGGAGACAGTCTGAGGGACATGTCACAGGAAGCGCAGACACACAGGAGACAGTCTCAGGGACATATCACGGGAAGCGCAGACACACAAGAGACAGTCTCAGGGACATATCACGGGAAGCGCAGACACACAAGAGACAGTCTCAGGGACATATCACAGCAAGTGCAGACACAAAAGAGACAGTCTCAGGGACATATCACAGCAAGTGCAGACACACAAGAGACAGTGTCAGGGACATATCACAGGAAGTGCAGACACACAAGAGACAGTCTCAGGGACATATCACATAAAGCGCAGACACACAGGAGACAGTCTCGGGGACATATCACAGGAAGCGCAGACACACAGGAGACAGTCTCAGGGACATATCACAGGAAGTGCAGACACACACGAGACAGTCTCAGGGACATATCACAGGAAGCGCAGACACACAAGAGACAGTCTCAGGGACATATCACAGGAAGCGCAGACACACAGGAGACAGTCTCAGGGACATATCACAGGAAGCGCAGACACACAAAAGACAGTCTCACGGACATATCACCATATCACAGGAAGCGCAGACACAAAAGAGACAGTCTCAGGGACATATCACAGGAAGTGCAGACACACAAGAGACAGTCTCAGAGACACATCAAAGGAAGTGCAGACACACAGGAGACCGTCTCAGGGACCTATCACAGGAAGCGCAGACACACAGGAGACAGTCTCAGGGACATATCATAGGAAGTGCAGACACACAAGAGACAGTCTCAGGGACATATCACAGGAAGCGCAGACACACAAGAGACAGTCTCAGGGACACATCACAGGAAGCGCAGACACACAAGAGACAGTCTCAGGGACATATCACAGGAAGCAGAGACACACAGTAGACAGTCTCAGGGACATATCACAGGAAGCGCAGACACACAAGAGACAGTTTCAGGGACATATCACAGGAAGTGCAGACACACAAGAGACAGTCTCAGGGACATATCACAGGAAGTGCAGACACACAAGAGACAGTCTCAGGGACATATCACAGGAAGTGCAGACACACAAGAGATAGTCTCAGGGACATATCACAGGAAGTGCAGACACACAAGAGATAGTCTCAGGGACATATCACAGGAAGTGCAGACACACAAGAGATAGTCTCAGGGACATATCACTGGAAGCGCAGACACACAAGAGATAGTCTCAGGGACCTATCACAGGAAGTGCAGACACACAAGAGACAGTCTCAGGGACCTATCACAGGAAGCGCAGACACACAAGAGATAGTCTCAGGGACCTATCACAGGAAGCACAGACACACAGGAGACAGTCTTAGGGACCTATCACTGGAAGCGCAGACACACAAGAGATAGTCTCAGGGACCTATCACAGGAAGCGTAGACACACAAGAGACAGTCTCAGGGACCTATCACTGGAAGCGCAGACACACAAGAGATAGTCTCAGGGACCTATCACAGGAAGCGCAGACACACAAGAGACAGTCTCAGGGACATATCACAGGAAGTGCAGACACACATGAGACAGTCTCAGGGACATATCACAGGAAGTGCAGAGACACAAGAGACAGTCTCAGGGACATATACACGAAGCGCAGACACACAGGAGACAGTCTCAGGGACATATCACAGGAAGCGCAGACACACAAGAGACAATCTCAGGGACCAATCACAGGAAGTGCAGACACACAGGAGACAGTCTCAGGGACATATCACAGGAAGCGCAGACAAACAGGAGACAGTCTCAGGGACATATCACAGGAAGTGCAGACACACAAGAGACAGTCTCAGAGACCTATCACTGGAAGCGCAGACACACAAGAGACAGTCTCAGAGACCTATCACAGGAAGTGCAGACACACAAGAGACAGTCTCAGGGATGTATACAGGAAGCGCAGACACACAAGTGACAGTCTCAGGGACCTATCACGGGAAGCACAGACACACAAGAGACAGTCTCAGGGACCTATCACAGGAAGCGCAGACACACAAGAGACAGTCTCAGGGACATATCAAAGTAAATGCAGACACACAAGAGACAGTCTCAGGGACCTATCACGGGAAGCACAGACACACAGGAGACAGTCTCAGGGACCTATCACAGGAAGCGCAGACACACAAGAGACAATCTCAGGGACCTATCACAGGAAGCGCAGACACACAAGAGACAATCTCAGGGACATATCACAGGAAGCGCAGACACACATGAGACAGTCTCAGGGACATATCACAGGAAGTGCAGACACACAAGAGACAGTCTCAGGGACATATCACAGGAAGCGCAGACACACAGGAGACAGTCTCAGAGACCTATCACAGGAAGCGCACACACAGGGGAGACAGTCTCAGGGACCTATCACAGGAAGCGCAGACACACAAGAGACAGTCTCAGGGACATATCACAGGAAGTGCAGATACGCAAGAGACAGTCTCAGGGACATATACAGGAAGTGCAGACACACAGGAGACAGTCTCAGGGACATATCACAGGAAGCGCAGACACACAAGAGACAGTCTCAGGAACATATCATGGGAAGCGCAGACACACAAGAGAGTCTCAGGGACATATCACAGGTAGCGCAGACACACAAGAGACAGTCTCAGGGACATATCACGGGAAGCGCAGACACACAAGCGAGTCTCAGGGACATATCACGGGAAGCGCAGACACACAAGAGACAGTCTCAGGGACATATCACAGGAAGCGCAGACACACAAGAGACAATGTCAGGGACCTATCACAGGAAGCGCAGACACACAAGAGACAATGTCAGGGACCTATCACAGGAAGCGCAGACACACAGGAGACAGTCTCAGGGACCTATCACAGGAAGCGCACACACACAAGAGATAGTCTCAGGGACATATCACAGGAAGTGCAGACACACAAGACACAGTCTCATGGACATATCACAGGAAGTGCAGACACACAAGGGACAGTCTCACGAACATATCACAGGAAGTGCAGACACACAAGAGATAGTCTCAGGGACATAACACAGGAAGTGCAGACACACAGGAGACAGTCTCAGGGACCTATCACAGGAAGTGCAGACACACAAGAGACAGTGTCAGGGACATATCACAGGAAGTGCAGACACACAAGAGACAGTCTCAGGGACATATCACAGGAAGTGCAGACACACAAGAGATAGTCTCAGGGACATATCACAGGAAGTGCAGACACACAGGAGACAGTCTCAGGGACCTATCACTGGAAGCGCAGACACACAGGAGACAGTCTCAGGGACCTATCACAGGAAGTGCAGACACACAGGAGACAGTCTCAGGGACATATCACAGGAAGTGCAGACACACAAGAGATAGTCTCAGGGACATATCACAGGAAGTGCACACACACAAGAGATAGTCTCAGGGACCTATCACAGGAAGTGCAGATACACAGGAGACAGTCTCAGGGACATATCTCAGGAAGTGCAGACACACAGGAGACGGTCTCAGGGACCTATCACAGGAAGCGCGGACACACAGGAGACAGTCTCAGGGACATATCACGGGAAGCGCAGACACAAAGGAGACAGTCTCAGGGACATATCACAGGAAGCTCGGACACACAGGAGACAGTCTCAGGGACATGTCACAGGAAGCGCAGACACACAGG
The DNA here is from genome assembly GCA_031769625.1 of Taudactylus pleione. Lineage (NCBI taxonomy): Eukaryota > Metazoa > Chordata > Amphibia > Anura > Myobatrachidae > Taudactylus > Taudactylus pleione. The sequence continues at coordinate 199,429 of JAUIMM010001090.1, forward strand.
AGACAGTCTCAGGGACATATCACGGGAAGTGCAGACACACAAGAGACAGTCTCAGGGACATATCACGGTTAGCGCAGACACACAAGAGACAGTGTCAGGGACATATCACAGCAAGTGCAGACACACAAGAGACAGTCTCAGGGACATATCACAGCAAGTGCAGACACACAAGAGACAGTGTCAGGGACATATCACAGGAAGTGCAGACACACAAGAGACAGTCTCAGGGACATATCACAGAAAGCGCAGACACACAGGAGACAGTCTCAGGGACATATCACAGGAAGCGCAGACACACAGGAGACAGTCTCAGGGACATATCACAGGAAGTGCAGACACACACGAGACAGTCTCAGGGACATAACACAGGAAGCGCAGACACACAATAGACAGTCTCAGGGACATATCACAGGAAGCGCAGACACACAGGAGACAGTCTCAGGGACATATCACAGGAAGCGCAGACACACAAGAGACAGTCTAAGGGACATATCACCATATCACAGGAAGCGCAGACACACAAGAGACAGTCTCAGGGACATATCACAGGAAGTGCAGACACACAAGAGACAGTCTCAGAGACACATCAAAGGAAGTGCAGAGACACAGGAGACCGTCTCAGGGACCTATCACAGGAAGCGCAGACACACAGGAGACGGTCTCAGGGACATATCATAGGAAGTACAGACACACAAGAGACAGTCTCAGGGACATATCACAGGAAGCGCAGACACACAAGAGACAGTCTCAGGGACACATCACAGGAAGCGCAGACACACAAGAGACAGTCTCAGGGACATATCACAGGAAGCGGAGACACACAGTAGACAGTCTCAGGGACATATCACAGGAAGCGCAGACACACAAGAGACAGTTTCAGGGACATATCACAGGAAGTGCAGACACACAAGAGACAGTCTCAGGGACATATCACAGGAAGCGCAGACACACAGGAGACAATCTCAGGGACCTATCACAGGAAGTGCAGACACACAGAAGACAATCTCAGGGACCTATTACAGGAAGCGCAGACACACAAGAGACAGTCTCAGGGACCTATCACAGGAAGCGCAGACACACAATAGACAGTCTCAGGGACCTATCACAGGAAGCACAGACACACAAGAGACAGTCTCAGGGACCTATCACAGGAAGCGCAGACACACAAGAGACAGTCTCAGGAACCTATCACAGGAAGCGCAGACACACAAGAGACAATCTCAGGGACCTATCACAGGAAGCGCAGACACACAAGAGACAGTCTCAGGGACATATCACAGGAAGTGCAGACACACAAGAGATAGTCACAGGGACATATCACAGGAAGCGCAGACACACACAGGAGACAGTCTCAGGGACATGTCACAGGAAGCGCAGACACACAAGAGACAGTCTCAGGGACATGTCACAGGAAGTGCAGACACACAAGAGACAGTCTCAGGGACATATCACAGGAAGTGCAGACACACAAGAGACAATCTCAGGGACATATCACAGGAAGTGCAGACACACAAGAGACAATCTCAGGGACATATCACAGGAAGTGCACACACACAAGAGACAGTCTCAGGGACATATCACAGGAAATGCAGACACACAAGAGACAGTCTCAGCGACATATCACAGGAAGCGCAGACACACAAGAGACAGTCTCAGGGACATATCACAGGAAGCGCAGACACACAGGAGACAGTCTCAGGGACATATCACAGGAAGTGCAGATACACAGGAGAGAGTCTCAGCGACATATCACAGGAAGCGCAGACACACAGGAGATAGTCTCAGGGACATATCACAGGAAGCGCAGACACACAGGAGACAGTCTCAGGGACATGTCACAGGAAGCGCAGACACACAAGGGACAGTCTCAGGGACATATCACAGGAAGCGCAGACACATAGGAGACAATCTCAGAGACATATCACAGGAAGGGCAGACACACAGGAGACAGTCTCAGAGACATGTCACAGGAAGCGCAGACACACAAGAGACAGTCTCAGGGACATATCACAGGAAGTGCAGACACACAAGAGACAGTCTCAGGGACATATCACAGGAAGCACAGACACACAGGAGACAGTCTTAGGGACCTATCACAGGAAGTGCAGACCCACAAGAGACAGTCTCAGGGACATATCACAGGAAGCACAGACACACAGGAGACAGTCTTAGGGACCTATCACAGGAAGCGCATACACACAAGAGACAGACTCAGGGACATATCACAGGAAGCGCAGACACACATGAGACAGTCTCAGGGACATATCACAGGAAGTGCAGAGACACAAGAGACAGTCTCAGGGACATATACACGAAGCGCAGACACACAGGAGACAGTCTCAGGGACATATCACAGGAAGCGCAGACACACAAGAGACAATCTCAGGGACCTATCACAGGAAGTGCAGACACACAGGAGACAGTCTCAGGGACATATGACAGGAAGCACAGACAAACAGGAGACAGTCTCAGGGACATATCACAGGAAGTGCAGACACACAAGAGACAGTCTCAGAGACCTATCACAGGAAGCGCAGACACACAAGAGACAGTCTCAGAGACCTATCACAGGAAGTGCAGACACACAAGAGACAGTCTCAGGGATGTATACAGGAAGTGCAGACACACAGGAGACGGTCTCAGGGACATGTCACAGGAAGCGCAGACACACAGGAGACAGTCTCAGGGACATGTCACAGGAAGCGCAGACACACAGGAGACAGTCTCAGGGACATGTCACAGGAAGCGGAGACACACAAGAGACAGTCTCACGGACATGTCACAGGAAGCGCAGACACTCAAGAGACAGTCTCAGGGAGATATCACAGGAAGTGCAGACACACAAGAGACAGTCTCATGGACATATCACAGGAAGCGCAGACACACAGGAGACAGTCTGAGGGACATGTCACAGGAAGCGCAGACACACAGGAGACAGTCTCAGGGACATATCACGGGAAGCGCAGACACACAAGAGACAGTCTCAGGGACATATCACGGGAAGCGCAGACACACAAGAGACAGTCTCAGGGACATATCACAGCAAGTGCAGACACAAAAGAGACAGTCTCAGGGACATATCACAGCAAGTGCAGACACACAAGAGACAGTGTCAGGGACATATCACAGGAAGTGCAGACACACAAGAGACAGTCTCAGGGACATATCACATAAAGCGCAGACACACAGGAGACAGTCTCGGGGACATATCACAGGAAGCGCAGACACACAGGAGACAGTCTCAGGGACATATCACAGGAAGTGCAGACACACACGAGACAGTCTCAGGGACATATCACAGGAAGCGCAGACACACAAGAGACAGTCTCAGGGACATATCACAGGAAGCGCAGACACACAGGAGACAGTCTCAGGGACATATCACAGGAAGCGCAGACACACAAAAGACAGTCTCACGGACATATCACCATATCACAGGAAGCGCAGACACACAAGAGACAGTCTCAGGGACATATCACAGGAAGTGCAGACACACAAGAGACAGTCTCAGAGACACATCAAAGGAAGTGCAGACACACAGGAGACCGTCTCAGGGACCTATCACAGGAAGCGCAGACACACAGGAGACAGTCTCAGGGACATATCATAGGAAGTGCAGACACACAAGAGACAGTCTCAGGGACATATCACAGGAAGCGCAGACACACAAGAGACAGTCTCAGGGACACATCACAGGAAGCGCAGACACACAAGAGACAGTCTCAGGGACATATCACAGGAAGCAGAGACACACAGTAGACAGTCTCAGGGACATATCACAGGAAGCGCAGACACACAAGAGACAGTTTCAGGGACATATCACAGGAAGTGCAGACACACAAGAGACAGTCTCAGGGACATATCACAGGAAGTGCAGACACACAAGAGACAGTCTCAGGGATATATCACAGGAAGTGCAGACACACAAGAGACAGTCTCAGGGACCTATCACAGGAAGCGCAGACACACAGGAGACAATCTCAGGGACATATCACAGGAAGTGCAGACACACAAGAGACAGTCTCAGGGACCTATCACAGGAAGCGCAGACACACAAGAGACAATCTCAGGGACCCATCACAAAAAGCGCAGACACACAAGAGACAGTCTCAGGGACCTATAACAGGAAGCGCAGACACACAAGAGACAATCTCAGGGACATATCACAGGAAGCGCAGACACACAAGAGACAGTCTCAGGGACATATCACAGGAAGCGCAGACACACAAGAGACAGTCTCAGGGACATATCACAGGAAGTGCAGACCCACAAGAGACAGTCTCAGGGACATATCACAGGAAGCGCAGACACACAGGAGACAGTCTTAGGGACCTATCACAGGAAGCGCAGACCAACAAGAGACAGTCTCAGGGACATATCACAGGAAACGCAGACACACAAGAGACAGTCTCAGGGACATATCACAGGAAGCGCAGACCCACAAGAGACAGTCTCAGGGACATATCACAGGAAGCGCAGACACACAAGAGACAGTCTCAGGGACACATCACAGGAAGCGCAGACACACAAGAGACAGTCTCAGGGACCTATCACAGGAAGCGCAGACACACAGGAGACAGTCTTAGGGACCTATCACAGGAAGCGCAGACACACAAGAGACAGTCTCAGGGACCTATCACAGGAAGCGCAGACACACAAGAGACAATCTCAGGGACCTATCACAGGAAGCGCAGACACACAAGAGACAGACTCAGGGACATATCACAGGAAGCGCAGACACACAGGAGACAGTCTCAGGGACATATCATAGGAAGTGCAGACACACAAGAGACAGTCTCAGGGACATATCACAGGAAGCGCAGACACACAAGAGACAGTCTCAGGGACACATCACAGGAAGCGCAGACACACAAGAGACAGTCTCAGGGACATATCACAGGAAGCGGAGACACACAGTAGACAGTCTCAGGGACATATCACAGGAAGCGCAGACACACAAGAGACAGTTTCAGGGACATATCACAGGAAGTGCAGACACACAAGAGACAGTCTCAGGGACATATCACAGGAAGTGCAGACACACAAGAGACAGTCTCAGGGACATATCACAGGAAGTGCAGACACACAAGAGACAGTCTCAGGGACCTATCACAGGAAGCGCAGACACACAGGAGACAATCTCAGGGACATATCACAGGAAGTGCAGACACACAAGAGACAGTCTCAGGGACCTATCACAGGAAGCGCAGACACACAAGAGACAATCTCAGGGACCCATCACAAAAAGCGCAGACACACAAGAGACAATCTCAGGGACCTATCACAGGAAGCGCAGACACACAAGAGACAGTCTCAGGGACATATCACAGGAAGCGCAGACACACAAGAGACAGTCTCAGGGACATATCACAGGAAGTGCAGACCCACAAGAGACAGTCTCAGGGACATATCACAGGAAGCGCAGACACACAGGAGACAGTCTTAGGGACCTGTCACAGGAAGCGCAGACCCACAAGAGACAGTCTCAGGGACATATCACAGGAAACGCAGACACACAAGAGACAGTCTCAGGGACATATCACAGGAAGCGCAGACCCACAAGAGACAGTCTCAGGGACATATCACAGGAACCACAGACACACAGGAGACAGTCTTAGGGACCTATCACAGGAAGTGCAGAACCACAAGAGACAGTCTCAGGGACCTATCACAGGAAGCGCAGACACACAGGAGACAGTCTTAGGGACCTATCACAGGAAGCGCAGACACACAAGAGACAGTCTCAGGGACCTATCACAGGAAGCGCAGACACACAAGAGACAGTCTCAGGGACACATCACTGGAAGTGCAGACACACAGGAGACAGTCTCAGGGACATATCACAGGAAGCGCAGACAAACAGGAGACAGTCTCAGGGACATATCACAGGAAGAGCAGACACACAAGAGACAGTCTCAGAGACCTATCACAGGAAGCGCAGACACACAAGAGACAGTCTCAGAGACCTATCACAGGAAGTGCAGACACACAAGAGACAGTCTCAGGGACGTATACAGGAAGCGCAGACACACAAGAGACAGTCTCAGGGACCTATCACGGGAAGCACAGACACACAAGAGACAGTCTCAGTGACATATCACGGGAAGTGCAGACACACAGGAGACAGTCTCAGGGACATATCACAGGAAGTGCAGACATACAAGAGAAAGTCTCAGGGACCTATCACAGGAAGCGCAGACACACAAGAGACAGTCTCAGGGACATATCACAGGAAACGCAGACACACAAGAGACAGTCTCAGAGACCTATCACAGGAAGTGCAGACACACAAGAGACAATCTCAGGGACCTATCACAGGAAGCGCAGACACACAAGAGACAGACTGAGGGACATATCACAGGAAGCGCAGACACACATGAGACAGTCTCAGGGACATATCACTGGAAGTACAGAGACACAAGAGACAGTTTCAGGGACCTATCACAGGAAGCGCAGACACACAAGAGACAGTCTCAGGGACCTATCACAGGAAGCGCAGACACACAAGAGACAGTCTCAGGGACCTATCACAGGAAGCGCAGACACACAAGAGACAGTCTCAGGGACCTATCACAGGAAGCGCAGACACACAAGAGACAATCTCAGGGACCTATCACAGGAAGCGCAGACACACAAGAGTCAGTCTCAGGGACATATCACAGGAAGTGCAGACACACAAGAGATAGTCACAGGGACATATCACAGGAAGCGCAGACACACACAGGAGACAGTCTCAGGGACATGTCACAGGAAGCGCAGACACACAAGAGACACTCTCAGGGACATGTCACAGGAAGTGCAGACACACAAGAGACAGTCTCAGGGACATATCACAGGAAGTGCAGACACACAAGAGACAATCTCAGGGACATATCACAGGAAGTGCAGACACACAAGAGACAGTCTCAGGGACATATCACAGGAAAAGCAGACACACAAGAGACAGTCTCAGGGACATATCACAGGAAGCGGAGACACACAAGAGACAGTCTCAGGGACATATCACAGGAAGTGCAGACACACAAGAGACAGTCTCAGGGACATATCACAGCAAGCGCAGACACACAAGAGACAGTCTCAGGGACCTATCACAGGAAGCGCAGACACACAAGAGACAATCTCAGGGACCTATCACAGGAAGCGCAGACACACAAGAGACAGTCTCAGGGACATATCACAGGAAGTGCAGACACACAAGAGATAGTCACAGGGACATATCACAGGAAGCGCAGACACACACAGGAGACAGTCTCAGGGACATATCACAGGAAGCGCAGACACACAAGAGACAGTCTCAGGGACATATCACAGGAAGTGCAGACACACAAGAGACAATCTCAGGGACATATCACAGGAAGTGCAGACACACAAGAGACAGTCTCAGGGACATATCACAGGAAATTCAGACACACAAGAGACAGTCTCAGGGACATATCACAGGAAGCGCAGACACACAAGAGACAGTCTCAGGGACATATCACAGGAAGCGCAGACACACAGGAGACAGTCTCAGGGACATATCACAGGAAGTGCAGACACACAGGAGAGAGTCTCAGCGACATATAACAGGAAGTGCAGACACACAAAAGACAGTCTCAGGGACATATCACAGGAAGCGCAGACACACAGGAGACAGTCTCAGGGACATATCACAGGAAGCGCAGAGACACAGGAGACAGTCTCAGGGACATGTCACAGGAAGCGCAGACACACAAGAGACAGTCTCAGGGACATGTCACAGGAAGCGCAGACACACAAGAGACAGTCTCAGGGACATATCACAGGAAGTGCAGACACACAAGAGACAGTCTCAGGGACATATCACAGGAAGCACAGACACACAGGAGACAGTCTTAGGGACCTATCACAGGAAGTGCAGACCCACAAGAGACAGTCTCAGGGACCTATCACAGGAAGCGCAGACACACAGGAGACAGTCTTAGGGACCTATCACAGGAAGCGCAGACACACAAGAGACAGTCTCAGGGACCTATCACAGGAAGCGCAGACACACAAGAGACAATCTCAGGGACCTATCACAGGAAGCGCAGACACACAAGAGACAGACTCAGGGACATATCACAGGAAGCGCAGACACACAGGAGACAGTCTCAGGGACATATCATAGGAAGTGCAGACACACAAGAGACAGTCTCAGGGACATATCACAGGAAGCGCAGACACACAAGAGACAGTCTCATGGACACATCACAGGAAGCGCAGACACACAAGAGACAGTCTCAGGGACATATCACAGGAAGCGGAGACACACAGTAGACAGTCTCAGGGACATATCACAGGAAGCGCAGACACACAAGAGACAGTTTCAGGGACATATCACAGGAAGTGCAGACACACAAGAGACAGTCTCAGGGACATATCACAGGAAGTGCAGACACACAAGAGACAGTCTCAGGGACATATCACAGGAAGTGCAGACACACAAGAGACAGTCTCAGGGACCTATCACAGGAAGCGCAGACACACAGGAGACAATCTCAGGGACATATCACAGGAAGTGCAGACACACAAGAGACAGTCTCAGGGACCTATCACAGGAAGCGCAGACACACAAGAGACAATCTCAGGGACCCATCACAAAAAGCGCAGACACACAAGAGACAATCTCAGGGACCTATCACAGGAAGCGCAGACACACAAGAGACAGTCTCAGGGACATATCACAGGAAGCGCAGACACACAAGAGACAGTCTCAGGGACATATCACAGGAAGTGCAGACCCACAAGAGACAGTCTCAGGGACATATCACAGGAAGCGCAGACACACAGGAGACAGTCTTAGGGACCTGTCACAGGAAGCGCAGACCCACAAGAGACAGTCTCAGGGACATATCACAGGAAACGCAGACACACAAGAGACAGTCTCAGGGACATATCACAGGAAGCGCAGACCCACAAGAGACAGTCTCAGGGACATATCACAGGAACCACAGACACACAGGAGACAGTCTTAGGGACCTATCACAGGAAGTGCAGAAACACAAGAGACAGTCTCAGGGACCTATCACAGGAAGCGCAGACACACAGGAGACAGTCTTAGGGACCTATCACAGGAAGCGCAGACACACAAGAGACAGACTCAGGGACCTATCACAGGAAGCACAGACATACAGGAGACAGTCTTAGGGACCTATCACAGGAAGTGCAGACCCACAAGAGACAGTCTCAGGGACCTATCACAGGAAGCGCAGACACACAGGAGACAGTCTTAGGGACCTATCACAGGAAGCGCAGACACACAAGAGACAGTCTCAGGGACCTATCACAGGAAGCGCAGACACACAAGAGACAATCTCAGGGACCTATCACAGGAAGCGCAGACACACAAGAGACAGACTCAGGGACATATCACAGGAAGCGCAGACACACAGGAGACAGTCTCAGGGACATATCATAGGAAGTGCAGACACACAAGAGACAGTCTCAGGGACATATCACAGGAAGCGCAGACACACAAGAGACAGTCTCAGGGACACATCACAGGAAGCGCAGACACACAAGAGACAGTCTCAGGGACATATCACAGGAAGCGGAGACACACAGTAGACAGTCTCAGGGACATATCACAGGAAGCGCAGACACACAAGAGACAGTTTCAGGGACATATCACAGGAAGTGCAGACACACAAGAGACAGTCTCAGGGACATATCACAGGAAGTGCAGACACACAAGAGACAGTCTCAGGGACATATCACTGGAAGTGCAGACACACAAGAGACAGTCTCAGGGACCTATCACAGGAAGCGCAGACACACAGGAGACAATCTCAGGGACATATCACAGGAAGTGCAGACACACAAGAGACAGTCTCAGGGACCTATCACAGGAAGCGCAGACACACAAGAGACAATCTCAGGGACCCATCACAAAAAGCGCAGACACACAAGAGACAATCTCAGGGACCTATCACAGGAAGCGCAGACACACAAGAGACAGTCTCAGGGACATATTACAGGAAGCGCAGACACACAAGAGACAGTCTCAGGGACATATCACAGGAAGTGCAGACCCACAAGAGACAGTCTCAGGAACATATCACAGGAAGCGCAGACACACAGGAGACAGTCTTAGGGACCTGTCACAGGAAGCGCAGACCCACAAGAGACAGTCTCAGGGACATATCACAGGAAACGCAGACACACAAGAGACAGTCTCAGGGACATATCACAGGAAGCGCAGACCCACAAGAGACAGTCTCAGGGACATATCACAGGAACCACAGACACACAGGAGACAGTCTTAGGGACCTATCACAGGAAGTGCAGAACCACAAGAGACAGTCTCAGGGACCTATCACAGGAAGCGCAGACACACAGGAGACAGTCTTAGGGACCTATCACAGGAAGCGCAGACACACAAGAGACAGTCTCAGGGACCTATCACAGGAAGCGCAGACACACAAGAGACAGTCTCAGGGACACATCACTGGAAGTGCAGACACACAGGAGACAGTCTCAGGGACATATCACAGGAAGCGCAGACACACAGGAGACAGTCTCAGGGACATATCACAGGAAGAGCAGACACACAAGAGACAGTCTCAGAGACCTATCACAGGAAGCGCAGACACACAAGAGACAGTCTCAGAGACCTATCACAGGAAGTGCAGACACACAGGAGACAGTCTCAGGGACATATCACAGGAAGTGCAGACATACAAGAGAAAGTCTCAGGGACCTATCACAGGAAGCGCAGACACACAAGAGACAGTCTCAGGGACATATCACAGGAAACGCAGACACACAAGAGACAGTCTCAGAGACCTATCACAGGAAGTGCAGACACACAAGAGACAATCTCAGGGACCTATCACAGGAAGCGCAGACACACAAGAGACAGACTGAGGGACATATCACAGGAAGCGCAGACACACATGAGACAGTCTCAGGGACATATCACTGGAAGTACAGAGACACAAGAGACAGTCTCAGGGACATATACAGGAAGCGCAGACACACAGGAGACAGTCTCAGGGACATATCACAGGAAGCGCAGACACACAAGAGACAATCTCAGGGACCTATCACAGGAAGCGCAGACACACAAGAGACAGACTCAGGGACATATCACAGGAAGCGCAGACACACATGAGACAGTCTCAGGGACATATCACAGGAAGTGCAGAGACACAAGAGACAGTCTCAGGGACATATTCAGGAAGCGCAGACACACAGAAGACAGTCTCAGGGACATATCACAGGAAGCGCAGACACACAAGAGACAATCTCAGGGACCTATCACAGGAAGCGCAGACACACAAGAGACATTCTCAGGGACATATCACAGGAAGCGCAGACACACAAGAGACAGTCTCAGGGACATATCACAGGAAGCACAGACACACAAGAGACAGTCTCAGGGACATATCACAGGAAGCGCAGACACACAAGACACAATCTCAGGGACATATCACAGGAAGTGCAGACACACAAGAGACAGTCTCAGGGACATATCATAGGAAGTGCAGACACACAAGAGACAGTCTCAGGGACATATCACAGGAAGCGCAGACACACAAGAGACAGTCTCAGGGACACATCACAGGAAGCGCAGACACACAAGAGACAGTCTCAGGGACATATCACAGGAAGCGGAGACACACAGTAGACAGTCTCAGGGACATATCACAGGAAGCGCAGACACACAAGAGACAGTTTCAGGGACATATCACAGGAAGCGCAGACACACAAGAGACAGTCTCAGGGACATATCACAGGAAGCGCAGACACACAGGAGACCATCTCAGGGACATATCACAGGAAGCGCAGACACACAGAAGACAATCTCAGGGACCTATCACAGGAAGCGCAGACACACAAGAGACAGTCTCAGGGACCTATCACAGGAAGCGCAGACACACAATAGACAGTCTCAGGGACCTATCACAGGAAGCGCAGACACACAAGAGACAGTCTCAGGGACCTATCACAGGAAGCGCAGACACACAAGAGACAGTCTCAGGGACCTATCACAGGAAGCGCAGACACACAAGAGACAGTCTCAGGGACCTATCACAGGAAGCGCAGACACACAAGAGACAATCTCAGGGACCTATCACAGGAAGCGCAGACACACAAGAGTCAGTCTCAGGGACATATCACAGGAAGTGCAGACACACAAGAGATAGTCACAGGGACATATCACAGGAAGCGCAGACACACACAGGAGACAGTCTCAGGGACATGTCACAGGAAGCGCAGACACACAAGAGACACTCTCAGGGACATGTCACAGGAAGTGCAGACACACAAGAGACAGTCTCAGGGACATATCACAGGAAGTGCAGACACACAAGAGACAATCTAAGGGACATATCACAGGAAGTGCAGACACACAAGAGACAGTCTCAGGGACATATCACAGGAAAAGCAGACACACAAGAGACAGTCTCAGGGACATATCACAGGAAGCGGAGACACACAAGAGACAGTCTCAGGGACATATCACAGGAAGTGCAGACACACAAGAGACAGTCTCAGGGACATATCACAGCAAGCGCAGACACACAAGAGACAGTCTCAGGGACCTATCACAGGAAGCGCAGACACACAAGAGACAATCTCAGGGACCTATCACAGGAAGCGCAGACACACAAGAGACAGTCTCAGGGACATATCACAGGAAGTGCAGACACACAAGAGATAGTCACAGGGACATATCACAGGAAGCGCAGACACACACAGGAGACAGTCTCAGGGACATATCACAGGAAGCGCAGACACACAAGAGACAGTCTCAGGGACATATCACAGGAAGTGCAGACACACAAGAGACAATCTCAGGGACATATCACAGGAAGTGCAGACACACAAGAGACAGTCTCAGGGACATATCACAGGAAATTCAGACACACAAGAGACAGTCTCAGGGACATATCACAGGAAGCGCAGACACACAAGAGACAGTCTCAGGGACATATCACAGGAAGCGCAGACACACAGGAGACAGTCTCAGGGACATATCACATGAAGTGCAGACACACAGGAGAGAGTCTCAGCGACATATAACAGGAAGTGCAGACACACAAAAGACAGTCTCAGGGACATATCACAGGAAGCGCAGACACACAGGAGACAGTCTCAGGGACATATCACAGGAAGCGCAGAGACACAGGAGACAGTCTCAGGGACATGTCACAGGAAGCGCAGACACACAAGAGACAGTCTCAGGGACATATCACAGGAAGCGCAGACACACAGGAGACAATCTCAGAGACATGTCACAGGAAGGGCAGACACACAGGAGACAGTCTCAGAGACATGTCACAGGAAGCGCAGACACACAAGAGACAGTCTCAGGGACATATCACAGGAAGTGCAGACACACAAGAGACAGTCTCAGGGACATATCACAGGAAGCACAGACACACAGGAGACAGTCTTAGGGACCTATCACAGGAAGCGCAGACACACAAGAGACAGACTCAGGGACATATCACAGGAAGCGCAGACACACAAGAGACAGTCTCAGGGACATATACACGAAGCGCAGACACACAGGAGACAGACTCAGGGACATATCACAGGAAGCGCAGACACACATGAGACAGTCTCAGGGACATATCACAGGAAGTGCAGAGACACAAGAGACAGTCTCAGGGACATATACACGAAGCGCAGACACACAGGAGACAGTCTCAGGGACATATCACAGGAATCGCAGACACACAAGAGACAATCTCAGGGACCTATCACAGGAAGTGCAGACACACAGGAGACAGTCTCAGGGACATATCACAGGAAGCGCAGACAAACAGGAGACAGTCTCAGGGACATATCACAGGAAGTGCAGACACACAAGAGATAGTCACAGGGACATATCACAGGAAGCGCAGACACACAAGAGACAGTCTCAGGGACCTATCACAGGAAGCGCAGACACACAAGAGACAGACTCAGGGACATATCACAGGAAGCGCAGACACACATGAGACAGTCTCAGGGACATATCACAGGAAGTGCAGAGACACAAGAGACAGTCTCAGGGACATATTCAGGAAGCGCAGACACACAGAAGACAGTCTCAGGGACATATCACAGGAAGCGCAGACACACAAGAGACAATCTCAGGGACCTATCACAGGAAGCGCAGACACACAAGAGACATTCTCAGGGACATATCACAGGAAGCGCAGACACACAAGAGACAGTCTCAGGGACATATCACAGGAAGCACAGACACACAAGAGACAGTCTCAGGGACATATCACAGGAAGCGCAGACACACAAGACACAATCTCAGGGACATATCACAGGAAGTGCAGACACACAAGAGACAGTCTCAGGGACATATCATAGGAAGTGCAGACACACAAGAGACAGTCTCAGGGACATATCACAGGAAGCGCAGACACACAAGAGACAGTCTCAGGGACACATCACAGGAAGCGCAGACACACAAGAGACAGTCTCAGGGACATATCACAGGAAGCGGAGACACACAGTAGACAGTCTCAGGGACATATCACAGGAAGCGCAGACACACAAGAGACAGTTTCAGGGACATATCACAGGAAGGGCAGACACACAAGAGACAGTCTCAGGGACATATCACAGGAAGCGCAGACACACAGGAGACCATCTCAGGGACATATCACAGGAAGCGCAGACACACAGAAGACAATCTCAGGGACCTATCACAGGAAGCGCAGACACACAAGAGACAGTCTCAGGGACCTATCACAGGAAGCGCAGACACACAATAGACAGTCTCAGGGACCTATCACAGGAAGCGCAGACACACAAGAGACAGTCTCAGGGACCTATCACAGGAAGCGCAGACACACAAGAGACAGTCTCAGGGACCTATCACAGGAAGCGCAGACACACAAGAGACAGTCTCAGGGACCTATCACAGGAAGCGCAGACACACAAGAGACAATCTCAGGGACCTATCACAGGAAGCGCAGACACACAAGAGTCAGTCTCAGGGACATATCACAGGAAGTGCAGACACACAAGAGATAGTCACAGGGACATATCACAGGAAGCGCAGACACACACAGGAGACAGTCTCAGGGACATGTCACAGGAAGCGCAGACACACAAGAGACACTCTCAGGGACATGTCACAGGAAGTGCAGACACACAAGAGACAGTCTCAGGGACATATCACAGGAAGTGCAGACACACAAGAGACAATCTAAGGGACATATCACAGGAAGTGCAGACACACAAGAGACAGTCTCAGGGACATATCACAGGAAAAGCAGACACACAAGAGACAGTCTCAGGGACATATCACAGGAAGCGGAGACACACAAGAGACAGTCTCAGGGACATATCACAGGAAGTGCAGACACACAAGAGACAGTCTCAGGGACATATCACAGCAAGCGCAGACACACAAGAGACAGTCTCAGGGACCTATCACAGGAAGCGCAGACACACAAGAGACAATCTCAGGGACCTATCACAGGAAGCGCAGACACACAAGAGACAGTCTCAGGGACATATCACAGGAAGTGCAGACACACAAGAGATAGTCACAGGGACATATCACAGGAAGCGCAGACACACACAGGAGACAGTCTCAGGGACATATCACAGGAAGCGCAGACACACAAGAGACAGTCTCAGGGACATATCACAGGAAGTGCAGACACACAAGAGACAGTCTCAGGGACATATCACAGGAAGTGCAGACACACAAGAGACAGTCTCAGGGACATATCACAGGAAATTCAGACACACAAGAGACAGTCTCAGGGACATATCACAGGAAGCGCAGACACACAAGAGACAGTCTCAGGGACATATCACAGGAAGCGCAGACACACAGGAGACAGTCTCAGGGACATATCACATGAAGTGCAGACACACAGGAGAGAGTCTCAGCGACATATAACAGGAAGTGCAGACACACAAAAGACAGTCTCAGGGACATATCACAGGAAGCGCAGACACACAGGAGACAGTCTCAGGGACATATCACAGGAAGCGCAGAGACACAGGAGACAGTCTCAGGGACATGTCACAGGAAGCGCAGACACACAAGAGACAGTCTCAGGGACATATCACAGGAAGCGCAGACACACAGGAGACAATCTCAGAGACATGTCACAGGAAGGGCAGACACACAGGAGACAGTCTCAGAGACATGTCACAGGAAGCGCAGACACACAAGAGACAGTCTCAGGGACATATCACAGGAAGTGCAGACACACAAGAGACAGTCTCAGGGACATATCACAGGAAGCACAGACACACAGGAGACAGTCTTAGGGACCTATCACAGGAAGCGCAGACACACAAGAGACAGACTCAGGGACATATCACAGGAAGCGCAGACACACAAGAGACAGTCTCAGGGACATATACACGAAGCGCAGACACACAGGAGACAGACTCAGGGACATATCACAGGAAGCGCAGACACACATGAGACAGTCTCAGGGACATATCACAGGAAGTGCAGAGACACAAGAGACAGTCTCAGGGACATATACACGAAGCGCAGACACACAGGAGACAGTCTCAGGGACATATCACAGGAATCACAGACACACAAGAGACAATCTCAGGGACCTATCACAGGAAGTGCAGACACACAGGAGACAGTCTCAGGGACATATCACAGGAAGCGCAGACAAACAGGAGACAGTCTCAGGGACATATCACAGGAAGTGCAGACACACAAGAGATAGTCACAGGGACATATCACAGGAAGCGCAGACACACAAGAGACAGTCTCAGGGACCTATCACAGGAAGCGCAGACACACAAGAGACAATCTCAGGGACCTATCACAGGAAGCGCAGACACACAAGAGACAGTCTCAGGGACATATCACAGGAAGCGCAGACACACACAGGAGACAGTCTCAGGGACATGTCACAGGAAGCGCAGACACACAAGAGACAGTCGCAGAGACACATCAAAGGAAGTGCAGACACACAGGAGACCGTCTCAGGGACCTATCACAGGAAGCGCAGACACACAGGAGACAGTCTCAGGGACATATCATAGGAAGTGCAGACACACAAGAGACAGTCTCAGGGACACATCACAGGAAGCGCAGACACACAAGAGACAGTCTCAGGGACACATCACAGGAAGCGCAGACACACAAGAGACAGTCTCAGGGACATATCACAGGAAGCGGAGACACACAGTAGACAGTCTCAGGGACATATCACAGGAAGCGCAGACACACAAAAGACAGTTTCAGGGACATATCACAGGAAGTGCAGACACACAAGAGACAGTCTCAGGGACATATCACAGGAAGTGCAGACACACAAGAGACAGTCTCAGGGACATATCACAGGAAGAGCAGACACACAAGAGACAGTCTCAGGGACCTATCACAGGAAGCGCAGACACACAGGAGACAATCACAGGGACCTATCACAGGAAGTGCAGACACACAAGAGACAGTCTCAGGGACCTATCACAGGAAGCGCAGACACACAAGAGACAATCTCAGGGACCCATCACAAAAAGCGCAGACACACAAGAGACAATCTCTGGGACCTATCACAGGAAGCGCAGACACACAAGAGACAATCTCAGGGACATATCACAGGAATCGCAGACACACAAGAGACAGTCTCAGGGACATATCACAGGAAGTGCAGACCCACAAGAGACAGTCTCAGGGACATATCATAGGAAACGCAGACACACAAGAGACAGTCTCAGGGACATATCACAGGAAGCGCAGACCCACAAGAGACAGTCTCAGGGACATATCACAGGAACCACAGACACACAGGAGACAGTCTTAGGGACCTATCACAGGAAGTGCAGACCCACAAGAGACAGTCTCAGGGACCTATCACAGGAAGCGCAGACACACAGGAGACAGTCTTAGGGACCTATCACAGGAAGCGCAGACACACAAGAGACAATCTCAGGGACCTATCACAGGAAGCACAGACACACAAGAGACAGACTCAGGGACATATCACAGGAAGCGCAGACACACAGGAGACAGTCTCAGGGACATATCATAGGAAGTGCAGACACACAAGAGACAGTCTCAGGGACATATCACAGGAAGCACAGACACACAAGAGACAGTCTCAGGGACACATCACAGGAAGCGCAGACACACAAGAGACAGTCTCAGGGACATATCACAGGAAGCGGAGACACACAGTAGACAGTCTCAGGGACATATCACAGGAAGCGCAGACACACAAGAGACAGTTTCAGGGACATATCACAGGAAGTGCAGACACACAAGAGACAGTCTCAGGGACATATCACAGGAAGTGCAGACACACAAGAGACAGTCTCAAGGACATATCACAGGAAGTGCAGACACACAAGAGACAGTCTCAGGGACCTATCACAGGAAGCGCAGACACACAGGAGACAATCTCAGGGACATATCACAGGAAGTGCAGACACACAAGAGACAGTCTCAGGGACCTATCACAGGAAGCGCAGACACACAAGAGACAATCTCAGGGACCCATCACAAAAAGCGCAGACACACAAGAGACAATCTCAGGGACCTATCACAGGAAGCGCAGACACACAAGAGACAGTCTCAGGGACATATCACAGGAAGCGCAGACACACAAGAGACAGTCTCAGGGACATATCACAGGAAGTGCAGACCCACAAGAGACAGTCTCAGGGACATATCACAGGAAGCGCAGACACACAGGAGACAGTCTTAGGGACCTATCACAGGAAGCGCAGACCCACAAGAGACAGTCTCAGGGACATATCACAGGAAACGCAGACACACAAGAGACAGTCTCAGGGACATATCACAGGAAGCGCAGACCCACAAGAGACAGTCTCAGGGACATATCACAGGAACCACAGACACACAGGAGACAGTCTTAGGGACCTATCACAGGAAGTGCAGACCCACATGAGACAGTCTCAGGGACCTATCACAGGAAGCGCAGACACACAGGAGACAGTCTTAGGGACCTATCACAGGAAGCGCAGACACACAAGGGACAGTCTCAGGGACCTATCACAGGAAGCGCAGACACACAAGAGACAGTCTCAGGGACACATCACAGGAAGTGCAGACACACAGGAGACAGTCTCAGGGACATATCAGAGGAAGCGCAGACAAACAGGAGACAGTCTCAGGGACATATCACAGGAAGAGCAGACACACAAGAGACAGTCTCAGGGACCTATCACAGGAAGCGCAGACACACAAGAGACAGTCTCAGGGACCTATCACAGGAAGCGCAGACACACAAGAGACAGTCTCAGGGACCTATCACAGGAAGCGCAGACACACAAGAGACAGTCTCAGGGACCTATCACAGGAAGCGCAGACACACAAGAGACAATCTCAGGGACCTATCACAGGAAGCGCAGACACACAAGAGTCAGTCTCAGGGACATATCACAGGAAGTGCAGACACACAAGAGATAGTCACAGGGACATATCACAGGAAGCGCAGACACACACAGGAGACAGTCTCAGGGACATGTCACAGGAAGCGCAGACACACAAGAGACACTCTCAGGGACATGTCACAGGAAGTGCAGACACACAAGAGACAGTCTCAGGGACATATCACAGGAAGTGCAGACACACAAGAGACAATCTAAGGGACATATCACAGGAAGTGCAGACACACAAGAGACAGTCTCAGGGACATATCACAGGAAAAGCAGACACACAAGAGACAGTCTCAGGGACATATCACAGGAAGCGGAGACACACAAGAGACAGTCTCAGGGACATATCACAGGAAGTGCAGACACACAAGAGACAGTCTCAGGGACATATCACAGCAAGCGCAGACACACAAGAGACAGTCTCAGGGACCTATCACAGGAAGCGCAGACACACAAGAGACAATCTCAGGGACCTATCACAGGAAGCGCAGACACACAAGAGACAGTCTCAGGGACATATCACAGGAAGTGCAGACACACAAGAGATAGTCACAGGGACATATCACAGGAAGCGCAGACACACACAGGAGACAGTCTCAGGGACATATCACAGGAAGCGCAGACACACAAGAGACAGTCTCAGGGACATATCACAGGAAGTGCAGACACACAAGAGACAATCTCAGGGACATATCACAGGAAGTGCAGACACACAAGAGACAGTCTCAGGGACATATCACAGGAAATTCAGACACACAAGAGACAGTCTCAGGGACATATCACAGGAAGCGCAGACACACAAGAGACAGTCTCAGGGACATATCACAGGAAGCGCAGACACACAGGAGACAGTCTCAGGGACATATCACATGAAGTGCAGACACACAGGAGAGAGTCTCAGCGACATATAACAGGAAGTGCAGACACACAAAAGACAGTCTCAGGGACATATCACAGGAAGCGCAGACACACAGGAGACAGTCTCAGGGACATATCACAGGAAGCGCAGAGACACAGGAGACAGTCTCAGGGACATGTCACAGGAAGCGCAGACACACAAGAGACAGTCTCAGGGACATATCACAGGAAGCGCAGACACACAGGAGACAATCTCAGAGACATGTCACAGGAAGGGCAGACACACAGGAGACAGTCTCAGAGACATGTCACAGGAAGCGCAGACACACAAGAGACAGTCTCAGGGACATATCACAGGAAGTGCAGACACACAAGAGACAGTCTCAGGGACATATCACAGGAAGCACAGACACACAGGAGACAGTCTTAGGGACCTATCACAGGAAGCGCAGACACACAAGAGACAGACTCAGGGACATATCACAGGAAGCGCAGACACACAAGAGACAGTCTCAGGGACATATACACGAAGCGCAGACACACAGGAGACAGACTCAGGGACATATCACAGGAAGCGCAGACACACATGAGACAGTCTCAGGGACATATCACAGGAAGTGCAGAGACACAAGAGACAGTCTCAGGGACATATACACGAAGCGCAGACACACAGGAGACAGTCTCAGGGACATATCACAGGAATCACAGACACACAAGAGACAATCTCAGGGACCTATCACAGGAAGTGCAGACACACAGGAGACAGTCTCAGGGACATATCACAGGAAGCGCAGACAAACAGGAGACAGTCTCAGGGACATATCACAGGAAGTGCAGACACACAAGAGATAGTCACAGGGACATATCACAGGAAGCGCAGACACACAAGAGACAGTCTCAGGGACCTATCACAGGAAGCGCAGACACACAAGAGACAATCTCAGGGACCTATCACAGGAAGCGCAGACACACAAGAGACAGTCTCAGGGACATATCACAGGAAGCGCAGACACACACAGGAGACAGTCTCAGGGACATGTCACAGGAAGCGCAGACACACAAGAGACAGTCGCAGAGACACATCAAAGGAAGTGCAGACACACAGGAGACCGTCTCAGGGACCTATCACAGGAAGCGCAGACACACAGGAGACAGTCTCAGGGACATATCATAGGAAGTGCAGACACACAAGAGACAGTCTCAGGGACACATCACAGGAAGCGCAGACACACAAGAGACAGTCTCAGGGACACATCACAGGAAGCGCAGACACACAAGAGACAGTCTCAGGGACATATCACAGGAAGCGGAGACACACAGTAGACAGTCTCAGGGACATATCACAGGAAGCGCAGACACACAAAAGACAGTTTCAGGGACATATCACAGGAAGTGCAGACACACAAGAGACAGTCTCAGGGACATATCACAGGAAGTGCAGACACACAAGAGACAGTCTCAGGGACATATCACAGGAAGAGCAGACACACAAGAGACAGTCTCAGGGACCTATCACAGGAAGCGCAGACACACAGGAGACAATCACAGGGACCTATCACAGGAAGTGCAGACACACAAGAGACAGTCTCAGGGACCTATCACAGGAAGCGCAGACACACAAGAGACAATCTCAGGGACCCATCACAAAAAGCGCAGACACACAAGAGACAATCTCTGGGACCTATCACAGGAAGCGCAGACACACAAGAGACAATCTCAGGGACATATCACAGGAATCGCAGACACACAAGAGACAGTCTCAGGGACATATCACAGGAAGTGCAGACCCACAAGAGACAGTCTCAGGGACATATCATAGGAAACGCAGACACACAAGAGACAGTCTCAGGGACATATCACAGGAAGCGCAGACCCACAAGAGACAGTCTCAGGGACATATCACAGGAACCACAGACACACAGGAGACAGTCTTAGGGACCTATCACAGGAAGTGCAGACCCACAAGAGACAGTCTCAGGGACCTATCACAGGAAGCGCAGACACACAGGAGACAGTCTTAGGGACCTATCACAGGAAGCGCAGACACACAAGAGACAATCTCAGGGACCTATCACAGGAAGCACAGACACACAAGAGACAGACTCAGGGACATATCACAGGAAGCGCAGACACACAGGAGACAGTCTCAGGGACATATCATAGGAAGTGCAGACACACAAGAGACAGTCTCAGGGACATATCACAGGAAGCACAGACACACAAGAGACAGTCTCAGGGACACATCACAGGAAGCGCAGACACACAAGAGACAGTCTCAGGGACATATCACAGGAAGCGGAGACACACAGTAGACAGTCTCAGGGACATATCACAGGAAGCGCAGACACACAAGAGACAGTTTCAGGGACATATCACAGGAAGTGCAGACACACAAGAGACAGTCTCAGGGACATATCACAGGAAGTGCAGACACACAAGAGACAGTCTCAAGGACATATCACAGGAAGTGCAGACACACAAGAGACAGTCTCAGGGACCTATCACAGGAAGCGCAGACACACAGGAGACAATCTCAGGGACATATCACAGGAAGTGCAGACACACAAGAGACAGTCTCAGGGACCTATCACAGGAAGCGCAGACACACAAGAGACAATCTCAGGGACCCATCACAAAAAGCGCAGACACACAAGAGACAATCTCAGGGACCTATCACAGGAAGCGCAGACACACAAGAGACAGTCTCAGGGACATATCACAGGAAGCGCAGACACACAAGAGACAGTCTCAGGGACATATCACAGGAAGTGCAGACCCACAAGAGACAGTCTCAGGGACATATCACAGGAAGCGCAGACACACAGGAGACAGTCTTAGGGACCTATCACAGGAAGCGCAGACCCACAAGAGACAGTCTCAGGGACATATCACAGGAAACGCAGACACACAAGAGACAGTCTCAGGGACATATCACAGGAAGCGCAGACCCACAAGAGACAGTCTCAGGGACATATCACAGGAACCACAGACACACAGGAGACAGTCTTAGGGACCTATCACAGGAAGTGCAGACCCACATGAGACAGTCTCAGGGACCTATCACAGGAAGCGCAGACACACAGGAGACAGTCTTAGGGACCTATCACAGGAAGCGCAGACACACAAGGGACAGTCTCAGGGACCTATCACAGGAAGCGCAGACACACAAGAGACAGTCTCAGGGACACATCACAGGAAGTGCAGACACACAGGAGACAGTCTCAGGGACATATCAGAGGAAGCGCAGACAAACAGGAGACAGTCTCAGGGACATATCACAGGAAGAGCAGACACACAAGAGACAGTCTCAGAGACCTATCACAGGAAGCGCAGACACACAAGAGACAGTCTCAGAGACCTATCACAGGAAGTGCAGACACACAAGAGACAGTCTCAGGGACGTATACAGGAAGCGCAGACACACAAGAGACAGTCTCAGGGAGCTATCACGGGAAGCGCAGACACACAAGAGACAGTCTCAGGGACATATCACAGGAAGTGCAGACACACAGGAGACAGTCTCAGGGACATATCACAGGAAGTGCAGACATACAAGAGAAAGTCTCAGGGACCTATCACAGGAAGCGCAGACACACAAGAGACAGTCTCAGGGACATATCACAGGAAACGCAGACACACAAGAGACAGTCTCAGAGACCTATCACAGGAAGTGCAGACACACAAGAGACAATCTCAGGGACCTATCACAGGAAGCGCAGACACACAAGAGACAGACTGAGGGACATATCACTGGAAGCGCAGACACACATGAGACAGTCTCAGGGACATATCACAGGAAGTGCAGAGACACAAGAGACAGTCTCAGGGACATATACAGGAAGCGCAGACACACAGGAGACAGTCTCAGGGACATATCACAGGAAGTGCAGACACACAAGAGACAATCTCAGGGACCTATCACAGGAAGCGCAGACACACAAGAGACAGACTCAGGGACATATCACAGGAAGTGCAGACACACAAGAGACAATCTCAGGGACATATCACAGGAAGCGCAGACACACAAGAGACAATCTCAGGGACCTATCACAGGAAGCGCAGACACACAAGAGACAGACTCAGGGACATATCACAGGAAGCGCAGACACACATGAGACAGTCTCAGGGACATATCACAGGAAGTGCAGAGACACAAGAGACAGTCTCAGGGACATATTCAGGAAGCGCAGACACACAGAAGACAGTCTCAGGGACATATCATAGGAAGCGCAGACACACAAGAGACAATCTCAGGGACCTATCACAGGAAGCGCAGACACACAAGAGACATTCTCAGGGACATATCACAGGAAGCGCAGACACACAAGAGACAGTCTCAGGGACATATCACAGGAAGCGCAGACACACAAGAGACAGTCTCAGGGACATATCACAGGAAGCGCAGACACACAAGACACAATCTCAGGGACATATCACAGGAAGTGAGACACACAAGAGACAGTCTCAGGGACATATCACAGGAAGCGCAGACACACAAGAGACAGTCTCAGGGACACATCACAGGAAGCGCAGACACACAAGAGACAGTCTCAGGGACATATCACAGGAAGCGGAGACACACAGTAGACAGTCTCAGGGACATATCACAGGAAGCACAGACACACAAGAGACAGTTTCAGGGACATATCACAGGAAGCGCAGACACACAAGAGACAGTCTCAGGGACATATCACAGGAAGCGCAGACACACAGGAGACAATCTCAGGGACATGTCACAGGAAGGGCAGACACACAGGAGACAGTCTCAGAGACATGTCACAGGAAGCGCAGACACACAAGAGACAGTCTCAGGGACCTATCACAGGAAGTGCAGACACACAAGAGACAGTCTCAGGGACCTATCACAGGAAGCGCAGACACACAATAGACAGTCTCAGGGACCTATCACAGGAAGCGCAGACACACAAGAGACAGTCTCAGGGACCTATCACAGGAAGCGCAGACACACAAGAGACAGTCTCAGGGACCTATCACAGGAAGCGCAGACACACAAGAGACAGTCTCAGGGACCTATCACAGGAAGCGCAGACACACAAGAGACAGTCTCAGGGACCTATCACAGGAAGCGCAAACACACAAGAGACAGTCTCAGGGACCTATCACAGGAAGCGCAGACACACAAGAGACAGTCTCAGGGACCTATCACAGGAAGTGCAGACACACAAGAGATAGTCACAGGGACATATCACAGGAAGCGCAGACACACACAGGAGACAGTCTCAGGGACATGTCACAGGAAGCGCAGACACACAAGAGACACTCTCAGGGACATGTCACAGGAAGTGCAGACACACAAGAGACAGTCTCAGGGACATATCACAGGAAGTGCAGACACACAAGAGACAGTCTCAGGGACATATCACAGGAAAAGCAGACACACAGGAGACAGTCTCAGGGACATATCACAGGAAGCGGAGACACACAAGAGACAGTCTCAGGGACATATCACAGGAAGTGCAGACACACAAGATACAGTCTCAGGGACATATCACAGGAAGCGCAGACACACAAGAGACAGTCTCAGGGACCTATCACAGGAAGCGCAGACACACAAGAGACAATCTCAGGGACCTATCACAGGAAGCGCAGACACACAAGAGACAGTCTCAGGGACATATCACAGGAAGTGCAGACACACAAGAGATAGTCACAGGGACATATCACAGGAAGCGCAGACACACACAGGAGACAGTCTCAGGGACATATCACAGGAAACGCAGACACACAAGAGACAGTCTCAGGGACATATCACAGGAAGTGCAGACACACAAGAGACAATCTCAGGGACATATCACAGGAAGTGCAGACACACAAGAGACAGTCTCAGGGACATATCACAGGAAATTCAGACACACAAGAGACAGTCTCAGGGACATATCACAGGAAGCGCAGACACACAGGAGACAGTCTCAGGGACATATCACAGGAAGTGCAGACACACAGGAGAGAGTCTCAGCGACATATAACAGGAAGTGCAGACACACAAAAGACAGTCTCAGGGACATATCACAGGAAGCGCAGACACACAGGAGACAGTCTCAGGGACATATCACAGGAAGCGCAGACACACAGGAGACAGTCTCAGGGACATGTCACAGGAAGCGCAGACACACAAGAGACAGTCTCAGGGACATATCACAGGAAGCGCAGACACACAGGAGACAATCTCAGAGACATGTCACAGGAAGGGCAGACACACAGGAGACAGTCTCAGAGACATGTCACAGGAAGCGCAGACACACAAGAGACAGTCTCAGGGACATATCACAGGAAGTGCAGACACACAAGAGACAGTCTCAGGGACATATCACAGGAAGCACAGACACACAGGAGACAGTCTTAGGGACCTATCACAGGAAGTGCAGACCCACAAGAGACAGTCTCAGGGACCTATCACAGGAAGCACAGACACACAGGATACAGACTCAGGGACATATCACAGGAAGCGCAGACACACATGAGACAGTCTCAGGGACATATCACAGGAAGTGCAGACCCACAAGAGACAGTCTCAGGGACCTATCACAGGAAGCGCAGACACACAAGAGACAGACTCAGGGACATATCACAGGAAGCGCAGACACACATGAGACAGTCTCAGGGACATATCACAGGAAGTGCAGAGACACAAGAGACAGTCTCAGGGACATATACACGAAGCGCAGACACACAGGAGACAGTCTCAGGGACATATCACAGGAATCGCAGACACACAAGAGACAATCTCAGGGACCTATCACAGGAAGTGCAGACACACAGGAGACAGTCTCAGGGACATATCACAGGAAGCGCAGACAAACAGGAGACAGTCTCAGGGACATATCACAGGAAGTGCAGACACACAAGAGACAGTCTCAGAGACCTATCACAGGAAGCGCAGACACACAAGAGACAGTCTCAGAGACCTATCACAGGAAGTGCAGACACACAAGAGACAGTCTCAGGGATGTATACAGGAAGCGCAGACACACAAGAGACAGTCTCAGGGACCTATCACGGGAAGCGCAGACACATAAGAGACAGTCTCAGGGACCTATCACGGGAAGCGCAGACACACAAGAGACAGTCTCCGGGACATATCACAGGAAACGCAGACACACAAGAGACAGTCTCAGAGACCTATCACAGGAAGTGCAGACACACAAGAGACAATCTCAGGGACCTATCACAGGAAGCGCAGACACACAAGAGACAGACTAAGGGACATATCACAGGAAGCGCAGACACACATGAGACAGTCTCAGGGACATATCACAGGAAGTGCAGAGACACAAGAGACAGTCTCAGGGACATATACACGAAGCGCAGACACACAGGAGACAGTCTCAGGGACATATCACAGGAAGCGCAGACACACAAGAGACAATCTCAGGGACCTATCACAGGAAGCGCAGACACACAAGAGACAGTCTCAGGGACATATCACAGGAAGCGCAGACACACATGAGACAGTCTCAGGGACATATCACAGGAAGTGCAGACACACAAGAGACAGTCTCAGGGACATATCACAGGAAGCGCAGACACACAGGAGACAGTCTCAGAGACCTATCACAGGAAGCGCAGACACACAAGAGACAGTCTCAGGGACATATCACAGGAAGCGCAGACACACAAGAGACAGTCTCAGGGACATATACAGGAAGCGCAGACACACAGGAGACAGTCTCAGGGACATATCACAGGAAGCGCAGACACACAAGAGACAGTCTCAGGAACATATCACGGGAAGCGCAGACACACAAGAGAGTCTCAGGGACATATCACAGGAAGCACAGACACACAAGAGACAGTCTCAGGGACATATCACGGGAAGCGCAGACACACAAGAGAGTCTCAGGGACATATCACGGGAAGCGCAGACACACAAGAGAGTCTCAGGGACATATCACAGGAAGCGCAGACACACAAGAGACAATGTCAGGGACCTATCACAGGAAGTGCAGACACACAGGAGACAGTCTCAGGGACCTATCACAGGAAGCGCACACACACAAGAGATAGTCTCAGGGACATATCACAGGAAGCGCAGACACACAAGAGACAGTCTCCCGAACATATCACAGGAAGCGCAGACACACAAAAGAGTCTCAGGGACATATCACAGGAAGCGCAGATACACAAGAGACAGTCTCAGGGACCTATCACAGGAAGCGCAGACACACAAGAGACAATCTCAGGGACATATCACAGGAAGTGCAGACACACAAGAGACAGTCTCAGGGACATATCACAGGAAATTCAGACACACAAGAGACAGTCTCAGGGACATATCACAGGAAGCGCAGACACACAAGAGATAGTCTCAGGGACATATCACAGGAAGCGCAGACACACAGGAGACAGTCTCAGGGACATATCACAGGAAGTGCAGACACACAGGAGAGAGTCTCAGCGACATATAACAGGAAGTGCAGACACACAAAAGACAGTCTCAGGGACATATCACAGGAAGCGCAGACACACAGGAGACAGTCTCAGGGACATATCACAGGAAGCGCAGACACACAGGAGACAGTCTCAGGGACATGTCACAGGAAGCGCAGACACACAAGAGACAGTCTCAGGGACATATCACAGGAAGCGCAGACACACAGGAGACAATCTCAGAGACATGTCACAGGAAGGGCAGACACACAGGAGACAGTCTCAGAGACATGTCACAGGAAGCGCAGACACACAAGAGACAATCTCAGGGACCTATCACAGGAAGTGCAGAACCACAAGAGACAGTCTCAGGGACCTATCACAGGAAGCGCAGACACACAGGAGACAGTCTTAGGGACCTATCACAGGAAGCGCAGACACACAAGAGATAGTCTCAGGGACCTATCACAGGAAGCGCAGACACACAAGAGACAGTCTCAAGGACACATCACAGGAAGTGCAGACACACAGGAGACAGTCTCAGGGACATATCACAGGAAGCGCAGACAAACAGAAGACAGTCTCAGGGACATATCACAGGAAGAGCAGACACACAAGAGACAGTCTCAGAGACCTATCACAGGAAGCGCAGACACACAAGAGACAGTCTCAGAGACCTATCACAGGAAGTGCAGACACACAAGAGACAGTCTCAGGGACGTATACAGGAAGCGCAGACACACAAGAGACAGTCTCAGGGACCTATCACGGGAAGCACAGACACACAAGAGACAGTCTCAGGGACATATCACAGGAAGTGCAGACACACAGGAGACAGTCTCAGGGACATATCACAGGAAGTGCAGACATACAAGAGAAAGTCTCAGGGACCTATCACAGGAAGCGCAGACACACAAGAGACAGTCTCAGGGACATATCACAGGAAACGCAGACACACAAGAGACAGTCTCAGAGACCTATCACAGGAAGTGCAGACACACAAGAGACAATCTCAGGGACCTATCACAGGAAGCGCAGACACACAAGAGACAGACTGAGGGACATATCACAGGAAGCGCAGACACACATGAGACAGTCTCAGGGACATATCACTGGAAGTACAGAGACACAAGAGACAGTCTCAGGGACATATACAGGAAGCGCAGACACACAGGAGACAGTCTCAGGGACATATCACAGGAAGCGCAGACACACAAGAGACAATCTCAGGGACCTATCACAGGAAGCGCAGACACACAAGAGACAGACTCAGGGACATATCACAGGAAGCGCAGACACACATGAGACAGTCTCAGGGACATATCACAGGAAGTGCAGAGACACAAGAGACAGTCTCAGGGACATATTCAGGAAGCGCAGACACACAGAAGACAGTCTCAGGGACATATCACAGGAAGCGCAGACACACAAGAGACAATCTCAGGGACCTATCACAGGAAGCGCAGACACACAAGAGACATTCTCAGGGACATATCACAGGAAGCGCAGACACACAAGAGACAGTCTCAGGGACATATCACAGGAAGCGCAGACACACAAGACACAATCTCAGGGACATATCACAGGAAGTGCAGACACACAAGAGACAGTCTCAGGGACATATCATAGGAAGTGCAGACACACAAGAGACAGTCTCAGGGACATATCACAGGAAGCGCAGACACACAAGAGACAGTCTCAGGGACACATCACAGGAAGCGCAGACACACAAGAGACAGTCTCTAGGACATATCACAGGAAGCGGAGACACACAGTAGACAGTCTCAGGGACATATCACAGGAAGCGCAGACACACAAGAGACAGTCTCAGGGACATATCACAGGAACCACAGACACACAGGAGACAGTCTTAGGGACCTATCACAGGAAGTGCAGACCCACAAGAGACAGACTCAGGGACATATCACAGGAAGCGCAGACACACATGAGACAGTCTCAGGGACATATCACAGGAAGTGCAGAGACACAAGAGACAGTCTCAGGGACATATACACGAAGCGCAGACACACAGGAGATAGTCTCAGGGACATATCACAGGAATCGCAGACACACAAGAGACAATCTCAGGGACCTATCACAGGAAGTGCAGACACACAGGAGACAGTCTCAGGGACATATCACAGGAAGCGCAGACAAACAGGAGACAGTCTCAGGGACATATCACAGGAAGTGCAGACACACAAGAGATAGTCACAGGGACATATCACAGGAAGCGCAGACACACAAGAGACAGTCTCAGGGACCTATCACAGGAAGCGCAGACACACAAGAGACAATCTCAGGGACCTATCACAGGAAGCGCAGACACACAAGAGACAGTCTCAGGGACATATCACAGGAAGCGCAGACACACACAGGAGACAGTCTCAGGGACATGTCACAGGAAGCGCAGACACACAAGAGACAGTCGCAGAGACACATCAAAGGAAGTGCAGACACACAGGAGACCGTCTCAGGGACCTATCACAGGAAGCGCAGACACACAGGAGACAGTCTCAGGGACATATCATAGGAAGTGCAGACACACAAGAGACAGTCTCAGGGACATATCACAGGAAGCGCAGACACACAAGAGACAGTCTCAGGGACACATCACAGGAAGCGCAGACACACAAGAGACAGTCTCAGGGACATATCACAGGAAGCGGAGACACACAGTAGACAGTCTCAGGGACATATCACAGGAAGCGCAGACACACAAAAGACAGTTTCAGGGACATATCACAGGAAGTGCAGACACACAAGAGACAGTCTCAGGGACATATCACAGGAAGTGCAGACACACAAGAGACAGTCTCAGGGACATATCACAGGAAGAGCAGACACACAAGAGACAGTCTCAGGGACCTATCACAGGAAGCGCAGACACACAGGAGACAATCTCAGGGACATATCACAGGAAGTGCAGACACACAAGAGACAGTCTCAGGGACCTATCACAGGAAGCGCAGACACACAAGAGACAATCTCAGGGACCCATCACAAAAAGCGCAGACACACAGGAGACAATCTCAGGGACCTATCACAGGAAGCGCAGACACACAAGAGACAGTCTCAGGGACATATCACAGGAAGCGCAGACACACAAGAGACAGTCTCAGGGACATATCACAGGAAGTGCAGACCCACAAGAGACAGTCTCAGGGACATATCACAGGAAACGCAGACACACAAGAGACAGTCTCAGGGATATATCACAGGAAGCGCAGACCCACAAGAGACAGTCTCAGGGACATATCACAGGAACCACAGACACACAGGAGACAGTCTTAGGGACCTATCACAGGAAGTGCAGACCCACAAGAGACAGTCTCAGGGACACATCACAGGAAGTGCAGACACACAGGAGACAGTCTCAGGGACATATCACAGGAAACGCAGACACACAAGAGACAGTCTCAGGGATATATCACAGGAAGTGCAGACACACAAGAGACAGTCTCAGGGACACATCACAGGAAGCGCAGACACACAAGAGACAGTCTCAGAGACATATCACAGGAAGTGCAGACACACAAGAGACAGTCTCAGGGACACATCACAGGAAGTGCAGACACACAGGAGACAGTCTCAGGGACATATCACAGGAAGCGCAGACACACAAGAGACAGTCTCAGGGACACATCACAGGAAGTGCAGACACACAGGAGACAGTCTCAGGGACATATCACAGGAAGCGCAGACACACAAGAGACAGTCTCACGGACATATCACAGGAAGCGCAGACACATAAGAGACAGTCTCAGAGATATGTCACAGGAAGTGCAGACACACAAGAGACAGTCTCAGGGACCTATCAGAGGAAGTGCAGACACACAAGAGACAGTCTCAGGGAGATATCACAGGAAGTGCAGACACACAAGAGACAGTCTCAGGGACATATCACAGGAAGCGCAGACACACAGGAGACAGTCTCAGGGACATGTCACAGGAAGCGCAAACACACAGGAGACAGTCTCAGGGACATATCACGGGAGGCGCAGACACACAAGAGACAGTCTCAGGGACATATCACGGGAAGCGCAGACACACAAGAGACAATCTCAGGGACCCATCACAAAAAGCGCAGACACACAAGAGACAATCTCAGGGACCTATCACAGGAAGCGCAGACACACAAGAGACAGTCTCAGGGACATATCACAGGAAGCGCAGACACACAAGAGACAGTCTCAGGGACATATCACAGGAAGTGCAGACCCACAAGAGACAGTCTCAGGGACATATCACAGGAAGCGCAGACACACAGGAGACAGTCTTAGGGACCTATCACAGGAAGCGCAGACCCACAAGAGACAGTCTCAGGGACATATCACAGGAAACGCAGACACACAAGAGACAGTCTCAGGGACATATCACAGGAAGCGCAGACCCACAAGAGACAGTCTCAGGGACATATCACAGGAACCACAGACACACAGGAGACAGTCTTAGGGACCTATCACAGGAAGTGCAGACCCACATGAGACAGTCTCAGGGACCTATCACAGGAAGCGCAGACACACAGGAGACAGTCTTAGGGACCTATCACAGGAAGCGCAGACACACAAGGGACAGTCTCAGGGACCTATCACAGGAAGCGCAGACACACAAGAGACAGTCTCAGGGACACATCACAGGAAGTGCAGACACACAGGAGACAGTCTCAGGGACATATCAGAGGAAGCGCAGACAAACAGGAGACAGTCTCAGGGACATATCACAGGAAGAGCAGACACACAAGAGACAGTCTCAGAGACCTATCACAGGAAGCGCAGACACACAAGAGACAGTCTCAGAGACCTATCACAGGAAGTGCAGACACACAAGAGACAGTCTCAGGGACGTATACAGGAAGCGCAGACACACAAGAGACAGTCTCAGGGAGCTATCACGGGAAGCGCAGACACACAAGAGACAGTCTCAGGGACATATCACAGGAAGTGCAGACACACAGGAGACAGTCTCAGGGACATATCACAGGAAGTGCAGACATACAAGAGAAAGTCTCAGGGACCTATCACAGGAAGCGCAGACACACAAGAGACAGTCTCAGGGACATATCACAGGAAACGCAGACACACAAGAGACAGTCTCAGAGACCTATCACAGGAAGTGCAGACACACAAGAGACAATCTCAGGGACCTATCACAGGAAGCGCAGACACACAAGAGACAGACTGAGGGACATATCACTGGAAGCGCAGACACACATGAGACAGTCTCAGGGACATATCACAGGAAGTGCAGAGACACAAGAGACAGTCTCAGGGACATATACAGGAAGCGCAGACACACAGGAGACAGTCTCAGGGACATATCACAGGAAGTGCAGACACACAAGAGACAATCTCAGGGACCTATCACAGGAAGCGCAGACACACAAGAGACAGACTCAGGGACATATCACAGGAAGTGCAGACACACAAGAGACAATCTCAGGGACATATCACAGGAAGCGCAGACACACAAGAGACAATCTCAGGGACCTATCACAGGAAGCGCAGACACACAAGAGACAGACTCAGGGACATATCACAGGAAGCGCAGACACACATGAGACAGTCTCAGGGACATATCACAGGAAGTGCAGAGACACAAGAGACAGTCTCAGGGACATATTCAGGAAGCGCAGACACACAGAAGACAGTCTCAGGGACATATCATAGGAAGCGCAGACACACAAGAGACAATCTCAGGGACCTATCACAGGAAGCGCAGACACACAAGAGACATTCTCAGGGACATATCACAGGAAGCGCAGACACACAAGAGACAGTCTCAGGGACATATCACAGGAAGCGCAGACACACAAGAGACAGTCTCAGGGACATATCACAGGAAGCGCAGACACACAAGACACAATCTCAGGGACATATCACAGGAAGTGAGACACACAAGAGACAGTCTCAGGGACATATCACAGGAAGCGCAGACACACAAGAGACAGTCTCAGGGACACATCACAGGAAGCGCAGACACACAAGAGACAGTCTCAGGGACATATCACAGGAAGCGGAGACACACAGTAGACAGTCTCAGGGACATATCACAGGAAGCACAGACACACAAGAGACAGTTTCAGGGACATATCACAGGAAGCGCAGACACACAAGAGACAGTCTCAGGGACATATCACAGGAAGCGCAGACACACAGGAGACAATCTCAGGGACATGTCACAGGAAGGGCAGACACACAGGAGACAGTCTCAGAGACATGTCACAGGAAGCGCAGACACACAAGAGACAGTCTCAGGGACCTATCACAGGAAGTGCAGACACACAAGAGACAGTCTCAGGGACCTATCACAGGAAGCGCAGACACACAATAGACAGTCTCAGGGACCTATCACAGGAAGCGCAGACACACAAGAGACAGTCTCAGGGACCTATCACAGGAAGCGCAGACACACAAGAGACAGTCTCAGGGACCTATCACAGGAAGCGCAGACACACAAGAGACAGTCTCAGGGACCTATCACAGGAAGCGCAGACACACAAGAGACAGTCTCAGGGACCTATCACAGGAAGCGCAAACACACAAGAGACAGTCTCAGGGACCTATCACAGGAAGCGCAGACACACAAGAGACAGTCTCAGGGACCTATCACAGGAAGTGCAGACACACAAGAGATAGTCACAGGGACATATCACAGGAAGCGCAGACACACACAGGAGACAGTCTCAGGGACATGTCACAGGAAGCGCAGACACACAAGAGACACTCTCAGGGACATGTCACAGGAAGTGCAGACACACAAGAGACAGTCTCAGGGACATATCACAGGAAGTGCAGACACACAAGAGACAGTCTCAGGGACATATCACAGGAAAAGCAGACACACAGGAGACAGTCTCAGGGACATATCACAGGAAGCGGAGACACACAAGAGACAGTCTCAGGGACATATCACAGGAAGTGCAGACACACAAGATACAGTCTCAGGGACATATCACAGGAAGCGCAGACACACAAGAGACAGTCTCAGGGACCTATCACAGGAAGCGCAGACACACAAGAGACAATCTCAGGGACCTATCACAGGAAGCGCAGACACACAAGAGACAGTCTCAGGGACATATCACAGGAAGTGCAGACACACAAGAGATAGTCACAGGGACATATCACAGGAAGCGCAGACACACACAGGAGACAGTCTCAGGGACATATCACAGGAAACGCAGACACACAAGAGACAGTCTCAGGGACATATCACAGGAAGTGCAGACACACAAGAGACAATCTCAGGGACATATCACAGGAAGTGCAGACACACAAGAGACAGTCTCAGGGACATATCACAGGAAATTCAGACACACAAGAGACAGTCTCAGGGACATATCACAGGAAGCGCAGACACACAGGAGACAGTCTCAGGGACATATCACAGGAAGTGCAGACACACAGGAGAGAGTCTCAGCGACATATAACAGGAAGTGCAGACACACAAAAGACAGTCTCAGGGACATATCACAGGAAGCGCAGACACACAGGAGACAGTCTCAGGGACATATCACAGGAAGCGCAGACACACAGGAGACAGTCTCAGGGACATGTCACAGGAAGCGCAGACACACAAGAGACAGTCTCAGGGACATATCACAGGAAGCGCAGACACACAGGAGACAATCTCAGAGACATGTCACAGGAAGGGCAGACACACAGGAGACAGTCTCAGAGACATGTCACAGGAAGCGCAGACACACAAGAGACAGTCTCAGGGACATATCACAGGAAGTGCAGACACACAAGAGACAGTCTCAGGGACATATCACAGGAAGCACAGACACACAGGAGACAGTCTTAGGGACCTATCACAGGAAGTGCAGACCCACAAGAGACAGTCTCAGGGACCTATCACAGGAAGCACAGACACACAGGATACAGACTCAGGGACATATCACAGGAAGCGCAGACACACATGAGACAGTCTCAGGGACATATCACAGGAAGTGCAGACCCACAAGAGACAGTCTCAGGGACCTATCACAGGAAGCGCAGACACACAAGAGACAGACTCAGGGACATATCACAGGAAGCGCAGACACACATGAGACAGTCTCAGGGACATATCACAGGAAGTGCAGAGACACAAGAGACAGTCTCAGGGACATATACACGAAGCGCAGACACACAGGAGACAGTCTCAGGGACATATCACAGGAATCGCAGACACACAAGAGACAATCTCAGGGACCTATCACAGGAAGTGCAGACACACAGGAGACAGTCTCAGGGACATATCACAGGAAGCGCAGACAAACAGGAGACAGTCTCAGGGACATATCACAGGAAGTGCAGACACACAAGAGACAGTCTCAGAGACCTATCACAGGAAGCGCAGACACACAAGAGACAGTCTCAGAGACCTATCACAGGAAGTGCAGACACACAAGAGACAGTCTCAGGGATGTATACAGGAAGCGCAGACACACAAGAGACAGTCTCAGGGACCTATCACGGGAAGCGCAGACACATAAGAGACAGTCTCAGGGACCTATCACGGGAAGCGCAGACACACAAGAGACAGTCTCCGGGACATATCACAGGAAACGCAGACACACAAGAGACAGTCTCAGAGACCTATCACAGGAAGTGCAGACACACAAGAGACAATCTCAGGGACCTATCACAGGAAGCGCAGACACACAAGAGACAGACTAAGGGACATATCACAGGAAGCGCAGACACACATGAGACAGTCTCAGGGACATATCACAGGAAGTGCAGAGACACAAGAGACAGTCTCAGGGACATATACACGAAGCGCAGACACACAGGAGACAGTCTCAGGGACATATCACAGGAAGCGCAGACACACAAGAGACAATCTCAGGGACCTATCACAGGAAGCGCAGACACACAAGAGACAGTCTCAGGGACATATCACAGGAAGCGCAGACACACATGAGACAGTCTCAGGGACATATCACAGGAAGTGCAGACACACAAGAGACAGTCTCAGGGACATATCACAGGAAGCGCAGACACACAGGAGACAGTCTCAGAGACCTATCACAGGAAGCGCAGACACACAAGAGACAGTCTCAGGGACATATCACAGGAAGCGCAGACACACAAGAGACAGTCTCAGGGACATATACAGGAAGCGCAGACACACAGGAGACAGTCTCAGGGACATATCACAGGAAGCGCAGACACACAAGAGACAGTCTCAGGAACATATCACGGGAAGCGCAGACACACAAGAGAGTCTCAGGGACATATCACAGGAAGCACAGACACACAAGAGACAGTCTCAGGGACATATCACGGGAAGCGCAGACACACAAGAGAGTCTCAGGGACATATCACGGGAAGCGCAGACACACAAGAGAGTCTCAGGGACATATCACAGGAAGCGCAGACACACAAGAGACAATGTCAGGGACCTATCACAGGAAGTGCAGACACACAGGAGACAGTCTCAGGGACCTATCACACACAAGAGATAGTCTCAGGGACATATCACAGGAAGCGCAGACACACAAGAGACAGTCTCCCGAACATATCACAGGAAGCGCAGACACACAAGAGAGTCTCAGGGACATATCACGGGAAGCGCAGACACACAAGAGAGTCTCAGGGACATATCACAGGAAGCGCAGACACACAAGAGACAATGTCAGGGACCTATCACAGGAAGTGCAGACACACAGGAGACAGTCTCAGGGACCTATCACACACAAGAGATAGTCTCAGGGACATATCACAGGAAGCGCAGACACACAAGAGACAGTCTCCCGAACATATCACAGGAAGCGCAGACACACAAAAGAGTCTCAGGGACATATCACAGGAAGCGCAGATACACAAGAGACAGTCTCAGGGACCTATCACAGGAAGCGCAGACACACAAGAGACAATCTCAGGGACATATCACAGGAAGTGCAGACACACAAGAGACAGTCTCAGGGACATATCACAGGAAATTCAGACACACAAGAGACAGTCTCAGGGACATATCACAGGAAGCGCAGACACACAAGAGATAGTCTCAGGGACATATCACAGGAAGCGCAGACACACAGGAGACAGTCTCAGGGACATATCACAGGAAGTGCAGACACACAGGAGAGAGTCTCAGCGACATATAACAGGAAGTGCAGACACACAAAAGACAGTCTCAGGGACATATCACAGGAAGCGCAGACACACAGGAGACAGTCTCAGGGACATATCACAGGAAGCGCAGACACACAGGAGACAGTCTCAGGGACATGTCACAGGAAGCGCAGACACACAAGAGACAGTCTCAGGGACATATCACAGGAAGCGCAGACACACAGGAGACAATCTCAGAGACATGTCACAGGAAGGGCAGACACACAGGAGACAGTCTCAGAGACATGTCACAGGAAGCGCAGACACACAAGAGACAATCTCAGGGACCTATCACAGGAAGTGCAGAACCACAAGAGACAGTCTCAGGGACCTATCACAGGAAGCGCAGACACACAGGAGACAGTCTTAGGGACCTATCACAGGAAGCGCAGACACACAAGAGATAGTCTCAGGGACCTATCACAGGAAGCGCAGACACACAAGAGACAGTCTCAAGGACACATCACAGGAAGTGCAGACACACAGGAGACAGTCTCAGGGACATATCACAGGAAGCGCAGACAAACAGAAGACAGTCTCAGGGACATATCACAGGAAGAGCAGACACACAAGAGACAGTCTCAGAGACCTATCACAGGAAGTGCAGACACACAAGAGACAGTCTCAGGGACGTATACAGGAAGCGCAGACACACAAGAGACAGTCTCAGGGACCTATCACGGGAAGCACAGACACACAAGAGACAGTCTCAGGGACATATCACAGGAAGTGCAGACACACAGGAGACAGTCTCAGGGACATATCACAGGAAGTGCAGACATACAAGAGAAAGTCTCAGGGACCTATCACAGGAAGCGCAGACACACAAGAGACAGTCTCAGGGACATATCACAGGAAACGCAGACACACAAGAGACAGTCTCAGAGACCTATCACAGGAAGTGCAGACACACAAGAGACAATCTCAGGGACCTATCACAGGAAGCGCAGACACACAAGAGACAGACTGAGGGACATATCACAGGAAGCGCAGACACACATGAGACAGTCTCAGGGACATATCACTGGAAGTACAGAGACACAAGAGACAGTCTCAGGGACATATACAGGAAGCGCAGACACACAGGAGACAGTCTCAGGGACATATCACAGGAAGCGCAGACACACAAGAGACAATCTCAGGGACCTATCACAGGAAGCGCAGACACACAAGAGACAGACTCAGGGACATATCACAGGAAGCGCAGACACACATGAGACAGTCTCAGGGACATATCACAGGAAGTGCAGAGACACAAGAGACAGTCTCAGGGACATATTCAGGAAGCGCAGACACACAGAAGACAGTCTCAGGGACATATCACAGGAAGCGCAGACACACAAGAGACAATCTCAAGGACCTATCACAGGAAGCGCAGACACACAAGAGACATTCTCAGGGACATATCACAGGAAGCGCAGACACACAAGAGACAGTCTCAGGGACATATCACAGGAAGCGCATACACACAAGAGACAGTCTCAGGGACATATCACAGGAAGCGCAGACACACAAGACACAATCTCAGGGACATATCACAGGAAGTGCAGACACACAAGAGACAGTCTCAGGGACATATCATAGGAAGTGCAGACACACAAGAGACAGTCTCAGGGACATATCACAGGAAGCGCAGACACACAAGAGACAGTCTCAGGGACACATCACAGGAAGCGCAGACACACAAGAGACAGTCTCTAGGACATATCACAGGAAGCGGAGACACACAGTAGACAGTCTCAGGGACATATCACAGGAAGCGCAGACACACAAGAGACAGTCTCAGGGACATATCACAGGAACCACAGACACACAGGAGACAGTCTTAGGGACCTATCACAGGAAGTGCAGACCCACAAGAGACAGACTCAGGGACATATCACAGGAAGCGCAGACACACATGAGACAGTCTCAGGGACATATCACAGGAAGTGCAGAGACACAAGAGACAGTCTCAGGGACATATACACGAAGCGCAGACACACAGGAGACAGTCTCAGGGACATATCACAGGAATCGCAGACACACAAGAGACAATCTCAGGGACCTATCACAGGAAGTGCAGACACACAGGAGACAGTCTCAGGGACATATCACAGGAAGCGCAGACAAACAGGAGACAGTCTCAGGGACATATCACAGGAAGTGCAGACACACAAGAGATAGTCACAGGGACATATCACAGGAAGCGCAGACACACAAGAGACAGTCTCAGGGACCTATCACAGGAAGCGCAGACACACAAGAGACAATCTCAGGGACCTATCACAGGAAGCGCAGACACACAAGAGACAGTCTCAGGGACATATCACAGGAAGCGCAGACACACACAGGAGACAGTCTCAGGGACATGTCACAGGAAGCGCAGACACACAAGAGACAGTCGCAGAGACACATCAAAGGAAGTGCAGACACACAGGAGACCGTCTCAGGGACCTATCACAGGAAGCGCAGACACACAGGAGACAGTCTCAGGGACATATCATAGGAAGTGCAGACACACAAGAGACAGTCTCAGGGACATATCACAGGAAGCGCAGACACACAAGAGACAGTCTCAGGGACACATCACAGGAAGCGCAGACACACAAGAGACAGTCTCAGGGACATATCACAGGAAGCGGAGACACACAGTAGACAGTCTCAGGGACATATCACAGGAAGCGCAGACACACAAAAGACAGTTTCAGGGACATATCACAGGAAGTGCAGACACACAAGAGACAGTCTCAGGGACATATCACAGGAAGTGCAGACACACAAGAGACAGTCTCAGGGACATATCACAGGAAGAGCAGACACACAAGAGACAGTCTCAGGGACCTATCACAGGAAGCGCAGACACACAGGAGACAATCTCAGGGACATATCACAGGAAGTGCAGACACACAAGAGACAGTCTTAGGGACCTATCACAGGAAGCGCAGACACACAAGAGACAATCTCAGGGACCCATCACAAAAAGCGCAGACACACAGGAGACAATCTCAGGGACCTATCACAGGAAGCGCAGACACACAAGAGACAGTCTCAGGGACATATCACAGGAAGCGCAGACACACAAGAGACAGTCTCAGGGACATATCACAGGAAGTGCAGACCCACAAGAGACAGTCTCAGGGACATATCACAGGAAACGCAGACACACAAGAGACAGTCTCAGGGATATATCACAGGAAGCGCAGACCCACAAGAGACAGTCTCAGGGACATATCACAGGAACCACAGACACACAGGAGACAGTCTTAGGGACCTATCACAGGAAGTGCAGACCCACAAGAGACAGTCTCAGGGACCTATCACAGGAAGCGCAGACACACAGGAGACAGTCTTAGGGACCTATCACAGGAAGCGCAGACACACAAGAGACAGTCTCAGGGACCAATCACAGGAAGCGCAGACACACAAGAGACAATCTCAGGGACCTATCACAGGAAGCGCAGACACACAAGAGACAGACTCAGGGACATATCACAGGAAGCGCAGACACACAGGAGACAGTCTCAGGGACATATCATAGGAAGTGCAGACACACAAGAGACAGTCTCAGGGACATATCACAGGAAGCGCAGACACACAAGAGACAGTCTCAGGGACACATCACAGGAAGCGCAGACACACAAGAGACAGTCTCAGGGACATATCACAGGAAGCGGAGACACACAGTAGACAGTCTCAGGGACATATCACAGGAAGCGCAGACACACAAGAGACAGTTTCAGGGACATATCACAGGAAGTGCAGACACACAAGAGACAGTCTCAGGGACATATCACAGGAAGTGCAGACACGCAAGAGACAGTCTCAAGGACATATCACAGGAAGTGCAGACACGCAAGAGACAGTCTCAAGGACCTATCACAGGAAGCACAGACACACAGGAGACAATCTCAGGGACATATCACAGGAAGTGCAGACACACAAGAGACAGTCTCAGGGACCTATCACAGGAAGCGCAGACACACAAGAGACAATCTCAGGGACCCATCACAAAAAGCGCAGACACACAAGAGACAATCTCAGGGACCTATCACAGGAAGCGCAGACACACAAGAGACAGTCTCAGGGACATATCACAGGAAGCGCAGACACACAAGAGACAGTCTCAGGGACATATCACAGGAAGTGAAGACCCACAAGAGACAGTCTCAGGGACATATCACAGGAAGCGCAGACACACAGGAGACAGTCTTAGGGACCTATCACAGGAAG
This sequence comes from Taudactylus pleione, assembly GCA_031769625.1. Classification (NCBI taxonomy): domain Eukaryota; kingdom Metazoa; phylum Chordata; class Amphibia; order Anura; family Myobatrachidae; genus Taudactylus; species Taudactylus pleione. The sequence continues at coordinate 242,340 of JAUIMM010001090.1, forward strand.
CGCAGACCCACAAGAGACAGTCTCAGGGACATATCACAGGAAACGCAGACACACAAGAGACAGTCTCAGGGACATATCACAGGAAGCGCAGACCCACAAGAGACAGTCTCAGGGACATATCACAGGAACCACAGACACACAGGAGACAGTCTTAGGGACCTATCACAGGAAGCGCAGACACACAAGAGACAGTCTCAGGGACCTATCACAGGAAGTGCAGACACACAAGAGACAGTCTCAGGGACATATACAGGAAGCGCAGACACACAAGAGACAGTCTCAGGGACCTATCACGGGAAGCGCAGACACACAAGAGACAGACTCAGGGACATATCACAGGAAGCGCAGACACACATGAGACAGTCTCAGGGACATATCACAGGAAGTGCAGAGACACAAGAGACAGTCTCAGGGACATATACAGGAAGCGCAGACACACAGGAGACAGTCTTAGGGACATATCACAGGAAGCGCAGACACACAAGAGACAATCTCAGGGACCTATCACAGGAAGCGCAGACACACAAGAGACATTCTCAGGGACATATCACAGGAAGCGCAGACACACAAGAGACAGTCTCAGGGACATATCACAGGAAGCGCAGACATACAAGAGACAGTCTCAGGGACATATCACAGGAAGCGCAGACACACAAGACACAATCTCAGGGACATATCACAGGAAGCGCAGACACACAAGAGACAGTCTCAGGGACATATCACAGGAAGTGCAGACACACAAGAGACAGTCTCAGGGACATATCACAGGAAGTGCAGATACACAAGAGACAGTCTCAGGGACATATCACAGGAAGTGCAGACACACAAGAGACAGTCTCAGGGACCTATCACAGGAAGCGCAGATACACAAGAGACAGTCTCAGGGATATATCACAGGAAGCGCAGACACACAAGCGATAGTCTCAGGGACACATCACAGGAAGCACAGACACACAAGAGACAGTCTCAGGGACACATCACTGGAAGCGCAGACACACAGGAGACAGTCTCAGGGACCTATCACAGGAAGCGCAGACACACAAGAGACAGTCTCAGGGACCAATCACAGGAAGTGCAGACACACAGGAGACAGTCTCAGGGACCTATCACAGGAAGCGCAGACACACAGGAGACAGTCTCAGGGACATATCACAGGAAGCGCACACACACAAGAGATAGTCTCAGGGACATATCACAGGAAGCGCAGACACTCAAGAGACCGTCTCAGGGACATATCACAGGAAGCGCAGACACACAGGAGACCGTCTCAGGGACCTATCACAGGAAGCGCAGACACACAGGAGACAGTCTCAGGGACCTCTCACAGGAAGTGCACACACACAAGAGACAGTCTCAGGGACCTATCACAGGAAGTGCTGATACACAGGAGACAGTCTCAGGGACATATCACCATATCACAGGAAGTGCACACACACAAGAGACAGTCTCAGGGACCTATCACAGGAAGTGCAGATAAACAGGAGACAGTCTCAGGGACATATCACAGGAAGTGCAGACACACAGGAGACGGTCTCAGGGACATGTCACAGGAAGAGCAGACACACAGGAGATGGTCTCAGGGACATGTCACTGGAAGCGCAGACACACAGGAGACCGTCTCAGGGACATATCACAGGAAGCGCAGACACACAAGAGACAGTCTCACGGACATATCACAGGAAGCGCAGACACACAAGAGACAGTCTCAGAGATATGTCACAGGAAGTGCAGACACACAAGAGACAGTCTCAGGGACCTATCAGAGGAAGTGCAGACACACAAGAGACAGTCTCAGGGAGATATCACAGGAAGTGCAGACACACAAGAGACAGTCTCAGGGACATATCACAGGAAGCGCAGACACAAAAGAGACAGTCTCAGGGACACATCACAGGAAGCGCAGACACACAAGAGACAGTCTCAGAGACATATCACAGGAAGTGCAGACACACAAGAGACAGTCTCAGGGACACATCACAGGAAGTGCAGACACACAGGAGACAGTCTCAGGGACATATCACAGGAAGCTCAGACACACAAGAGACAGTCTCAGGGACACATCACAGGAAGTGCAGACACACAGGAGACAGTCTCAGGGACATATCACAGGAAGCGCAGACACACAAGAGACAGTCTCACGGACATATCACAGGAAGCGCAGACACACAAGAGACAGTCTCAGAGATATGTCACAGGAAGTGCAGACACACAAGAGACAGTCTCAGGGACCTATCAGAGGAAGTGCAGACACACAAGAGACAGTCTCAGGGAGATATCACAGGAAGTGCAGACACACAAGAGACAGTCTCAGGGACATATCACAGGAAGCGCAGACACACAGGAGACAGTCTCAGGGACATGTCACAGGAAGCGCAAACACACAGGAGACAGTCTCAGGGACATATCACGGGAGGCGCAGACACACAAGAGACAGTCTCAGGGACATATCACGGGAAGCGCAGACACACAAGAGACAGTCTCAGGGACATATCACAGGAAGTGCAGACACACAAGAGACAGTCTCAGGGACACATCACAGGAAGCGCAGACACACAAGAGACAGTCTCAGAGACATATCACAGGAAGTGCAGACACACAAGAGACAGTCTCAGGGACACATCACAGGAAGTGCAGACACACAGGAGACAGTCTCAGGGACATATCACAGGAAGTGCAGACACACAAGAGACAGTCTCAGGGACACATCACAGGAAGTGCAGACACACAGGAGACAGTCTCAGGGACATATCACAGGAAGCGCAGACACACAAGAGACAGTCTCACGGACATATCACAGGAAGCGCAGACACACAAGAGACAGTCTCAAAGATATGTCACAGGAAGTGCAGACACACAAGAGACAGTCTCAGGGACCTATCAGAGGAAGTGCAGACACACAAGAGACAGTCTCAGGGAGATATCACAGGAAGTGCAGACACACAAGAGACAGTCTCAGGGACATATCACAGGAAGCGCAGACACACAGGAGACAGTCTCAGGGACATGTCACAGGAAGCGCAAACACACAGGAGACAGTCTCAGGGACATATCACGGGAGGCGCAGACACACAAGAGACAGTCTCAGGGACATATCACGGGAAGCGCAGACACACAAGAGACAATCTCAGGGACATATCACAGCAAGTGCAGACACACAAGAGACAGTCTCAGGGACATATCACAGCAAGTGCAGACACACAAGAGACAGTGTCAGGGACATATCACAGGAAGTGCAGACACACAAGAGACAGTCTCAGGGACATATCACAGAAAGCGCAGACACACAGGAGACAGTCTCAGGGACATATCACAGGAAGCGCAGACACACATGAGACAGTCTCAGGGACATATCACAGGAAGCGCAGACACACAAGAGACAGTCTCAGGGACATATCACAGGAAGCGCAGACACACAAGAGACAGTCTCAGGGACCTATCACAGGAAGCGCAGACACACAAGAGACAGTCTCAGGGACACATCACAGGAAGTGCAGAAACACAGGAGACAGTCTCAGGGACATATCACAGGAAGCGCAGACAAACAGGAGACAGTCTCAGGGACATATCACAGGAAGTGCAGACACACAAGAGACAGTCTCAGGGATGTATACTGGAAGCGCAGACACACAAGAGACAGTCTCAGGGATCTATCATGGGAAGCGCAGACACACAAGAGACAGTCTCAGGGACCTATCACAGGAAGCGCAGACACACAAGAGACAGTCTCAGAGACCTATCACAGGAAGTGCAGACACAGAAGAGACAATCTCAGGGACCTATCACAGGAAGCGCAGACACACAAGAGACAGACTCAGGGACATATCACAAGAAGCGCAGACACACATGAGACAGTCTCAGGGACATATCACAGGAAGTGCAGAGACACAAGAGACAGTCTCAGGGACATATACAGGAAGCGCAGACACACAGGAGACAGTCTCAGGGACATATCACAGGAAGCGCAGACACACAAGAGACAGTCTCAGGGACATATCACAGGAAGTGCAGACACACAAGAGACAGTCTCAGGGACATATCACAGGAAGTGCAGATACACAAGAGACAGTCCCAGGGACATATCACAGGAAGTGCAGACACACAAGACACAGTCTCAGGGACCTATCACAGGAAGTGCAGATACACAAGAGACAGTCTCAGGGATATATCACAGGAAGCGCAGACACACAAGCGACAGTCTCAGGGACACATCACAGGAAGCACAGACACACAAGAGACAGTCTCAGGGACACATCACAGGATGCGCAGACACACAGGAGACAGTCTCAGGGACATATCACAGGAAATGCAGACACACAAGAGACAGTCTCAGGGACCTATCACAGGAAGTGCAGACACACAGGAGACAGTCTCAGGGACCTATCACAGGAAGCGCAGACACACAGGAGACAGTCTCAGGGACCTATCACAGGAAGCGGACACACACAAGAGATAGTCTCAGGGACAAATCACAGGAAGCGCAGACACACAAGAGACAGTCTCAGGGACATATCACAGGAAGCGTAGACACACAGGAGACCGTCTCAGGGACCTATCACAGGAAGCGCAGACACACAGGAGACAGTCTCAGGGACCTATCACAGGAAGTGCAGACACACAGGAGACGGTCTCAGGGACATGTCACAGGAAGCGCAGACAAACAGGAGACCGTCTCAGGGACCTATCACAGGAAGCGCAGACACACAGGAGACAGTCTCAGGGACATATCACAGGAAGCGTAGACACACAGGAGACCGTCTCAGGGACCTATCACAGGAAGCGCAGACACACAGGAGACAGTCTCAGGGACCTATCACAGGAAGTGCAGACACACAGGAGACGGTCTCAGGGACATGTCACAGGAAGCACAGACACACAGGAGACAGTCTCAGGGACCTATCACAGGAAGTGCAGACACACAAGAGACAGTCTCAGGGACATGTCACAGGAAGCGCAGACCCACAAGAGATAGTCTCAGGGACATATCACAGGAAGCGCAGACACACAAGAGACAGTCTCAGGGACATATCACAGGAAGCGTAGACACACAGGAGACCGTCTCAGGGACCTATCACAGGAAGTGCAGACACACAGGAGACGGTCTCAGGGACCTGTCACAGGAAGCGTAGACACACAGGAGACCGTCTCAGGGACCTATCACAGGAAGTGCAGACACACAGGAGACGGTCTCAGGGACACATCACAGGAAGCGCAGACACACAAGAGACAGTCTCACGGACATATCACAGGAAGCGCAGACACACAAGAGACAGTCTCACGGACATATCACAGGAAGCGCAGACACACAAGAGACAGTCTCAGAGATATGTCACAGGAAGTGCAGACACACAAGAGACAGTCTCAGGGACACATCACAGGAAGTGCAGACACACAGGAGACAGTCTCAGGGACATATCACAGGAAGCGCAGACACACAAGAGACAGTCTCACGGACATATCACAGGAAGCGCAGACACACAAGAGACAGTCTCAGAGATATGTCACAGGAAGTGCAGACACAAAAGAGACAGTCTCAGGGACCTATCAGAGGAAGTGCAGACACACAAGAGACAGTCTCAGGGACATATCACAGGAAGTGCAGACACACAGGAGACGGTCTCAGGGACATGTCACAGGAAGCGCAGACACACAGGAGACGGTCTCAGGGACATGTCACAGGAAGCGCAGGCACACAAGAGACAGTCTCAGGGACACATCACAGGAAGCGCAGACACACAAGAGACAGTCTCACGGACATATCACAGGAAGCGCAGACACACAAGAGACAGTCTCACGGACATATCACAGGAAGCGCAGACACACAAGAGACAGTCTCAGAGATATGTCACAGGAAGTGCAGACACACAAGAGACAGTCTCAGGGACACATCACAGGAAGTGCAGACACACAGGAGACAGTCTCAGGGACATATCACAGGAAGCGCAGACACACAAGAGACAGTCTCACGGACATATCACAGGAAGCGCAGACACACAAGATACAGTCTCAGAGATATGTCACAGGAAGTGCAGACACACAAGAGACAGTCTCAGGGACCTATCAGAGGAAGTGCAGACACACAAGAGACAGTCTCAGGGAGATATCACAGGAAGTGCAGACACACAAGAGACAGTCTCAGGGACATATCACAGGAAGCGCAGATACACAGGAGACAGTCTCAGGGACATGTTACAGGAAGCACAAACACACAGGAGACAGTCTCAGGGACATATCACGGGAGGCGCAGACACACAAGAGACAGTCTCAGGGACATATCATGGGAAGCGCAGACTCACAAGAGACAATCTCAGGGACCTATCACAGGAAGTGCAGACACACAAGAGACAGTCTCAGGGACATATCACAGCAAGTGCAGACACACAAGAGACAGTGTCAGGGATATATCACAGGAAGTGCAGACACACAAGAGACAGTCTCAGGGACATATCACAGAAAGCGCAGACACACAGGAGACAGTCTCAGGGACATATCACAGGAAGTGCAGACACACAGGAGACAGTCTCAGGGACCTATCACGGGAAGTGCAGACACACAGGAGACAGTCTCAGGGACATATCACAGGAAGCGCAGACACAAACGAGACAGTCTCAGGGACATATCACAGGAAGCGCAGACACACAAGAGACAGTCTCAGGTACATATCACAGGAAGCGCAGACACACACGAGACAGTCTCAGGGACATATCACAGGAAGCGCAGACACACAAGAGACAGTCTCAGGGACATATCACAGGAAGCGCAGACACACACGAGACAGACTCAGGGACATATCACAGGAAGCGCAGACACACAAGAGACAGTCTCAGGGACATATCACAGGAAGCGCAGACACACATGAGACAGTCTCAGGGACATATCACAGGAAGTGCAGACACACAAGAGACAGTCTCAGGGACATATCACAGGAAGTGCAGAGACACAAGAGACAGTCTCAGGGACATATACAGGAAGCGCAGACACACAGGAGACAGTCTCAGGGACATATCACAGGAAGCGCAGACACACAAGAGACAATCTCAGGGACCTATCACAGGAAGCGCAGACACACAAGAGACAGACTCAGGGACATATCACAGGAAGCACAGACACACATGAGACAGTCTCAGGGACATATCACAGGAAGTGCAGAGACACAAGAGACAGTCTCAGGGACATATCACAGGAAGTGCAGATACACAAGAGACAGTCTCAGGGACATATCACAGGAAGTGCAGACACACAAGAGACAGTCTCAGGGACCTATCACAGGAAGCGCAGATACACAAGAGACAGTCTCAGGGAGATATCACAGGAAGTGCAGACACACAAGAGACAGTCTCAGGGACATATCACAGGAAGCGCAGACACACAAGAGACAGTCTCAGGGACCTATCACAGGAAGCGCAGACACACAGGAGACAGTCTCAGGGACCTATCACAGGAAGCGCACACACACAAGACATAGTCTCAGGGACATATCACAGGAAGCGCAGACACACAGGAGACCGTCTCAGGGACCTATCACAGGAAGCGCAGACACACAGGAGACAGTCTCAGGTACCTATCACAGGAAGTGCACACACACAAGAGACAGTCTCAGGGACCTATCACAGGAAGTGCAGATACACAGGAGACAGTCTCAGGGACATATCACAGGAAGTGCAGACACACAGGAGACGGTCTCAGGGACATGTCACAGGAGGCACAGACACACAGGAGACGGTCTCAGGGACATGTCACAGGAAGCGCAGGCACACAAGGGACAGTCTCAGGGACACATCACAGGAAGCGCAAACACACAAGAGACAGTCTCACGGACATATCACAGGAAGCGCAGTCACACAAGAGACAGTCTCACGGACATATCACAGGAAGCGCAGACACACAAGAGACAGTCTCAGAGATATGTCACAGGAAGTGCAGACACACAAGAGCCAGTCTCAGGGACACATCACAGGAAGTGCAGACACACAGGAGACAGTCTCAGGGACATATCACAGGAAGCGCAGACACACAAGAGACAGTCTCACGGACATATCACAGGAAGCGCAGACACACAAGAGACAGTCTCAGAGATATGTCACAGGAAGTGCAGACACACAAGAGACAGTCTCAGGGACTTATCAGAGGAAGGGCAGACACACAAGAGACAGTCTCAGGGAGATATCACAGGAAGTGCAGACACACAAGAGACAGTCTCAGGGACATATCACAGGAAGCGCAGACACACAGGAGACAGTCTCAGGGACATGTCACAGGAAGCGCAAACACACAGGAGACAGTCTCAGGGACATATATCACAGGAAGCGCAGACACACAGGAGACAGTCTCAGGGACCTATCACGGGAAGCGCAGACACACAAGAGACAGTCTCAGGGACCTATCACAGGAAACGCAGACACACAAGAGACAGTCTCAGAGACCTATCACAGGAAGTGCAGACACACAAGAGACAATCTCAGGGACCTATCACAGGAAGCGCAGACACACAAGAGACAGACTCAGGGACATATCACAGGAAGCGCAGACACACATGAGACAGTCTCAGGGACATATCACAGGAAGCGCAGAGACACAAGAGACAGTCTCATGGACATATACAGGAAGCGCAGACACACAGGAGACAGTCTCAGGGACATATCACAGGAAGCGCAGACACACAAGAGACAATCTCAGGGACCTATCACAGGAAGCGCAGACACACAGGAGACAGTCTCAGGGACCTATCACAGGAAGTGCACACACACACAAGAGACAGTCTCAGGGACCTATCACAGGAAGTGCAGATACACAGGAGACAGTCTCAGGGACATATCACAGGAAGTGCAGACACACAGGAGACGGTCTCAGGGACATGTCACAGGAGGCGCAGACACACAGGAGACGGTCTCAGGGACATGTCACAGGAAGCGCAGGCACACAAGAGACAGTCTCAGGGACACATCACAGGAAGCGCAAACACACAAGAGACAGTCTCACGGACATATCACAGGAAGCGCAGACACACAAGAGACAGTCTCACGGACATATCACAGGAAGCGCAGACACACAAGAGACAGTCTCAGGGATGTATACTGGAAGCGCAGACACACAAGAGACAGTCTCAGGGATCTATCACGGGAAGCGCAGACACACAAGAGACAGTCTCAGGGACCTATCACAGGAAGCGCAGACACACAAGAGACAGTCTCAGAGACCTATCACAGGAAGTGCAGACACAGAAGAGACAATCTCAGGGACCTATCACAGGAAGCGCAGACACACAAGAGACAGACTCAGGGACATATCACAAGAAGCGCAGACACACATGAGACAGTCTCAGGGACATATCACAGGAAGTGCAGAGACACAAGAGACAGTCTCAGGGACATATACAGGAAGCGCAGACACACAGGAGACAGTCTCAGGGACATATCACAGGAAGCGCAGACACACAAGAGACAGTCTCAGGGACATATCACAGGAAGTGCAGACACACAAGAGACAGTCTCAGGGACATATCACAGGAAGTGCAGATACACAAGAGACAGTCCCAGGGACATATCACAGGAAGTGCAGACACACAAGACACAGTCTCAGGGACCTATCACAGGAAGTGCAGATACACAAGAGACAGTCTCAGGGATATATCACAGGAAGCGCAGACACACAAGCGACAGTCTCAGGGACACATCACAGGAAGCACAGACACACAAGAGACAGTCTCAGGGACACATCACAGGATGCGCAGACACACAGGAGACAGTCTCAGGGACATATCACAGGAAATGCAGACACACAAGAGACAGTCTCAGGGACCTATCACAGGAAGTGCAGACACACAGGAGACAGTCTCAGGGACCTATCACAGGAAGCGCAGACACACAGGAGACAGTCTCAGGGACCTATCACAGGAAGCGGACACACACAAGAGATAGTCTCAGGGACAAATCACAGGAAGCGCAGACACACAAGAGACAGTCTCAGGGACATATCACAGGAAGCGTAGACACACAGGAGACCGTCTCAGGGACCTATCACAGGAAGCGCAGACACACAGGAGACAGTCTCAGGGACCTATCACAGGAAGTGCAGACACACAGGAGACGGTCTCAGGGACATGTCACAGGAAGCGCAGACAAACAGGAGACCGTCTCAGGGACCTATCACAGGAAGCGCAGACACACAGGAGACAGTCTCAGGGACATATCACAGGAAGCGTAGACACACAGGAGACCGTCTCAGGGACCTATCACAGGAAGCGCAGACACACAGGAGACAGTCTCAGGGACCTATCACAGGAAGTGCAGACACACAGGAGACGGTCTCAGGGACATGTCACAGGAAGCACAGACACACAGGAGACAGTCTCAGGGACCTATCACAGGAAGTGCAGACACACAAGAGACAGTCTCAGGGACATGTCACAGGAAGCGCAGACCCACAAGAGATAGTCTCAGGGACATATCACAGGAAGCGCAGACACACAAGAGACAGTCTCAGGGACATATCACAGGAAGCGTAGACACACAGGAGACCGTCTCAGGGACCTATCACAGGAAGTGCAGACACACAGGAGACGGTCTCAGGGACCTGTCACAGGAAGCGTAGACACACAGGAGACCGTCTCAGGGACCTATCACAGGAAGTGCAGACACACAGGAGACGGTCTCAGGGACACATCACAGGAAGCGCAGACACACAAGAGACAGTCTCACGGACATATCACAGGAAGCGCAGACACACAAGAGACAGTCTCACGGACATATCACAGGAAGCGCAGACACACAAGAGACAGTCTCAGAGATATGTCACAGGAAGTGCAGACACACAAGAGACAGTCTCAGGGACACATCACAGGAAGTGCAGACACACAGGAGACAGTCTCAGGGACATATCACAGGAAGCGCAGACACACAAGAGACAGTCTCACGGACATATCACAGGAAGCGCAGACACACAAGAGACAGTCTCAGAGATATGTCACAGGAAGTGCAGACACAAAAGAGACAGTCTCAGGGACCTATCAGAGGAAGTGCAGACACACAAGAGACAGTCTCAGGGACATATCACAGGAAGTGCAGACACACAGGAGACGGTCTCAGGGACATGTCACAGGAAGCGCAGACACACAGGAGACGGTCTCAGGGACATGTCACAGGAAGCGCAGGCACACAAGAGACAGTCTCAGGGACACATCACAGGAAGCGCAGACACACAAGAGACAGTCTCACGGACATATCACAGGAAGCGCAGACACACAAGAGACAGTCTCACGGACATATCACAGGAAGCGCAGACACACAAGAGACAGTCTCAGAGATATGTCACAGGAAGTGCAGACACACAAGAGACAGTCTCAGGGACACATCACAGGAAGTGCAGACACACAGGAGACAGTCTCAGGGACATATCACAGGAAGCGCAGACACACAAGAGACAGTCTCACGGACATATCACAGGAAGCGCAGACACACAAGATACAGTCTCAGAGATATGTCACAGGAAGTGCAGACACACAAGAGACAGTCTCAGGGACCTATCAGAGGAAGTGCAGACACACAAGAGACAGTCTCAGGGAGATATCACAGGAAGTGCAGACACACAAGAGACAGTCTCAGGGACATATCACAGGAAGCGCAGATACACAGGAGACAGTCTCAGGGACATGTTACAGGAAGCACAAACACACAGGAGACAGTCTCAGGGACATATCACGGGAGGCGCAGACACACAAGAGACAGTCTCAGGGACATATCATGGGAAGCGCAGACTCACAAGAGACAATCTCAGGGACCTATCACAGGAAGTGCAGACACACAAGAGACAGTCTCAGGGACATATCACAGCAAGTGCAGACACACAAGAGACAGTGTCAGGGATATATCACAGGAAGTGCAGACACACAAGAGACAGTCTCAGGGACATATCACAGAAAGCGCAGACACACAGGAGACAGTCTCAGGGACATATCACAGGAAGTGCAGACACACAGGAGACAGTCTCAGGGACCTATCACGGGAAGTGCAGACACACAGGAGACAGTCTCAGGGACATATCACAGGAAGCGCAGACACAAACGAGACAGTCTCAGGGACATATCACAGGAAGCGCAGACACACAAGAGACAGTCTCAGGTACATATCACAGGAAGCGCAGACACACACGAGACAGTCTCAGGGACATATCACAGGAAGCGCAGACACACAAGAGACAGTCTCAGGGACATATCACAGGAAGCGCAGACACACACGAGACAGACTCAGGGACATATCACAGGAAGCGCAGACACACAAGAGACAGTCTCAGGGACATATCACAGGAAGCGCAGACACACATGAGACAGTCTCAGGGACATATCACAGGAAGTGCAGACACACAAGAGACAGTCTCAGGGACATATCACAGGAAGTGCAGAGACACAAGAGACAGTCTCAGGGACATATACAGGAAGCGCAGACACACAGGAGACAGTCTCAGGGACATATCACAGGAAGCGCAGACACACAAGAGACAATCTCAGGGACCTATCACAGGAAGCGCAGACACACAAGAGACAGACTCAGGGACATATCACAGGAAGCACAGACACACATGAGACAGTCTCAGGGACATATCACAGGAAGTGCAGAGACACAAGAGACAGTCTCAGGGACATATCACAGGAAGTGCAGATACACAAGAGACAGTCTCAGGGACATATCACAGGAAGTGCAGACACACAAGAGACAGTCTCAGGGACCTATCACAGGAAGCGCAGATACACAAGAGACAGTCTCAGGGAGATATCACAGGAAGTGCAGACACACAAGAGACAGTCTCAGGGACATATCACAGGAAGCGCAGACACACAAGAGACAGTCTCAGGGACCTATCACAGGAAGCGCAGACACACAGGAGACAGTCTCAGGGACCTATCACAGGAAGCGCACACACACAAGACATAGTCTCAGGGACATATCACAGGAAGCGCAGACACACAGGAGACCGTCTCAGGGACCTATCACAGGAAGCGCAGACACACAGGAGACAGTCTCAGGTACCTATCACAGGAAGTGCACACACACAAGAGACAGTCTCAGGGACCTATCACAGGAAGTGCAGATACACAGGAGACAGTCTCAGGGACATATCACAGGAAGTGCAGACACACAGGAGACGGTCTCAGGGACATGTCACAGGAGGCACAGACACACAGGAGACGGTCTCAGGGACATGTCACAGGAAGCGCAGGCACACAAGGGACAGTCTCAGGGACACATCACAGGAAGCGCAAACACACAAGAGACAGTCTCACGGACATATCACAGGAAGCGCAGTCACACAAGAGACAGTCTCACGGACATATCACAGGAAGCGCAGACACACAAGAGACAGTCTCAGAGATATGTCACAGGAAGTGCAGACACACAAGAGCCAGTCTCAGGGACACATCACAGGAAGTGCAGACACACAGGAGACAGTCTCAGGGACATATCACAGGAAGCGCAGACACACAAGAGACAGTCTCACGGACATATCACAGGAAGCGCAGACACACAAGAGACAGTCTCAGAGATATGTCACAGGAAGTGCAGACACACAAGAGACAGTCTCAGGGACTTATCAGAGGAAGGGCAGACACACAAGAGACAGTCTCAGGGAGATATCACAGGAAGTGCAGACACACAAGAGACAGTCTCAGGGACATATCACAGGAAGCGCAGACACACAGGAGACAGTCTCAGGGACATGTCACAGGAAGCGCAAACACACAGGAGACAGTCTCAGGGACATATATCACAGGAAGCGCAGACACACAGGAGACAGTCTCAGGGACCTATCACGGGAAGCGCAGACACACAAGAGACAGTCTCAGGGACCTATCACAGGAAACGCAGACACACAAGAGACAGTCTCAGAGACCTATCACAGGAAGTGCAGACACACAAGAGACAATCTCAGGGACCTATCACAGGAAGCGCAGACACACAAGAGACAGACTCAGGGACATATCACAGGAAGCGCAGACACACATGAGACAGTCTCAGGGACATATCACAGGAAGCGCAGAGACACAAGAGACAGTCTCATGGACATATACAGGAAGCGCAGACACACAGGAGACAGTCTCAGGGACATATCACAGGAAGCGCAGACACACAAGAGACAATCTCAGGGACCTATCACAGGAAGCGCAGACACACAGGAGACAGTCTCAGGGACCTATCACAGGAAGTGCACACACACACAAGAGACAGTCTCAGGGACCTATCACAGGAAGTGCAGATACACAGGAGACAGTCTCAGGGACATATCACAGGAAGTGCAGACACACAGGAGACGGTCTCAGGGACATGTCACAGGAGGCGCAGACACACAGGAGACGGTCTCAGGGACATGTCACAGGAAGCGCAGGCACACAAGAGACAGTCTCAGGGACACATCACAGGAAGCGCAAACACACAAGAGACAGTCTCACGGACATATCACAGGAAGCGCAGACACACAAGAGACAGTCTCACGGACATATCACAGGAAGCGCAGACACACAAGAGACAGTCTCAGAGATATGTCACAGGAAGTGCAGACACACAAGAGACAGTCTCAGGGACACATCACAGGAAGTGCAGACACACAGGAGACAGTCTCAGGGACATATCACAGGAAGCGCAGACACACAAGAGACAGTCTCACGGACATATCACAGGAAGCGCAGACACACAAGAGACAGTCTCAGAGATATGTCACAGGAAGTGCAGACACACAAGAGACAGTCTCAGGGACCTATCAGAGGAAGTGCAGACACACAAGAGACAGTCTCAGGGAGATATCACAGGAAGTGCAGACACACAAGAGACAGTCTCAGGGACATATCACAGGAAGCGCAGAGACACAAGAGACAGTCTCATGGACATATACAGGAAGCGCAGACACACAGGAGACAGTCTCAGGGACATATCACAGGAAGCGCAGACACACAAGAGACAATCTCAGGGACCTATCACAGGAAGCGCAGACACACAAGAGACATTCTCAGGGACATATCACAGGAAGCGCAGACACACAAGAGACAGTCTCAGGGACATATCACAGGAAGCGCAGACACACAAGAGACAGTCTCAGGGACATATCACAGGAAGCGCAGACACACAAGACACAATCTCCGGGACATATCACAGGAAGCACAGACACACAAGAGACAGTCTCAGGGACATACCACAGGAAGTGCAGACACACAAGAGACAGTCTCAGCGACATATCACAGGAAGTGCAGATACACAAGAGACAGTCTCAGGGACATATCACAGGAAGTGCAGACACACAAGAGACAGTCTCAGGGACCTATCACAGGAAGCGCAGATACACAAGAGACAGTCTCAGGGATATATCACAGGAAGCGCAGACACACAAGCGACAGTCTCAGGTACACATCACAGGAAGCACAGACACACAAGAGACAGTCTCAGGGACACATCACAGGAAGCGCAGACACGCAGGAGACAGTCTCAGGGACATATCACAGGAAGCACAGACACACAAGAGACAGTCTCAGGGACCTATCACAGGAAGTGCAGACACACAGGAACCAGTCTCAGGGACCTATCACAGGAAGCGCAGACACACAGGAGACAGTCTCAGGGACCTATCACAGGAAGTGCACACACACAAGAGACAGTCTCACGGACATATAACAGGAAGCGCAGACACACAAGAGACAGTCTCAGAGATATGTCACAGGAAGTGCAGACACACAAGAGACAGTCTCAGGGACACATCACAGGAAGTGCAGACACACAGGAGACAGTCTCAGGGACATATCACAGGAAGCGCAGACACACAAGAGACAGTCTCACGGACATATCACAGGAAGCGCAGACACACAAGAGACAGTCTCAGAGATATGTCACAGGAAGTGCAGACACACAAGAGACAGTCTCAAGGACCTATCAGAGGAAGTGCAGACACACAAGAGACAGTCTCAGGGAGATATCACAGGAAGTGCAGACACACAAGAGACATTCTCAGGGACATATCACAGGAAGCGCAGACACACAGGAGACAGTCTCAGGGACATGTCACAGGAAGCGGAAACACACAGGAGACAGTCTCAGGGACATATCACGGGAGGCGCAGACACACAAGAGACAGTCTCAGGGACATATCACGGGAAGCGCAGACACACAAGAGACAATCTCAGGGACATATCACAGCAAGTGCAGACACACAAGAGACAGTCTCAGGGACATATCACAGCAAGTGCAGACACACAAGAGACAGTGTCAGGGACATATCACAGGAAGTGCAGACACACAAGAGACAGTCTCAGGGACATATCACAGAAAGCGCAGACACACAGGAGACAGTCTCAGGGACCTATCACAGGAAGTGCAGACACACAGGAGACAGTCTCAGGGACCTATCACGGGAAGCGCAGACACACAGGAGACAGTCTCAGGGACATATCACGGGAAGCGCAGACACACACGAGACAGTCTCAGGGACATATCACAGGAAGCGCAGACACACAAGAGACAGTCTCAGGGACATATCACAGGAAGCGCAGACACACATGAGACAGTCTCAGGGACATATCACAGGAAGCGCAGACACACAAGAGACAGTCTCAGGGACATATCACAGGAAGCGCAGACACACATGAGACAGTCTCAGGGACATATCACAGGAAGTGCAGACACACAAGAGACAGTCTCAGGGACATATCACAGGAAGTGCAGAGACACAAGAGACAGTCTCAGGGACATATACAGGAAGCGCAGACACACAGGAGACAGTCTCAGGGACATATCACAGGAAGCGCAGACACACAAGAGACAGTCTCAGGGACCTATCACAGGAAGCGCAGACACACAAGAGACAGACTCAGGGACATATCACAGGAAGCGCAGACACACATGAGACAGTCTCAGGGACATATCACAGGAAGTGCAGAGACACAAGAGACAGTCTCAGGGATATATACAGGAAGCGCAGACACACAGGAGACAGTCTCAGGGACATATCACAGGAAGCGCAGACACACAAGAGACAATCTCAGGGACATATCACAGGAAGCGCAGACACACAAGAGACAATCTCAGGGACATATCACAGGAAGCGCAGACACACAAGAGACAGTCTCAGGGACATATCACAGGAAGCGCAGACACACAAGAGACAGTCTCAGGGACATATCACAGGAAGCGCAGACACACAAGAGACAGTCTCAGGGACATATCACAGGAAGCGCAGACACACAAGAGACAGTCTCAGGGACATATCACAGGAAGTGCAGACACACAAGAGACAGTCTCAGGGACATATCACAGGAAGCGCAGACACACAAGACACAATCTCAGGGACATATCACAGGAAGCGCAGACATACAAGAGACAGTCTCAGGGACATATCACAGGAAGTGCAGACACACAAGAGACAGTCTCAGGGACATATCACAGGAAGTGCAGATACACAAGAGACAGTCTCAGGGACCTATCACAGGAAGTGCAGACACACAAGAGACAGTCTCAGGGACCTATCACAGGAAGCGCAGATACACAAGAGACAGTCTCAGGGATATATCACAGGAAGCGCAGACACACAAGCGACAGTCTCAGGGACACATCACAGGAAGCGCAGACACACAAGAGACAGTCTCAGGGACACATCACAGGAAGCGCAGACACACAGGAGACAGTCTCAGGGACATATCACAGGAAGCGCAGACACACAAGAGACAGTCTCAGGGACCTATCACAGGAAGTGCAGACACACAGGAGACAGTCTCAGGGACCTATCACAGGAAGCGCAGACACACAGGAGACAGTCTCAGGGACCTATCACAGGAAGCGCACACACACAAGAGATAGTCTCAGGGACATATCACAGGTAGCGCAGACACACAAGAGACAGTCTCAGGGACATACCACAGGAAGCGCAGACACACAGGAGACCGTCTCAGGGACCTATCACAGGAAGCGCAGACACACAGGAGACAGTCTCAGGGACCTATCACAGGAAGTGCACACACACAAGAGACAGTCTCAGGGACCTATCACAGGAAGTGCAGATATACAGGAGACAGTCTCAGGGACATATCACAGGAAGTGCAGACACACAGGAGACGGTCTCAGGGACATGTCACTGGAAGCGCAGACACACAGGAGACGGTCTCAAGGACATGTCACAGGAAGCGCAGGCACACAAGAGACAGTCTCAGGGACACATCACAGGAAGCGCAGACACACAAGAGACAGTCTCACGGACATATCACAGGAAGCGCAGACACACAAGAGACAGTCTCACGGACATGTCACAGGAAGCGCAGACACACAAGAGACAGTCTCAGAGATATGTCACAGGAAGTGCAGACACACAAGAGACAGTCTCAGGGACACATCACAGGAAGTGCA
Organism: Taudactylus pleione; assembly: GCA_031769625.1. Taxonomy (NCBI): domain Eukaryota; kingdom Metazoa; phylum Chordata; class Amphibia; order Anura; family Myobatrachidae; genus Taudactylus; species Taudactylus pleione. Next base: position 260,708 of record JAUIMM010001090.1, read on the forward strand.
GACACACAGGAGACAGTCTCAGGGACATATCACAGGAAGCGCAGACACACAAGAGACAGTCTCACGGACATATCACAGGAAGCGCAGACACACAAGAGACAGTCTCAGAGATATGTCACAGGAAGTGCAGACACACAAGAGACAGTCTCAGGGACCTATCAGAGGAAGTGCAGACACACAAGAGACAGTCTCAGGGAGATATCACAGGAAGTGCAGACACACAAGAGACAGTCTCAGGGACATATCACAGGAAGCGCAGACACACAGGAGACAGTCTCAGGGACATATCACAGGAAGTGCAGACACACAAGAGACAGACTCAGGGACATATCACAGGAAGTGCAGACACACAAGAGACAGTCTCAGGGACCTATCAGAGGAAGTGCAGACACACAAGAGACAGTCTCAGGGAGATATCACAGGAAGTGCAGACACACAAGAGACAGTCTCAGGGACATATCACAGGAAGCGCAGACACACAAGAGACAGTCTCAGGGACATATCACAGGAAGCGCAGACACACAGGAGACAGTCTCAGGGACATGACACAGGAAGCGCAAACACACAGGAGACAGTCTCAGGGACATATCACGGGAGGCGCAGACACACAAGAGACAGTCTCAGGGACATATCACGGGAAGCGCAGACACACAAGAGACAATCTCAGGGACATATCACAGCAAGTGCAGACACACAAGAGACAGTCTCAGGGACATATCACAGCAAGTGCAGACACACAAGAGACAGTGTCAGGGACACATCACAGGAAGTGCAGACACACAAGAGACAGTCTCAGGGACATATCACAGGAAGTGCAGACACACAGGAGACAGTCTCAGGGACATATCACAGAAAGCGCAGACACACAGGAGACAGTCTCAGGGACCTATCACAGGAAGTGCAGACACACAGGAGACAGTCTCAGGGACCTATCACGGGAAGTGCAGACACACAGGAGACAGTCTCAGGGACCTATCACGGGAAGTGCAGACACACACGAGACAGTCTCAGGGACATATAACAGGAAGCGCAGACACACAAGAGACAGTCTCAGGGACTTATCACAGGAAGCGCAGACACAAAGGAGACAGTCTCATGGACATATCACAGGAAGCGCAGACACACAAGAGACAGTCTCAGGGACCTATCACAGGAAGCGCAGACACACAAGAGACAGTCTCAGGGACACATCACAGGAAGCGCAGACACACAGGAGACAGTCTCAGGGACATATCACAGGAAGCGCAGACAAACAGGAGACAGTCTCAGGGACACATCACAGGAAGCGCAGACACACAGGAGACAGTCTCAGGGACATATCACAGGAAGCGCAGACACACAAGAGACAGTCTCAGGGACCTATCACAGGAAGTGCAGACACACAGGAGACAGTCTCAGGGACCTATCACAGGAAGCGCAGACACACAGGAGACAGTCTCAGGGACCTATCACAGGAAGCGCACACACACAAGAGATAGTCTCAGGGACATATCACAGGTAGCGCAGACACACAAGAGACAGTCTCAGGGACATACCACAGGAAGCGCAGACACACAGGAGACCGTCTCAGGGACCTATCACAGGAAGCGCAGACACACAGGAGACAGTCTCAGGGACCTATCACAGGAAGTGCACACACACAAGAGACAGTCTCAGGGACCTATCACAGGAAGTGCAGATATACAGGAGACAGTCTCAGGGACATATCACAGGAAGTGCAGACACACAGGAGACGGTCTCAGGGACATGTCACTGGAAGCGCAGACACACAGGAGACGGTCTCAAGGACATGTCACAGGAAGCGCAGGCACACAAGAGACAGTCTCAGGGACACATCACAGGAAGCGCAGACACACAAGAGACAGTCTCACGGACATATCACAGGAAGCGCAGACACACAAGAGACAGTCTCACGGACATGTCACAGGAAGCGCAGACACACAAGAGACAGTCTCAGAGATATGTCACAGGAAGTGCAGACACACAAGAGACAGTCTCAGGGACACATCACAGGAAGTGCAGACACACAGGAGACAGTCTCAGGGACATATCACAGGAAGCGCAGACACACAAGAGACAGTCTCACGGACATATCACAGGAAGCGCAGACACACAAGAGACAGTCTCAGAGATATGTCACAGGAAGTGCAGACACACAAGAGACAGTCTCAGGGACCTATCAGAGGAAGTGCAGACACACAAGAGACAGTCTCAGGGAGATATCACAGGAAGTGCAGACACACAAGAGACAGTCTCAGGGACATATCACAGGAAGCGCAGACACACAGGAGACAGTCTCAGGGACATATCACAGGAAGTGCAGACACACAAGAGACAGACTCAGGGACATATCACAGGAAGTGCAGACACACAAGAGACAGTCTCAGGGACCTATCAGAGGAAGTGCAGACACACAAGAGACAGTCTCAGGGAGATATCACAGGAAGTGCAGACACACAAGAGACAGTCTCAGGGACATATCACAGGAAGCGCAGACACACAAGAGACAGTCTCAGGGACATATCACAGGAAGCGCAGACACACAGGAGACAGTCTCAGGGACATGACACAGGAAGCGCAAACACACAGGAGACAGTCTCAGGGACATATCACGGGAGGCGCAGACACACAAGAGACAGTCTCAGGGACATATCACGGGAAGCGCAGACACACAAGAGACAATCTCAGGGACATATCACAGCAAGTGCAGACACACAAGAGACAGTCTCAGGGACATATCACAGCAAGTGCAGACACACAAGAGACAGTGTCAGGGACACATCACAGGAAGTGCAGACACACAAGAGACAGTCTCAGGGACACATCACAGGAAGCGCAGACACACAGGAGACAGTCTCAGGGACATATCACAGGAAGCGCAGACAAACAGGAGACAGTCTCAGGGACACATCACAGGAAGCGCAGACACACAGGAGACAGTCTCAGGGACATATCACAGGAAGCGCAGACACACAAGAGACAGTCTCAGGGACCTATCACAGGAAGTGCAGACACACAGGAGACAGTCTCAGGGACCTATCACAGGAAGCGCAGACACACAGGAGACAGTCTCAGGGACCTATCACAGGAAGCGCACACACACAAGAGATAGTCTCAGGGACATATCACAGGTAGCGCAGACACACAAGAGACAGTCTCAGGGACATACCACAGGAAGCGCAGACACACAGGAGACCGTCTCAGGGACCTATCACAGGAAGCGCAGACACACAGGAGACAGTCTCAGGGACCTATCACAGGAAGTGCACACACACAAGAGACAGTCTCAGGGACCTATCACAGGAAGTGCAGATATACAGGAGACAGTCTCAGGGACATATCACAGGAAGTGCAGACACACAGGAGACGGTCTCAGGGACATGTCACTGGAAGCGCAGACACACAGGAGACGGTCTCAAGGACATGTCACAGGAAGCGCAGGCACACAAGAGACAGTCTCAGGGACACATCACAGGAAGCGCAGACACACAAGAGACAGTCTCACGGACATATCACAGGAAGCGCAGACACACAAGAGACAGTCTCACGGACATGTCACAGGAAGCGCAGACACACAAGAGACAGTCTCAGAGATATGTCACAGGAAGTGCAGACACACAAGAGACAGTCTCAGGGACACATCACAGGAAGTGCAGACACACAGGAGACAGTCTCAGGGACATATCACAGGAAGCGCAGACACACAAGAGACAGTCTCACGGACATATCACAGGAAGCGCAGACACACAAGAGACAGTCTCAGAGATATGTCACAGGAAGTGCAGACACACAAGAGACAGTCTCAGGGACCTATCAGAGGAAGTGCAGACACACAAGAGACAGTCTCAGGGAGATATCACAGGAAGTGCAGACACACAAGAGACAGTCTCAGGGACATATCACAGGAAGCGCAGACACACAGGAGACAGTCTCAGGGACATATCACAGGAAGTGCAGACACACAAGAGACAGACTCAGGGACATATCACAGGAAGTGCAGACACACAAGAGACAGTCTCAGGGACCTATCAGAGGAAGTGCAGACACACAAGAGACAGTCTCAGGGAGATATCACAGGAAGTGCAGACACACAAGAGACAGTCTCAGGGACATATCACAGGAAGCGCAGACACACAAGAGACAGTCTCAGGGACATATCACAGGAAGCGCAGACACACAGGAGACAGTCTCAGGGACATGACACAGGAAGCGCAAACACACAGGAGACAGTCTCAGGGACATATCACGGGAGGCGCAGACACACAAGAGACAGTCTCAGGGACATATCACGGGAAGCGCAGACACACAAGAGACAATCTCAGGGACATATCACAGCAAGTGCAGACACACAAGAGACAGTCTCAGGGACATATCACAGCAAGTGCAGACACACAAGAGACAGTGTCAGGGACACATCACAGGAAGTGCAGACACACAAGAGACAGTCTCAGGGACATATCACAGGAAGTGCAGACACACAGGAGACAGTCTCAGGGACATATCACAGAAAGCGCAGACACACAGGAGACAGTCTCAGGGACCTATCACAGGAAGTGCAGACACACAGGAGACAGTCTCAGGGACCTATCACGGGAAGTGCAGACACACAGGAGACAGTCTCAGGGACCTATCACGGGAAGTGCAGACACACACGAGACAGTCTCAGGGACATATAACAGGAAGCGCAGACACACAAGAGACAGTCTCAGGGACTTATCACAGGAAGCGCAGACACAAAGGAGACAGTCTCATGGACATATCACAGGAAGCGCAGACACACAAGAGACAGTCTCAGGGACCTATCACAGGAAGCGCAGACACACAAGAGACAGTCTCAGGGACACATCACAGGAAGCGCAGACACACAGGAGACAGTCTCAGGGACATATCACAGGAAGCGCAGACAAACAGGAGACAGTCTCAGGGACATATCACAGGAAGTGCAGACACACAAGAGATAGTCTCAGAGACCTATCACAGGAAGCGCAGACACACAAGTGACAGTCTCAGAGACCTATCACAGGAAGTGCAGACACACAAGAGACAGTCTCAGGGACGTATACAGGAAGCGCAGACACACAAGAGACAGTCTCAGGGACCTATCACGGAAAGCGCAGACACACAAGAGACAGTCTCAGGGACCTATCACAGGAAGCGCAGACACACAAGAGACAGTCTCAGGGACATATCACAGGAAACGCAGACACACAAGAGACAGTCTCAGAGACCTATCACAGGAAGTGCAGACACACAAGAGACAATCTCAGGGACCTATCACAGGAAGCGCAGACACACAAGAGACAGTCTCACGGACATATCACAGGAAGCGCAGACACACAAGAGACAGTCTCAGAGATATGTCACAGGAAGTGTAGACACACAAGAAATAGTCTCAGAGACCTATCACAGGAAGCGCAGACACACAAGAGACAGTCTCAGAGACCTATCACAGGAAGTGCAGACACACAAGAGACAATCTCAGGGACATATACAGGAAGCGCAGACACACAGGAGACAGTCTCAGGGACATATCACAGGAAGCGCAGACACACAAGAGACAATCTCAGGGACCTATCACAGGAAGCGCAGACACACAAGAGACAATCTCAGGGACATATCACAGGAAGCGCAGACACACAAGAGACAGTCTCAGGGACATATCACAGGAAGCGCAGACACACAAGAGACAGTCTCAGGGACCTATCACAGGAAGCGCAGACACACAAGAGACAGTCTCAGGGACATATCACACAAAGCGCAGACACACAGGAGACAGTCTCAGGGACCTATCACAGGAAGTGCACACACACAAGAGACAGTCTCAAGGACCTATCACGGGAAGTGCAGACACACAGGAGACAGTCTCAGGGACATATCACAGGAAGCGCAGACACACACGAGACAGTCTCAGGGACATATAACAGGAAGCGCAGACACACAAGATACAGTCTCAGGGACATATCACAGGAAGCGCAGACACACACGAGACAGTCTCAGGGACATATCACAGGAAGCGCAGACACACAAGAGACAGTCTCAGGGACATATCACAGGAAGCGCAGACACACAAGAGACAGTCTCAGGGACCTATCACAGGAAGCGCAGACACACAAGAGACAGTCTCAGGGACACATCAGAGGAAGCGCAGACACACAGGAGACAGTCTCAGGGACATATCACAGGAAGCGCAGACAAACAGGAGACAGTCTCAGGGACATATCACAGGAAGTGCAGACACACTAGAGATAGTCTCAGAGACCTATCACAGGAAGCGCAGACACACAAGAGACAGTCTCAGAGACCTATCACAGGAAGTGCAGACACACAAGAGACAGTCTCAGGGACGTATACAGGAAGCGCAGACACACAAGAGACAGTCTCAGGGACCTATCACGGGAAGCGCAGACACACAAGAGACAGTCTCAGGGACCTATCACAGGAAGCGCAGACACACAAGAGACAGTCTCAGGGACCTATCACAGGAAACGCAGACACACAAGAGACAGTCTCAGAGACCTATCACAGGAAGTGCAGACACACAAGAGACAATCTCAGGGACCTATCACAGGAAGCGCAGACACACAAGAGACAGACTAAGGGACATATCACAGGAAGCGCAGACACACATGAGACAGTCTCAGGGACATATCACAGGAAGTGCAGAGACACAAGAGACAGTCTCAGGGACATATACAGGAAGCGCAGACACACAGGAGACAGTCTCAGGGACATATCACAGGAAGCGCAGACACACAACAGACAGTCTCAGGGACCTATCACAGGAAGCGCAGACACACAAGAGACAGACTCAGGGACATATCACAGGAAGCGCAGACACACATGAGACAGTCTCAGGGACATATCACAGGAAGTGCAGAGACACAAGAGACAGTCTCAGGGATATATACAGGAAGCGCAGACACACAGGAGACAGTCTCAGGGACATATCACAGGAAGCGCAGACACACAAGAGACAATCTCAGGGACATATCACAGGAAGCGCAGACACACAAGAGACAATCTCAGGGACATATCACAGGAAGCGCAGACACACAAGAGACAGTCTCAGGGACATATCACAGGAAGCGCAGACACACAAGAGACAGTCTCAGGGACATATCACAGGAAGCGCAGACACACAAGAGACAGTCTCAGGGACATATCACAGGAAGCGCAGACACACAAGAGACAGTCTCAGGGACATATCACAGGAAGTGCAGACACACAAGAGACAGTCTCAGGGACATATCACAGGAAGCGCAGACACACAAGACACAATCTCAGGGACATATCACAGGAAGCGCAGACATACAAGAGACAGTCTCAGGGACATATCACAGGAAGTGCAGACACACAAGAGACAGTCTCAGGGACATATCACAGGAAGTGCAGATACACAAGAGACAGTCTCAGGGACCTATCACAGGAAGTGCAGACACACAAGAGACAGTCTCAGGGACCTATCACAGGAAGCGCAGATACACAAGAGACAGTCTCAGGGATATATCACAGGAAGCGCAGACACACAAGCGACAGTCTCAGGGACACATCACAGGAAGCGCAGACACACAAGAGACAGTCTCAGGGACACATCACAGGAAGCGCAGACACACAGGAGACAGTCTCAGGGACATATCACAGGAAGCGCAGACACACAAGAGACAGTCTCAGGGACCTATCACAGGAAGTGCAGACACACAGGAGACAGTCTCAGGGACCTATCACAGGAAGCGCAGACACACAGGAGACAGTCTCAGGGACCTATCACAGGAAGCGCACACACACAAGAGATAGTCTCAGGGACATATCACAGGTAGCGCAGACACACAAGAGACAGTCTCAGGGACATACCACAGGAAGCGCAGACACACAGGAGACCGTCTCAGGGACCTATCACAGGAAGCGCAGACACACAGGAGACAGTCTCAGGGACCTATCACAGGAAGTGCACACACACAAGAGACAGTCTCAGGGACCTATCACAGGAAGTTCAGATATACAGGAGACAGTCTCAGGGACATATCACAGGAAGTGCAGACACACAGGAGACGGTCTCAGGGACATGTCACTGGAAGCGCAGACACACAGGAGACGGTCTCAAGGACATGTCACAGGAAGCGCAGGCACACAAGAGACAGTCTCAGGGACACATCACAGGAAGCGCAGACACACAAGAGACAGTCTCACGGACATATCACAGGAAGCGCAGACACACAAGAGACAGTCTCACGGACATGTCACAGGAAGCGCAGACACACAAGAGACAGTCTCAGAGATATGTCACAGGAAGTGCAGACACACAAGAGACAGTCTCAGGGACACATCACAGGAAGTGCAGACACACAGGAGACAGTCTCAGGGACATATCACAGGAAGCGCAGACACACAAGAGACAGTCTCACGGACATATCACAGGAAGCGCAGACACACAAGAGACAGTCTCAGAGATATGTCACAGGAAGTGCAGACACACAAGAGACAGTCTCAGGGACCTATCAGAGGAAGTGCAGACACACAAGAGACAGTCTCAGGGAGATATCACAGGAAGTGCAGACACACAAGAGACAGTCTCAGGGACATATCACAGGAAGCGCAGACACACAGGAGACAGTCTCAGGGACATATCACAGGAAGTGCAGACACACAAGAGACAGACTCAGGGACATATCACAGGAAGTGCAGACACACAAGAGACAGTCTCAGGGACCTATCAGAGGAAGTGCAGACACACAAGAGACAGTCTCAGGGAGATATCACAGGAAGTGCAGACACACAAGAGACAGTCTCAGGGACATATCACAGGAAGCGCAGACACACAAGAGACAGTCTCAGGGACATATCACAGGAAGCGCAGACACACAGGAGACAGTCTCAGGGACATGACACAGGAAGCGCAAACACACAGGAGACAGTCTCAGGGACATATCACGGGAGGCGCAGACACACAAGAGACAGTCTCAGGGACATATCACGGGAAGCGCAGACACACAAGAGACAATCTCAGGGACATATCACAGCAAGTGCAGACACACAAGAGACAGTCTCAGGGACATATCACAGCAAGTGCAGACACACAAGAGACAGTGTCAGGGACACATCACAGGAAGTGCAGACACACAAGAGACAGTCTCAGGGACATATCACAGGAAGTGCAGACACACAGGAGACAGTCTCAGGGACATATCACAGAAAGCGCAGACACACAGGAGACAGTCTCAGGGACCTATCACAGGAAGTGCAGACACACAGGAGACAGTCTCAGGGACCTATCACGGGAAGTGCAGACACACAGGAGACAGTCTCAGGGACCTATCACGGGAAGTGCAGACACACACGAGACAGTCTCAGGGACATATAACAGGAAGCGCAGACACACAAGAGACAGTCTCAGGGACTTATCACAGGAAGCGCAGACACAAAGGAGACAGTCTCATGGACATATCACAGGAAGCGCAGACACACAAGAGACAGTCTCAGGGACCTATCACAGGAAGCGCAGACACACAAGAGACAGTCTCAGGGACACATCACAGGAAGCGCAGACACACAGGAGACAGTCTCAGGGACATATCACAGGAAGCGCAGACAAACAGGAGACAGTCTCAGGGACACATCACAGGAAGCGCAGACACACAGGAGACAGTCTCAGGGACATATCACAGGAAGCGCAGACACACAAGAGACAGTCTCAGGGACCTATCACAGGAAGTGCAGACACACAGGAGACAGTCTCAGGGACCTATCACAGGAAGCGCAGACACACAGGAGACAGTCTCAGGGACCTATCACAGGAAGCGCACACACACAAGAGATAGTCTCAGGGACATATCACAGGTAGCGCAGACACACAAGAGACAGTCTCAGGGACATACCACAGGAAGCGCAGACACACAGGAGACCGTCTCAGGGACCTATCACAGGAAGCGCAGACACACAGGAGACAGTCTCAGGGACCTATCACAGGAAGTGCACACACACAAGAGACAGTCTCAGGGACCTATCACAGGAAGTGCAGATATACAGGAGACAGTCTCAGGGACATATCACAGGAAGTGCAGACACACAGGAGACGGTCTCAGGGACATGTCACTGGAAGCGCAGACACACAGGAGACGGTCTCAAGGACATGTCACAGGAAGCGCAGGCACACAAGAGACAGTCTCAGGGACACATCACAGGAAGCGCAGACACACAAGAGACAGTCTCACGGACATATCACAGGAAGCGCAGACACACAAGAGACAGTCTCACGGACATGTCACAGGAAGCGCAGACACACAAGAGACAGTCTCAGAGATATGTCACAGGAAGTGCAGACACACAAGAGACAGTCTCAGGGACACATCACAGGAAGTGCAGACACACAGGAGACAGTCTCAGGGACATATCACAGGAAGCGCAGACACACAAGAGACAGTCTCACGGACATATCACAGGAAGCGCAGACACACAAGAGACAGTCTCAGAGATATGTCACAGGAAGTGCAGACACACAAGAGACAGTCTCAGGGACCTATCAGAGGAAGTGCAGACACACAAGAGACAGTCTCAGGGAGATATCACAGGAAGTGCAGACACACAAGAGACAGTCTCAGGGACATATCACAGGAAGCGCAGACACACAGGAGACAGTCTCAGGGACATATCACAGGAAGTGCAGACACACAAGAGACAGACTCAGGGACATATCACAGGAAGTGCAGACACACAAGAGACAGTCTCAGGGACCTATCAGAGGAAGTGCAGACACACAAGAGACAGTCTCAGGGAGATATCACAGGAAGTGCAGACACACAAGAGACAGTCTCAGGGACATATCACAGGAAGCGCAGACACACAAGAGACAGTCTCAGGGACATATCACAGGAAGCGCAGACACACAGGAGACAGTCTCAGGGACATGACACAGGAAGCGCAAACACACAGGAGACAGTCTCAGGGACATATCACGGGAGGCGCAGACACACAAGAGACAGTCTCAGGGACATATCACGGGAAGCGCAGACACACAAGAGACAATCTCAGGGACATATCACAGCAAGTGCAGACACACAAGAGACAGTCTCAGGGACATATCACAGCAAGTGCAGACACACAAGAGACAGTGTCAGGGACACATCACAGGAAGTGCAGACACACAAGAGACAGTCTCAGGGACATATCACAGGAAGTGCAGACACACAGGAGACAGTCTCAGGGACATATCACAGAAAGCGCAGACACACAGGAGACAGTCTCAGGGACCTATCACAGGAAGTGCAGACACACAGGAGACAGTCTCAGGGACCTATCACGGGAAGTGCAGACACACAGGAGACAGTCTCAGGGACCTATCACGGGAAGTGCAGACACACACGAGACAGTCTCAGGGACATATAACAGGAAGCGCAGACACACAAGAGACAGTCTCAGGGACTTATCACAGGAAGCGCAGACACAAAGGAGACAGTCTCATGGACATATCACAGGAAGCGCAGACACACAAGAGACAGTCTCAGGGACCTATCACAGGAAGCGCAGACACACAAGAGACAGTCTCAGGGACACATCACAGGAAGCGCAGACACACAGGAGACAGTCTCAGGGACATATCACAGGAAGCGCAGACAAACAGGAGACAGTCTCAGGGACATATCACAGGAAGTGCAGACACACAAGAGATAGTCTCAGAGACCTATCACAGGAAGCGCAGACACACAAGTGACAGTCTCAGAGACCTATCACAGGAAGTGCAGACACACAAGAGACAGTCTCAGGGACGTATACAGGAAGCGCAGACACACAAGAGACAGTCTCAGGGACCTATCACGGAAAGCGCAGACACACAAGAGACAGTCTCAGGGACCTATCACAGGAAGCGCAGACACACAAGAGACAGTCTCAGGGACATATCACAGGAAACGCAGACACACAAGAGACAGTCTCAGAGACCTATCACAGGAAGTGCAGACACACAAGAGACAATCTCAGGGACCTATCACAGGAAGCGCAGACACACAAGAGACAGTCTCACGGACATATCACAGGAAGCGCAGACACACAAGAGACAGTCTCAGAGACATGTCACAGGAAGTGTAGACACACAAGAAATAGTCTCAGAGACCTATCACAGGAAGCGCAGACACACAAGAGACAGTCTCAGAGACCTATCACAGGAAGTGCAGACACACAAGAGACAATCTCAGGGACATATACAGGAAGCGCAGACACACAGGAGACAGTCTCAGGGACATATCACAGGAAGCGCAGACACACAAGAGACAATCTCAGGGACCTATCACAGGAAGCGCAGACACACAAGAGACAATCTCAGGGACATATCACAGGAAGCGCAGACACACAAGAGACAGTCTCAGGGACATATCACAGGAAGCGCAGACACACAAGAGACAGTCTCAGGGACCTATCACAGGAAGCGCAGACACACAAGAGACAGTCTCAGGGACATATCACACAAAGCGCAGACACACAGGAGACAGTCTCAGGGACCTATCACAGGAAGTGCACACACACAAGAGACAGTCTCAAGGACCTATCACGGGAAGTGCAGAAACACAGGAGACAGTCTCAGGGACATATCACAGGAAGCGCAGACACACACGAGACAGTCTCAGGGACATATAACAGGAAGCGCAGACACACAAGATACAGTCTCAGGGACATATCACAGGAAGCGCAGACACACACGAGACAGTCTCAGGGACATATCACAGGAAGCGCAGACACACAAGAGACAGTCTCAGGGACATATCACAGGAAGCGCAGACACACAAGAGACAGTCTCAGGGACCTATCACAGGAAGCGCAGACACACAAGAGACAGTCTCAGGGACACATCAGAGGAAGCGCAGACACACAGGAGACAGTCTCAGGGACATATCACAGGAAGCGCAGACAAACAGGAGACAGTCTCAGGGACATATCACAGGAAGTGCAGACACACTAGAGATAGTCTCAGAGACCTATCACAGGAAGCGCAGACACACAAGAGACAGTCTCAGAGACCTATCACAGGAAGTGCAGACACACAAGAGACAGTCTCAGGGACGTATACAGGAAGCGCAGACACACAAGAGACAGTCTCAGGGACCTATCACGGGAAGCGCAGACACACAAGAGACAGTCTCAGGGACCTATCACAGGAAGCGCAGACACACAAGAGACAGTCTCAGGGACCTATCACAGGAAACGCAGACACACAAGAGACAGTCTCAGAGACCTATCACAGGAAGTGCAGACACACAAGAGACAATCTCAGGGACCTATCACAGGAAGCGCAGACACACAAGAGACAGACTAAGGGACATATCACAGGAAGCGCAGACACACATGAGACAGTCTCAGGGACATATCACAGGAAGTGCAGAGACACAAGAGACAGTCTCAGGGACATATACAGGAAGCGCAGACACACAGGAGACAGTCTCAGGGACATATCACAGGAAGCGCAGACACACAAGAGACAATCTCAGGGACCTATCACAGGAAGCGCAGACACACAAGAGACAATCTCAGGGACATATCACAGGAAGCGCAGACACACAAGAGACAGTCTCAGGGACATATCACAGGAAGCGCAGACACACAAGAGACAGTCTCAGGGACATATCACAGGAAGCGCAGACACACAAGAGACAGTCTCAGGGACATATCACAGGAAGTGCAGACACACAAGACACAATCTCAGGGACATATCACAGGAAGCGCAGACACACAAGAGACAGTCTCAGGGACATATCACAGGAAGTGCAGACACACAAGAGACAGTCTCAGGGACATATCACAGGAAGTGCAGATACACAAGAGACAGTCTCAGGGACATATCACAGGAAGTGCAGACACACAAGAGACAGTCTCAGGGACCTATCACAGGAAGCGCAGATACACAAGAGACAGTCTCAGGGATATATCACAGGAAGCGCAGACACACAAGCGACAGTCTCAGGGACACATCACAGGAAGCACAGACACACAAGACACAGTCTCAGGGACACATCACAGGAAGCGCAGACACACAGGAGACAGTCTCAGGGACATATCACAGGAAGCACAGACACACAAGAGACAGTCTCAGGGACCTATCACAGGAAGTGCAGACACACAGGAGACAGTCTCAGGGACCTATCACAGGAAGCGCAGACACACAGGAGACAGTCTCAGGGACCTATCACAGGAAGTGCACACACACAAGAGATAGTCTCAGGGACATATCACAGGTAGCGCAGACACACAAGAGACAGTCTCAGGGACATACCACAGGAAGCGCAGACACACAGGAGACCGTCTCAGGGACCTATCACAGGAAGCGCAGACACACAGGAGACAGTCTCAGGGACCTATCACAGGAAGTGCACACACACAAGAGACAGTCTCAAGGACCTATCACAGGAAGTGCAGATATACAGGAGACAGTCTCAGGGACATATCACAGGAAGTGCAGACACACAGGAGACGGTCTCAGGGACATGTCACAGGAAGCGCAGACACACAGGAGACGGTCTCAAGGACATGTCACAGGAAGCGCAGGCACACAAGAGACAGTCTCAGGGACACATCACAGGAAGCGCAGACACACAAGAGACAGTCTCACGGACATATCACAGGAAGCGCAGACACACAAGAGACAGTCTCACGGACATATCACAGGAAGCGCAGACACACAAGAGACAGTCTCAGAGATATGTCACAGGAAGTGCAGACACACAAGAGACAGTCTCAGGGACACATCACAGGAAGTGCAGACACACAGGAGACAGTCTCAGGGACATATCACAGGAAGCGCAGACACACAAGAGACAGTCTCACGGACATATCACAGGAAGCGCAGACACACAAGAGACAGTCTCAGAGATATGTCACAGGAAGTGCAGACACACAAGAGACAGTCTCAGGGACCTATCAGAGGAAGTGTAGACACACAAGAGACAGTCTCAGGGAGATATCACAGGAAGTGCAGACACACAAGAGACAGTCTCAGGGACATATCACAGGAAGCGCAGACACACAGGAGACAGTCTCAGGGACATGTCACAGGAAGCGCAAACACACAGGAGACAGTCTCAGGGACATATCACGGGAGGCGCAGACACACAAGAGACAGTCTCAGGGACATATCACGGGAAGTGCAGACACACAAGAGACAATCTCAGGGACATATCACAGCAAGTGCAGACACACAAGAGACAGTCTCAGGGACATATCACAGCAAGTGCAGACACACAAGAGACAGTGTCAGGGACACATCACAGGAAGAGCAGACACACAAGAGACAGTGTCAGGGACACATCACAGGAAGTGCAGACACACAAGAGACAGTCTCAGGGACATATCACAGGAAGTGCAGACACACAGGAGACAGTCTCAGGGACATATCACAGAAAGCGCAGACACACAGGAGACAGTCTCAGGGACATATCACAGGAAGTGCAGACACACAGGAGACAGTCTCAGGGACCTATCACGGGAAGTGCAGACACACAGGAGACAGTCTCAGGGACATATCACAGGAAGCGCAGACACACACGAGACAGTCTCAGGGACATATAACAGGAAGCGCAGACACACAAGAGACAGTCTCAGGGACATATCACAGGAAGCGCAGACACACAGGAGACAGTCTCAGGGACATATCACAGGAAGCGCAGACACACAAGAGACAGTCTCAGGGACCTATCACAGGAAGCGCAGACACACAAGAGACAGTCTCAGGGACACATCACAGGAAGCGCAGACACACAGGAGACAGTCTCAGGGACATATCACAGGAAGCGCAGACAAACAGGAGACAGTCTCAGGGACATATCACAGGAAGTGCAGACACACAAGAGATAGTCTCAGAGACCTATCACAGGAAGCGCAGACACACAAGAGACAGTCTCAGAGACCTATCACAGGAAGTGCAGACACACAAGAGACAGTCTCAGGGATGTATACAGGAAGCGCAGACACACAAGAGACAGTCTCAGGGACCTATCACAGGAAGCGCAGACACACAAGAGACAGTCTCAGGGACCTATCACAGGAAGCGCAGACACACAAGAGACAGTCTCAGGGACCCATCACGGAAAGCGCAGACACACAAGAGACAGTCGCAGGGACCTATCACAGGAAGCGCAGACACACAAGAGACAGTCTCAGGGACATATCACAGGAAACGCAGACACACAAGAGACAGTCTCAGAGACCTATCACAGGAAGTGCAGACACACAAGAGACAATCTCAGGGACCTATCACAGGAAGCGCAGACACACAAGAGACAGTCTCACGGACATATCACAGGAAGCGCAGACACACAAGAGACAGTCTCAGAGATATGTCACAGGAAGTGCAGACACACAAGAAATAGTCTCAGAGACCTATCATAGGAAGCGCAGACACACAAGAGACAGTCTCAGAGACCTATCACAGGAAGTGCAGACACACAAGAGACAGTCTCAGGGACGTATACAGGAAGCGCAGACACACAAGAGACAGTCTCAGGGACCTATCACGGGAAGTGCAGACACACAAGAGACAGTCTCAGGGACCTATCACAGGAAGCGCAGACACACAAGAGACAGTCTCAGGGACATATCACAGGAAACGCAGACACACAAGAGACAGTCTCAGAGACCTATCACAGGAAGTGCAGACACACAAGAGACAATCTCAGGGACCTATCACAGGAAGCGCAGACACACAAGAGACAGTCTCACGGACATATCACAGGAAGCGCAGACACACAAGAGACAGTCTCAGAGATATGTCACAGGAAGTGCAGACACACAAGAGACAGTCTCAGGGACACATCACAGGAAGTGCAGACACACAGGAGACAGTCTCAGGGACATATCACAGGAAGCGCAGACACACAAGAGACAGTCTCACGGACATATCACAGGAAGCGCAGACACACAAGAGACAGTCTCAGAGATATGTCACAGGAAGTGCAGACACACAAGAGACAGTCTCAGGGACCTATCAGAGGAAGTGCAGACACACAAGAGACAGTCTCAGGGAGATATCACAGGAAGTGCAGACACACAAGAGACAGTCTCAGGGACATATCACAGGAAGCGCAGACACACAAGAGACAGTCTCAGGGACATGTCACAGGAAGTGCAAACACACAGGAGACAGTCTCAGGGACATATCACGGGAGGCGCAGACACACAAGATACAGTCTCAGGGACATATCACGGGAAGCGCAGACACACAAGAGACAGTCTCAGGGACATATCACAGCAAGTGCAGACACACAAGAGACAGTCTCAGGGACATATCACAGCAAGTGCAGACACACAAGAGACAGTGTCAGGGACACATCACAGGAAGTGCAGACACACAAGAGACAGTGTCAGGGACACATCACAGGAAGTGCAGACACACAAGAGACAGTCTCAGGGACATATCACAGGAAGTGCAGACACACAGGAGACAGTCTCAGGGACATATCACAGAAAGCGCAGACACACAGGAGACAGTCTCAGGGACATATCACAGGAAGTGCAGACACACAGGAGACAGTCTCAGGGACCTATCATGGGAAGTGCAGACACACAGGAGACAGTCTCAGGGACATATCACAGGAAGCGCAGACACACACGAGACAGTCTCAGGGACATATAACAGGAAGCGCAGACACACAAGATACAGTCTCAGGGACATATCACAGGAAGCGCAGACACACACGAGACAGTCTCAGGGACATATCACAGGAAGCGCAGACACACAAGAGACAGTCTCAGGGACATATCACAGGAAGCGCAGACACACAAGAGACAGTCTCAGGGACCTATCACAGGAAGCGCAGACACACAAGAGACAGTCTCAGGGACATATCACAGGAAGCGCAGACAAACAGGAGACAGTCTCAGGGACATATCACAGGAAGTGCAGACACACTAGAGATAGTCTCAGAGACCTATCACAGGAAGCGCAGACACACAAGAGACAGTCTCAGAGACCTATCACAGGAAGTGCAGACACACAAGAGACAGTCTCAGGGACGTATACAGGAAGCGCAGACACACAAGAGACAGTCTCAGGGACCTATCACGGGAAGCGCAGACACACAAGAGACAGTCTCAGGGACCTATCACAGGAAGCGCAGACACACAAGAGACAGTCTCAGGGACCTATCACAGGAAACGCAGACACACAAGAGACAGTCTCAGAGACCTATCACAGGAAGTGCAGACACACAACAGACAATCTCAGGGACCTATCACAGGAAGCGCAGACACACAAGAGACAGACTAAGGGACATATCACAGGAAGCGCAGACACACATGAGACAGTCTCAGGGACATATCACAGGAAGTGCAGAGACACAAGAGACAGTCTCAGGGACATATACAGGAAGCGCAGACACACAGGAGACAGTCTCAGGGACACATCACAGGAAGCGCAGACACACAAGAGACAATCTCAGTGACATATCACAGGAAGCGCAGACACACAAGAGACAGTCTCAGGGACATATCACAGGAAGCGCAGACACACAAGAGACAGTCTCAGGGACATATCACAGGAAGCGCAGACACACAAGAGACAGTCTCAGGGACATATCACAGGAAGCGCAGACACACAAGACACAATCTCAGGGACATATCACAGGAAGCGCAGACACACAAGAGACAGTCTCAGGGACATATCACAGGAAGTGCAGACACACAAGAGACAGTCTCAGGGACATATCACAGGAAGTGCAGATACACAAGAGACAGTCTCAGGGACATATCACAGGAAGTGCAGACACACAAGAGACAGTCTCAGGGACCTATCACAGGAAGCGCAGATACACAAGAGACAGTCTCAGGGATATATCACAGGAAGCGCAGACACACAAGCGACAGTCTCAGGGACACATCACAGGAAGCACAGACACACAAGAGACAGTCTCAGGGACACATCACAGGAAGCGCAGACACACAAGAGACAGTCTCAGGGACATATCACAGGAAGCGCAGACACACAAGAGACAGTCTCAGGGACCTATCACAGGAAGTGCAGACACACAGGAGACAGTCTCAGGGACCTATCACAGGAAGCGCAGACACACAGGAGACAGTCTCAGGGACCTATCACAGGAAGCGCACACACACAAGAGATAGTCTCAGGGACATATCACAGGTAGCGCAGACACACAAGAGACAGTCTCAGGGACATACCACAGGAAGCGCAGACACACAGGAGACCGTCTCAGGGACCTATCACAGGAAGCGCAGACACACAGGAGACAGTCTCAGGGACCTATCACAGGAAGTGCACACACACAAGAGACAGTCTCAAGGACCTATCACAGGAAGTGCAGATATACAGGAGACAGTCTCAGGGACATATCACAGGAAGTGCAGACACACAGGAGACGGTCTCAGGGACATGTCACAGGAAGCGCAGACACACAGGAGACGGTCTCAAGGACATGTCACAGGAAGCGCAGACACACAAGAGACAGTCTCACGGACATATCACAGGAAGCGCAGACACACAAGAGACAGTCTCAGAGATATGTCACAGGAAGTGCAGACACACAAGAGACAGTCTCAGGGACACATCACAGGAAGTGCAGACACACAGGAGACAGTCTCAGGGACATATCACAGGAAGCGCAGACACACAAGAGACAGTCTCACGGACATATCACAGGAAGCGCAGACACACAAGAGACAGTCTCAGAGATATGTCACAGGAAGTGCAGACACACAAGAGACAGTCTCAGGGACCTATAAGAGGAAGTGTAGACACACAAGAGACAGTCTCAGGGAGATATCACAGGAAGTGCAGACACACAAGAGAGTCTCAGGGACATATCACAGGAAGCGCAGACACACAGGAGACAGTCTCAGGGACATGTCACAGGAAGCGCAAACACACAGGAGACAGTCTCAGGGACATATCACGGGAAGCGCAGACACACAAGAGACAATCTCAGGGACATATCACAGCAAGTGCAGACACACAAGAGACAGTCTCAGGGACATATCACAGCAAGTGCAGACACACAAGAGACAGTGTCAGGGACACATCACAGGAAGAGCAGACACACAAGAGACAGTGTCAGGGACATATCACAGGAAGTGCAGACACACAAGAGACAGTCTCAGGGACATATCACAGGAAGTGCAGACACACAGGAGACAGTCTCAGGGACATATCACAGAAAGCGCAGACACACAGGAGACAGTCTCAGGGACATATCACAGGAAGTGCAGACACACAGGAGACAGTCTCAGGGACCTATCACGGGAAGTGCAGACACACAGGAGACAGTCTCAGGGACATATCACAGGAAGCGCAGACACACACGAGACAGTCTCAGGGACATATAACAGGAAGCGCAGACACACAAGAGACAGTCTCAGGGACATATCACAGGAAGCGCAGACACACAGGAGACAGTCTCAGGGACATATCACAGGAAGCGCAGACACACAAGAGACAGTCTCAGGGACCTATCACAGGAAGCGCAGACACACAAGAGACAGTCTCAGGGACACATCACAGGAAGCGCAGACACACAGGAGACAGTCTCAGGGACATATCACAGGAAGCGCAGACAAACAGGAGACAGTCTCAGGGACATATCACAGGAAGTGCAGACACACAAGAGATAGTCTCAGAGACCTATCACAGGAAGCGCAGACACACAAGAGACAGTCTCAGAGACCTATCACAGGAAGTGCAGACACACAAGAGACAGTCTCAGGGACGTATACAGGAAGCGCAGACACACAAGAGACAGTCTCAGGGACCTATCACAGGAAGCGCAGACACACAAGAGACAGTCTCAGGGACCTATCACAGGAAGCGCAGACACACAAGAGACAGTCTCAGGGACCCATCACGGAAAGCGCAGACACACAAGGGACAGTCGCAGGGACCTATCACAGGAAGCGCAGACACACAAGAGACAGTCTCAGGGACATATCACAGGAAACGCAGACACACAAGAGACAGTCTCAGAGACCTATCACAGGAAGTGCAGACACACAAGAGACAATCTCAGGGACCTATCACAGGAAGCGCAGACACACAAGAGACAGTCTCACGGACATATCACAGGAAGCGCAGACACACAAGAGACAGTCTCAGAGATATGTCACAGGAAGTGCAGACACACAAGAGACAGTCTCAGAGATATGTCACAGGAAGTGCAGACACACAAGAAATAGTCTCAGAGACCTATCACAGGAAGCGCAGACACACAAAAGACAGTCTCAGAGACCTATCACAGGAAGTGCAGACACACAAGAGACAGTCTCAGGGACGTATACAGGAAGCGCAGACACACAAGAGACAGTCTCAGGGACATATCACAGGAAGCGCAGACACACAAGAGACAGTCTCACGGACATATCACAGGAAGCGCAGACACACAAGAGACAGTCTCAGAGATATGTCACAGGAAGTGCAGACACACAAGAAATAGTCTCAGAGACCTATCACAGGAAGCGCAGACACACAAAAGACAGTCTCAGAGACCTATCACAGGAAGTGCAGACACACAAGAGACAGTCTCAGGGACGTATACAGGAAGCGCAGACACACAAGAGACAGTCTCAGGGACCTATCACGGGAAGCGCAGACACACAAGAGACAGTCTCAGGGACCTATCACAGGAAGCGCAGACACACAAGAGACAGTCTCAGGGACATATCACAGGAAACGCAGACACACAAGAGACAGTCTCAGAGACCTATCACAGGAAGTGCAGACACACAAGAGACAATCTCAGGGACCTATCACAGGAAGCGCAGACACACAAGAGACAGTCTCACGGACATATCACAGGAAGCGCAGACACACAAGAGACAGTCTCAGAGATATGTCACAGGAAGTGCAGACACACAAGAGACAGTCTCAGGGACACATCACAGGAAGTGCAGACACACAGGAGACAGTCTCACGGACATATCACAGGAAGCGCAGACACACAAGAGACAGTCTCAGAGATATGTCACAGGAAGTGCAGACACACAAGAGACAGTCTCAGGGACCTATCAGAGGAAGTGCAGACACACAAGAGACAGTCTCAGGGAGATATCACAGGAAGTGCAGACACACAAGAGACAGTCTCAGGGACATATCACAGGAAGCGCAGACACACGAGACAGTCTCAGGGACATGTCACAGGAAGTGCAAACACACAGGAGACAGTCTCAGGGACATATCACGGGAGGCGCAGACACACAAGAGACAGTCTCAGGGACATATCACGGGAAGCGCAGACACACAAGAGACAGTCTCAGGGACATATCACAGCAAGTGCAGACACACAAGAGACAGTCTCAGGGACATATCACAGCAAGTGCAGACACACAAGAGACAGTGTCAGGGACACATCACAGGAAGTGCAGACACACAAGAGACAGTGTCAGGGACACATCACAGGAAGTGCAGACACACAAGAGACAGTCTCAGGGACATATCACAGGAAGTGCAGACACACAGGAGACAGTCTCAGGGACATATCACAGAAAGCGCAGACACACAGGAGACAGTCTCAGGGACATATCACAGGAAGTGCAGACACACAGGAGACAGTCTCAGGGACCTATCACGGGAAGTGCAGACACACAGGAGACAGTCTCAGGGACATATCACAGGAAGCGCAGACACACACGAGACAGTCTCAGGGACATATAACAGGAAGCGCAGACACACAAGATACAGTCTCAGGGACATATCACAGGAAGCGCAGACACACACGAGACAGTCTCAGGGACATATCACAGGAAGCGCAGACACACAAGAGACAGTCTCAGGGACATATCACAGGAAGCGCAGACACACAAGAGACAGTCTCAGGGACCTATCACAGGAAGCGCAGACACACAAGAGACAGTCTCAGGGACACATCAGAGGAAGCGCAGACACACAGGAGACAGTCTCAGGGACATATCACAGGAAGCGCAGACAAACAGGAGACAGTCTCAGGGACATATCACAGGAAGTGCAGACACACTAGAGATAGTCTCAGAGACCTATCACAGGAAGTGCAGACACACAAGAGACAGTCTCAGAGACCTATCACAGGAAGTGCAGACACACAAGAGACAGTCTCAGGGACGTATACAGGAAGCGCAGACACACAAGAGACAGTCTCAGGGACCTATCACGGGAAGCGCAGACACACAAGAGACAGTCTCAGGGACCTATCACAGGAAGCGCAGACACACAAGAGACAGTCTCAGGGACCTATCACAGGAAACGCAGACACACAAGAGACAGTCTCAGAGACCTATCACAGGAAGTGCAGACACACAACAGACAATCTCAGGGACCTATCACAGGAAGCGCAGACACACAAGAGACAGACTAAGGGACATATCACAGGAAGCGCAGACACACATGAGACAGTCTCAGGGACATATCACAGGAAGTGCAGAGACACAAGAGACAGTCTCAGGGACATATACAGGAAGCGCAGACACACAGGAGACAGTCTCAGGGACACATCACAGGAAGCGCAGACACACAAGAGACAATCTCAGGGACATATCACAGGAAGCGCAGACACACAAGAGACAGTCTCAGGGACATATCACAGGAAGCGCAGACACACAAGAGACAGTCTCAGGGACATATCACAGGAAGCGCAGACACACAAGAGACAGTCTCAGGGACATATCACAGGAAGCGCAGACACACAAGACACAATCTCAGGGACATATCACAGGAAGCGCAGACACACAAGAGACAGTCTCAGGGACATATCACAGGAAGTGCAGACACACAAGAGACAGTCTCAGGGACATATCACAGGAAGTGCAGATACACAAGAGACAGTCTCAGGGACATATCACAGGAAGTGCAGACACACAAGAGACAGTCTCAGGGACCTATCACAGGAAGCGCAGATACACAAGAGACAGTCTCAGGGATATATCACAGGAAGCGCAGACACACAAGCGACAGTCTCAGGGACACATCACAGGAAGCACAGACACACAAGAGACAGTCTCAGGGACACATCACAGGAAGCGCAGACACACAAGAGACAGTCTCAGGGACATATCACAGGAAGCGCAGACACACAAGAGACAGTCTCAGGGACCTATCACAGGAAGTGCAGACACACAGGAGACAGTCTCAGGGACCTATCACAGGAAGCGCAGACACACAAGAGACAGTCTCAGGGACATATCACAGGAAACGCAGACACACAAGAGACAGTCTCAGAGACCTATCACAGGAAGTGCAGACACACAAAAGACAATCTCAGGGACCTATCACAGGAAGCGCAGACACACAAGAGACAGTCTCACGGACATATCACAGGAAGCGCAGACACACAAGAGACAGTCTCAGAGATATGTCACAGGAAGTGCAGACACACAAGAGACAGTCTCAGGGACACATCACAGGAAGTGCAGACACACAGGAGACAGTCTCAGGGACATATCACAGGAAGCGCAGACACACAAGAGACAGTCTCACGGACATATCACAGGAAGCGCAGACACACAAGAGACAGTCTCAGAGATATGTCACAGGAAGTGCAGACACACAAGAGACAGTCTCAGGGACCTATCAGAGGAAGTGCAGACACACAAGAGACAGTCTCAGGGAGATATCACAGGAAGTGCAGACACACAAGAGACAGTCTCAGGGACATATCACAGGAAGCGCAGACACACAAGAGACAGTCTCAGGGACATGTCACAGGAAGTGCAAACACACAGGAGACAGTCTCAGGGACATATCACGGGAGGCGCAGACACACAAGAGACAGTCTCAGGGACATATCACGGGAAGCGCAGACACACAAGAGACAGTCTCAGGGACATATCACAGCAAGTGCAGACACACAAGAGACACTCTCAGGGACATATCACAGCAAGTGCAGACACACAAGAGACAGTGTCAGGGACACATCACAGGAAGTGCAGACACACAAGAGACAGTGTCAGGGACACATCACAGGAAGTGCAGACACACAAGAGACAGTCTCAGGGACATATCACAGGAAGTGCAGACACACAGGAGACAGTCTCAGGGACATATCACAGAAAGCGCAGACACACAGGAGACAGTCTCAGGGACATATCACAGGAAGTGCAGACACACAGGAGACAGTCTCAGGGACCTATCATGGGAAGTGCAGACACACAGGAGACAGTCTCAGGGACATATCACAGGAAGCGCAGACACACACGAGACAGTCTCAGGGACATATAACAGGAAGCGCAGACACACAAGATACAGTCTCAGGGACATATCACAGGAAGCGCAGACACACACGAGACAGTCTCAGGGACATATCACAGGAAGCGCAGACACACAAGAGACAGTCTCAGGGACATATCACAGGAAGCGCAGACACACAAGAGACAGTCTCAGGGACCTATCACAGGAAGCGCAGACACACAAGAGACAGTCTCAGGGACATATCACAGGAAGCGCAGACAAACAGGAGACAGTCTCAGGGACATATCACAGGAAGTGCAGACACACTAGAGATAGTCTCAGAGACCTATCACAGGAAGCGCAGACACACAAGAGACAGTCTCAGAGACCTATCACAGGAAGTGCAGACACACAAGAGACAGTCTCAGGGACGTATACAGGAAGCGCAGACACACAAGAGACAGTCTCAGGGACCTATCACGGGAAGCGCAGACACACAAGAGACAGTCTCAGGGACCTATCACAGGAAGCGCAGACACACAAGAGACAGTCTCAGGGACCTATCACAGGAAACGCAGACACACAAGAGACAGTCTCAGAGACCTATCACAGGAAGTGCAGACACACAACAGACAATCTCAGGGACCTATCACAGGAAGCGCAGACACACAAGAGACAGACTAAGGGACATATCACAGGAAGCGCAGACACACATGAGACAGTCTCAGGGACATATCACAGGAAGTGCAGAGACACAAGAGACAGTCTCAGGGACATATACAGGAAGCGCAGACACACAGGAGACAGTCTCAGGGACACATCACAGGAAGCGCAGACACACAAGAGACAATCTCAGGGACATATCACAGGAAGCGCAGACACACAAGAGACAGTCTCAGGGACATATCACAGGAAGCGCAGACACACAAGAGACAGTCTCAGGGACATATCACAGGAAGCGCAGACACACAAGAGACAGTCTCAGGGACATATCACAGGAAGCGCAGACACACAAGACACAATCTCAGGGACATATCACAGGAAGCGCAGACACACAAGAGACAGTCTCAGGGACATATCACAGGAAGTGCAGACACACAAGAGACAGTCTCAGGGACATATCACAGGAAGTGCAGATACACAAGAGACAGTCTCAGGGACATATCACAGGAAGTGCAGACACACAAGAGACAGTCTCAGGGACCTATCACAGGAAGCGCAGATACACAAGAGACAGTCTCAGGGATATATCACAGGAAGCGCAGACACACAAGCGACAGTCTCAGGGACACATCACAGGAAGCACAGACACACAAGAGACAGTCTCAGGGACACATCACAGGAAGCGCAGACACACAAGAGACAGTCTCAGGGACATATCACAGGAAGTGCAGACACACAAGAGACAGTCTCAGGGACCTATCACAGGAAGTGCAGACACACAGGAGACAGTCTCAGGGACCTATCACAGGAAGCGCAGACACACAGGAGACAGTCTCAGGGACCTATCACAGGAAGCGCACACACACAAGAGATAGTCTCAGGGACATATCACAGGTAGCGCAGACACACAAGAGACAGTCTCAGGGACATAGCACAGGAAGCGCAGACACACAGGAGACCGTCTCAGGGACCTATCACAGGAAGCGCAGACACACAGGAGACAGTCTCAGGGACCTATCACAGGAAGTGCACACACACAAGAGACAGTCTCAAGGACCTATCACAGGAAGTGCAGATATACAGGAGACAGTCTCAGGGACATATCACAGGAAGTGCAGATACACAGGAGACGGTCTCAGGGACATGTCACAGGAAGCGCAGACACACAGGAGACGGTCTCAAGGACATGTCACAGGAAGCGCAGACACACAAGAGACAGTCTCACGGACATATCACAGGAAGCGCAGACACACAAGAGACAGTCTCAGAGATATGTCACAGGAAGTGCAGACACACAAGAGACAGTCTCAGGGACACATCACAGGAAGTGCAGACACACAGGAGACAGTCTCAGGGACATATCACAGGAAGCGCAGACACACAAGAGACAGTCTCACGGACATATCACAGGAAGCGCAGACACACAAGAGACAGTCTCAGAGATATGTCACAGGAAGTGCAGACACACAAGAGACAGTCTCAGGGACCTATCAGAGGAAGTGTAGACACACAAGAGACAGTCTCAGGGAGATATCACAGGAAGTGCAGACACACAAGATAGTCTCAGGGACATATCACAGGAAGCGCAGACACACAGGAGACAGTCTCAGGGACATGTCACAGGAAGCGCAAACACACAGGAGACAGTCTCAGGGACATATCACGGGAAGCGCAGACACAAGAGACAATCTCAGGGACATATCACAGCAAGTGCAGACACACAAGAGACAGTCTCAGGGACATATCACAGCAAGTGCAGACACACAAGAGACAGTGTCAGGGACACATCACAGGAAGAGCAGACACACAAGAGACAGTGTCAGGGACACATCACAGGAAGTGCAGACACACAAGAGACAGTCTCAGGGACATATCACAGGAAGTGCAGACACACAGGAGACAGTCTCAGGGACATATCACAGAAAGCGCAGACACACAGGAGACAGTCTCAGGGACATATCACAGGAAGTGCAGACACACAGGAGACAGTCTCAGGGACCTATCACGGGAAGTGCAGACACACAGGAGACAGTCTCAGGGACATATCACAGGAAGCGCAGACACACACGAGACAGTCTCAGGGACATATAACAGGAAGCGCAGACACACAAGAGACAGTCTCAGGGACATATCACAGGAAGCGCAGACACACAGGAGACAGTCTCAGGGACATATCACAGGAAGCGCAGACACACAAGAGACAGTCTCAGGGACCTATCACAGGAAGCGCAGACACACAAGAGACAGTCTCAGGGACACATCACAGGAAGCGCAGACACACAGGAGACAGTCTCAGGGACATATCACAGGAAGCGCAGACAAACAGGAGACAGTCTCAGGGACATATCACAGGAAGTGCAGACACACAAGAGATAGTCTCAGAGACCTATCACAGGAAGCGCAGACACACAAGAGACAGTCTCAGAGACCTATCACAGGAAGTGCAGACACACAAGAGACAGTCTCAGGGACGTATACAGGAAGCGCAGACACACAAGAGACAGTCTCAGGGACCTATCACAGGAAGCGCAGACACACAAGAGACAGTCTCAGGGACCTATCACAGGAAGCGCAGACACACAAGAGACAGTCTCAGGGACCCATCACGGAAAGCGCAGACACACAAGGGACAGTCGCAGGGACCTATCACAGGAAGCGCAGACACACAAGAGACAGTCTCAGGGACATATCACAGGAAACGCAGACACACAAGAGACAGTCTCAGAGACCTATCACAGGAAGTGCAGACACATAAGAGACAATCTCAGGGACCTATCACAGGAAGCGCAGACACACAAGAGACAGTCTCACGGACATATCACAGGAAGCGCAGACACACAAGAGACAGTCTCAGAGATATGTCACAGGAAGTGCAGACACACAAGAGACAGTCTCAGAGATATGTCACAGGAAGTGCAGACACACAAGAAATAGTCCTCAGAGACCTATCACAGGAAGCGCAGACACACAAAAGACAGTCTCAGAGACCTATCACAGGAAGTGCAGACACACAAGAGACAGTCTCAGGGACGTATACAGGAAGCGCAGACACACAAGAGACAGTCTCAGGGACATATCACAGGAAGCGCAGACACACAAGAGACAGTCTCACGGACATATCACAGGAAGCGCAGACACACAAGAGACAGTCTCAGAGATATGTCACAGGAAGTGCAGACACACAAGAAATAGTCTCAGAGACCTATCACAGGAAGCGCAGACACACAAAAGACAGTCTCAGAGACCTATCACAGGAAGTGCAGACACACAAGAGACAGTCTCAGGGACGTATACAGGAAGCGCAGACACACAAGAGACAGTCTCAGGGACCTATCACGGGAAGCGCAGACACACAAGAGACAGTCTCAGGGACCTATCACAGGAAGCGCAGACACACAAGAGACAGTCTCAGGGACATATCACAGGAAACGCAGACACACAAGAGACAGTCTCAGAGACCTATCACAGGAAGTGCAGACACACAAGAGACAATCTCAGGGACCTATCACAGGAAGCGCAGACACACAAGAGACAGTCTCACGGACATATCACAGGAAGCGCAGACACACAAGAGACAGTCTCAGAGATATGTCACAGGAAGTGCAGACACACAAGAGACAGTCTCAGGGACACATCACAGGAAGTGCAGACACACAGGAGACAGTCTCACGGACATATCACAGGAAGCGCAGACACACAAGAGACAGTCTCAGAGATATGTCACAGGAAGTGCAGACACACAAGAGACAGTCTCAGGGACCTATCAGAGGAAGTGCAGACACACAAGAGACAGTCTCAGGGAGATATCACAGGAAGTGCAGACACACAAGAGACAGTCTCAGGGGACATATCACAGGAAGCGCAGACACACGAGACAGTCTCAGGGACATGTCACAGGAAGTGCAAACACACAGGAGACAGTCTCAGGGACATATCACGGGAGGCGCAGACACACAAGAGACAGTCTCAGGGACATATCACGGGAAGCGCAGACACACAAGAGACAGTCTCAGGGACATATCACAGCAAGTGCAGACACACAAGAGACAGTCTCAGGGACATATCACAGCAAGTGCAGACACACAAGAGACAGTGTCAGGGACACATCACAGGAAGTGCAGACACACAAGAGACAGTGTCAGGGACACATCACAGGAAGTGCAGACACACAAGAGACAGTCTCAGGGACATATCACAGGAAGTGCAGACACACAGGAGACAGTCTCAGGGACATATCACAGAAAGCGCAGACACACAGGAGACAGTCTCAGGGACATATCACAGGAAGTGCAGACACACAGGAGACAGTCTCAGGGACCTATCACGGGAAGTGCAGACACACAGGAGACAGTCTCAGGGACATATCACAGGAAGCGCAGACACACACGAGACAGTCTCAGGGACATATAACAGGAAGCGCAGACACACAAGATACAGTCTCAGGGACATATCACAGGAAGCGCAGACACACACGAGACAGTCTCAGGGACATATCACAGGAAGCGCAGACACACAAGAGACAGTCTCAGGGACATATCACAGGAAGCGCAGACACACAAGAGACAGTCTCAGGGACCTATCACAGGAAGCGCAGACACACAAGAGACAGTCTCAGGGACACATCAGAGGAAGCGCAGACACACAGGAGACAGTCTCAGGGACATATCACAGGAAGCGCAGACAAACAGGAGACAGTCTCAGGGACATATCACAGGAAGTGCAGACACACTAGAGATAGTCTCAGAGACCTATCACAGGAAGCGCAGACACACAAGAGACAGTCTCAGAGACCTATCACAGGAAGTGCAGACACACAAGAGACAGTCTCAGGGACGTATACAGGAAGCGCAGACACACAAGAGACAGTCTCAGGGACCTATCACGGGAAGCGCAGACACACAAGAGACAGTCTCAGGGACCTATCACAGGAAGCGCAGACACACAAGAGACAGTCTCAGGGACCTATCACAGGAAACGCAGACACACAAGAGACAGTCTCAGAGACCTATCACAGGAAGTGCAGACACACAACAGACAATCTCAGGGACCTATCACAGGAAGCGCAGACACACAAGAGACAGACTAAGGGACATATCACAGGAAGCGCAGACACACATGAGACAGTCTCAGGGACATATCACAGGAAGTGCAGAGACACAAGAGACAGTCTCAGGGACATATACAGGAAGCGCAGACACACAGGAGACAGTCTCAGGGACACATCACAGGAAGCGCAGACACACAAGAGACAATCTCAGGGGACATATCACAGGAAGCGCAGACACACAACAGACAGTCTCAGGGACATATCACAGGAAGCGCAGACACACAAGAGACAGTCTCAGGGACATATCACAGGAAGCGCAGACACACAAGAGACAGTCTCAGGGACATATCACAGGAAGCGCAGACACACAAGACACAATCTCAGGGACATATCACAGGAAGCGCAGACACACAAGAGACAGTCTCAGGGACATATCACAGGAAGTGCAGACACACAAGAGACAGTCTCAGGGACATATCACAGGAAGTGCAGATACACAAGAGACAGTCTCAGGGACATATCACAGGAAGTGCAGACACACAAGAGACAGTCTCAGGGACCTATCACAGGTAGCGCAGATACACAAGAGACAGTCTCAGGGATATATCACAGGAAGCGCAGACACACAAGCGACAGTCTCAGGGACACATAACAGGAAGCACAGACACACAAGAGACAGTCTCAGGGACACATCACAGGAAGCGCAGACACACAAGAGACAGTCTCAGGGACATATCACAGGAAGCGCAGACACACAAGAGACAGTCTCAGGGACCTATCACAGGAAGTGCAGACACACAGGAGACAGTCTCAGGGACATATCACAGGAAGTGCAGACACACAGGAGACAGTCTCAGGGACCTATCACAGGAAGCGCACACACACAAGAGATAGTCTCAGGGACATATCACAGGTAGCGCAGACACACAAGAGACAGTCTCAGGGACATACCACAGGAAGCGCAGACACACAGGAGACCGTCTCAGGGACCTATCACAGGAAGCGCAGACACACAGGAGACAGTCTCAGGGACCTATCACAGGAAGTGCACACACACAAGAGACAGTCTCAAGGACCTATCACAGGAAGTGCAGATATACAGGAGACAGTCTCAGGGACATATCACAGGAAGTGCAGACACACAGGAGACGGTCTCAGGGACATGTCACAGGAAGCGCAGACACACAGGAGACGGTCTCAAGGACATGTCACAGGAAGCGCAGACACACAAGAGACAGTCTCACGGACATATCACAGGAAGCGCAGACACACAAGAGACAGTCTCAGAGATATGTCACAGGAAGTGCAGACACACAAGAGACAGTCTCAGGGACACATCACAGGAAGTGCAGACACACAGGAGACAGTCTCAGGGACATATCACAGGAAGCGCAGACACACAAGAGACAGTCTCACGGACATATCACAGGAAGCGCAGACACACAAGAGACAGTCTCAGAGATATGTCACAGGAAGTGCAGACACACAAGAGACAGTCTCAGGGACCTATCAGAGGAAGTGTAGACACACAAGAGACAGTCTCAGGGAGATATCACAGGAAGTGCAGACACACAAGAGAGTCTCAGGGACATATCACAGGAAGCGCAGACACACAGGAGACAGTCTCAGGGACATGTCACAGGAAGCGCAAACACACAGGAGACAGTCTCAGGGACATATCACGGGAAGCGCAGACACACAAGAGACAATCTCAGGGACATATCACAGCAAGTGCAGACACACAAGAGACAGTCTCAGGGACATATCACAGCAAGTGCAGACACACAAGAGACAGTGTCAGGGACACATCACAGGAAGAGCAGACACACAAGAGACAGTGTCAGGGACACATCACAGGAAGTGCAGACACACAAGAGACAGTCTCAGGGACATATCACAGGAAGTGCAGACACACAGGAGACAGTCTCAGGGACATATCACAGAAAGCGCAGACACACAGGAGACAGTCTCAGGGACATATCACAGGAAGTGCAGACACACAGGAGACAGTCTCAGGGACCTATCACGGGAAGTGCAGACACACAGGAGACAGTCTCAGGGACATATCACAGGAAGCGCAGACACACACGAGACAGTCTCAGGGACATATAACAGGAAGCGCAGACACACAAGAGACAGTCTCAGGGACATATCACAGGAAGCGCAGACACACAGGAGACAGTCTCAGGGACATATCACAGGAAGCGCAGACACACAAGAGACAGTCTCAGGGACCTATCACAGGAAGCGCAGACACACAAGAGACAGTCTCAGGGACACATCACAGGAAGCGCAGACACACAGGAGACAGTCTCAGGGACATATCACAGGAAGCGCAGACAAACAGGAGACAGTCTCAGGGACATATCACAGGAAGTGCAGACACACAAGAGATAGTCTCAGAGACCTATCACAGGAAGCGCAGACACACAAGAGACAGTCTCAGAGACCTATCACAGGAAGTGCAGACACACAAGAGACAGTCTCAGGGACGTATACAGGAAGCGCAGACACACAAGAGACAGTCTCAGGGACCTATCACAGGAAGCGCAGACACACAAGAGACAGTCTCAGGGACCTATCACAGGAAGCGCAGACACACAAGAGACAGTCTCAGGGACCCATCACGGAAAGCGCAGACACACAAGAGACAGTCGCAGGGACCTATCACAGGAAGCGCAGACACACAAGAGACAGTCTCAGGGACATATCACAGGAAACGCAGACACACAAGAGACAGTCTCAGAGACCTATCACAGGAAGTGCAGACACACAAGAGACAATCTCAGGGACCTATCACAGGAAGCGCAGACACACAAGAGACAGTCTCACGGACATATCACAGGAAGCGCAGACACA
The DNA here is from genome assembly GCA_031769625.1 of Taudactylus pleione. Lineage (NCBI taxonomy): Eukaryota > Metazoa > Chordata > Amphibia > Anura > Myobatrachidae > Taudactylus > Taudactylus pleione. Next base: position 294,391 of record JAUIMM010001090.1, read on the forward strand.
CAAGAGACAGTCTCAGAGATATGTCACAGGAAGTGCAGACACACAAGAGACAGTCTCAGAGATATGTCACAGGAAGTGCAGACACACAAGAAATAGTCTCAGAGACCTATCACAGGAAGCGCAGACACACAAAAGACAGTCTCAGAGACCTATCACAGGAAGTGCAGACACACAAGAGACAGTCTCAGGGACGTATACAGGAAGCGCAGACACACAAGAGACAGTCTCAGGGACATATCACAGGAAGCGCAGACACACAAGAGACAGTCTCACGGACATATCACAGGAAGCGCAGACACACAAGAGACAGTCTCAGAGATATGTCACAGGAAGTGCAGACACACAAGAAATAGTCTCAGAGACCTATCACAGGAAGCGCAGACACACAAAAGACAGTCTCAGAGACCTATCACAGGAAGTGCAGACACACAAGAGACAGTCTCAGGGACGTATACAGGAAGCGCAGACACACAAGAGACAGTCTCAGGGACCTATCACGGGAAGCGCAGACACACAAGAGACAGTCTCAGGGACCTATTACAGGAAGCGCAGACACACAAGAGACAGTCTCAGGGACATATCACAGGAAACGCAGACACACAAGAGACAGTCTCAGAGACCTATCACAGGAAGTGCAGACACACAAGAGACAATCTCAGGGACCTATCACAGGAAGCGCAGACACACAAGAGACAGTCTCACGGACATATCACAGGAAGCGCAGACACACAAGAGACAGTCTCAGAGATATCTCACAGGAAGTGCAGACACACAAGAGACAGTCTCAGGGACACATCACAGGAAGTGCAGACACACAGGAGACAGTCTCACGGACATATCACAGGAAGCGCAGACACACAAGAGACAGTCTCAGAGATATGTCACAGGAAGTGCAGACACACAAGAGACAGTCTCAGGGACCTATCAGAGGAAGTGCAGACACACAAGAGACAGTCTCAGGGAGATATCACAGGAAGTGCAGACACACAAGAGACAGTCTCAGGGACATATCACAGGAAGCGCAGACACACGAGACAGTCTCAGGGACATGTCACAGGAAGTGCAAACACACAGGAGACAGTCTCAGGGACATATCACGGGAGGCGCAGACACACAAGAGACAGTCTCAGGGACATATCACGGGAAGCGCAGACACACAAGAGACAGTCTCAGGGACATATCACAGCAAGTGCAGACACACAAGAGACAGTCTCAGGGACATATCACAGCAAGTGCAGACACACAAGAGACAGTGTCAGGGACACATCACAGGAAGTGCAGACACACAAGAGACAGTGTCAGGGACACATCACAGGAAGTGCAGACACACAAGAGACAGTCTCAGGGACATATCACAGGAAGTGCAGACACACAGGAGACAGTCTCAGGGACATATCACAGAAAGCGCAGACACACAGGAGACAGTCTCAGGGACATATCACAGGAAGTGCAGACACACAGGAGACAGTCTCAGGGACCTATCACGGGAAGTGCAGACACACAGGAGACAGTCTCAGGGACATATCACAGGAAGCGCAGACACACACGAGACAGTCTCAGGGACATATAACAGGAAGTGCAGACACACAAGATACAGTCTCAGGGACATATCACAGGAAGCGCAGACACACACGAGACAGTCTCAGGGACATATCGCAGGAAGCGCAGACACACAAGAGACAGTCTCAGGGACATATCACAGGAAGAGCAGACACACAAGAGACAGTCTCAGGGACCTATCACAGGAAGCGCAGACACACAAGAGACAGTCTCAGGGACACATCAGAGGAAGCGCAGACACACAGGAGACAGTCTCAGGGACATATCACAGGAAGCGCAGACAAACAGGAGACAGTCTCAGGGACATATCACAGGAAGTGCAGACACACAAGAGATAGTCTCAGAGACCTATCACAGGAAGAGCAGACACACAAGAGACAGTCTCAGAGACCTATCACAGGAAGCGCAGACACACAAGAGACAGTCTCAGGGACGTATACAGGAAGCGCAGACACACAAGAGACAGTCTCAGGGACCTATCACGGGAAGCGCAGACACACAAGAGACAGTCTCAGGGACCTATCACAGGAAGCGCAGACACACAAGAGACAGTCTCAGGGACCTATCACAGGAAACGCGGACACACAAGAGACAGTCTCAGAGACCTATCACAGGAAGTGCAGAAACACAAGAGACAATCTCAGGGACCTATCACAGGAAGCGCAGACACACAAGAGACAGACTCAGGGACATATCACAGGAAGCGCAGACACACATGAGACAGTCTCAGGGACATATCACAGGAAGTGCAGAGACACAAGAGACAGTCTCAGGGACATATACAGGAAGCGCAGACACACAGGAGACAGTCTCAGGGACATATCACAGGAAGCGCAGACACACAAGAGACAATCTCAGGGACCTATCACAGGAAGCGCAGACACACAAGAGACAATCTCAGAGACATATCACAGGAAGCGCAGACACACAAGAGACAGTCTCAGGGACATATCACAGGAAGAGCAGACACACAAGATACAGTCTCAGGGACATATCACAGGAAGCGCAGACACACAAGAGACAGTCTCAGGGACATATCACAGGAAGCGCAGACACACAAGAGACAATCTCAGGGACATATCACAGGAAGCGCAGACACACAAGAGACAGTCTCAGGGACATATCACAGGAAGTGCAGACACACAAGAGACAGTCTCAGGGACATATCACAGGAAGTGCAGATACACAAGAGACAATCTCAGGGACATATCACAGGAAGCGCAGACACACAAGAGACAGTCTCAGGGACCTATCACAGGAAGCGCAGATACACAAGAGACAGTCTCAGGGATATATCACAGGAAGCGCAGACACACAAGCGACAGTCTCAGGGACACATCACAGGAAGAACAGACACACAAGAGACAGTCTCAGGGACACATCACAGGAAGCGCAGACACACAGGAGACAGTCTCAGGGACATATCACAGGAAGCGCAGACACACAAGAGACAGTCTCAGGGACCTATCACTGGAAGTGCAGACACACAGGAGACAGTCTCAGGGACCTATCACAGGAAGCGCAGACACACAGGAGACAGTCTCAGGGACCTATCACAGGAAGCACACACACACAAGAGATAGTCTCAGGGACATATCACAGGTAGCGCAGACACACAAGAGACAGTCTCAGGGACATATCACAGGAAGCGCAGACACACAGGAGACCGTCTCAGGGACCTATCACAGGAAGCGCAGACACACAGGAGACAGTCTCAGGGACCTATCACAGGAAGTGCACACACACAAGAGACAGTCTCAGGGACCTATCACAGGAAGTGCAGATATACAGGAGACAGTCTCAGGGACATATCACAGGAAGTGCAGACACACAGGAGACGGTCTCAGGGACATGTCACAGGAAGCGCAGACACACAGGAGACGGTCTCAGGGACATGTCACAGGAAGCGCAGGCACACAAGAGACAGTCTCAGGGACACATCACAGGAAGCGCAGACACACAAGAGACAGTCTCACGGACATATCACAGGAAGCGCAGACACACAAGAGACAGTCTCACGGACATATCACAGGAAGCGCAGACACACAAGAGACAGTCTCAGAGATATGTCACAGGAAGTGCAGACACACAAGAGACAGTCTCAGGGACACATCACAGGAAGTGCAGACACACAGGAGACAGTCTCAGGGACATATCACAGGAAGCGCAGACACACAAGAGACAGTCTCACGGACATATCACAGGAAGCGCAGACACACAAGAGACAGTCTCAGAGATATGTCACAGGAAGTGCAGACACACAAGAGACAGTCTCAGGGACCTATCACAGGAAGCGCAGACACACAAGAGACAGTCTCAGGGACACATCACAGGAAGCGCAGACACACAGGAGACAGTCTCAGGGACATATCACAGGAAGCGCAGACAAACAGGAGACAGTCTCAGGGACATATCACAGGAAGTGCAGACACACAAGAGATAGTCTCAGAGACCTATCACAGGAAGCGCAGACACACAAGAGACAGTCTCAGAGACCTATCACAGGAAGTGCAGACACACAAGAGACAGTCTCAGGGACGTATACAGGAAGCGCAGACACACAAGAGACAGTCTCAGGGACCTATCACGGGAAGCGCAGACACACAAGAGACAGTCTCAGGGACCTATCACAGGAAGCGCAGACACACAAGAGACAGTCTCAGGGACATATCACAGGAAACGCAGACACACAAGAGACAGTCTCAGAGACCTATCACAGGAAGTGCAGACACACAAGAGACAATCTCAGGGACCTATCACAGGAAGCGCAGACACACAAGAGACAGTCTCACGGACATATCACAGGAAGCGCAGACACACAAGAGACAGTCTCAGAGATATGTCACAGGAAGTGCAGACACACAAGAAATAGTCTCAGAGACCTATCACAGGAAGCGCAGACACACAAGAGACAGTCTCAGAGACCTATCACAGGAAGTGCAGACACACAAGAGACAGTCTCAGGGATGTATACAGGAAGCGCAGACACACAAGAGACAGTCTCAGGGACCTATCACGGGAAGCGCAGACACACAAGAGACAGTCTCAGGGACCTATCACAGGAAGCGCAGACACACAAGAGACAGTTTCAGGGACATATCACAGGAAACGCAGACACACAAGAGACAGTCTCAGAGACCTATCACAGGAAGTGCAGACACACAAGAGACAATCTCAGGGACCTATCACAGGAAGCGCAGACACACAAGAGACAGTCTCACGGACATATCACAGGAAGCGCAGACACACAAGAGACAGTCTCAGAGACATGTCACAGGAAGTGCAGACACACAAGAGACAGTCTCAGGGACACATCACAGGAAGTGCAGACACACAGGAGACAGTCTCAGGGACATATCACAGGAAGCGCAGACACACAAGAGACAGTCTCACGGACATATCACAGGAAGCGCAGACACACAAGAGACAGTCTCAGAGATATGTCACAGGAAGTGCAGACACACAAGAGACAGTCTCAGGGACCTATCACAGGAAGCGCAGACACACAAGAGACAGTCTCAGGGACACATCACAGGAAGCGCAGACACACAGGAGACAGTCTCAGGGACATATCATAGGAAGCACAGACAAACAGGAGACAGTCTCAGGGACATATCACAGGAAGTGCAGACACACAAGAGATAGTCTCAGAGACCTATCACAGGAAGTGCAGACACACAAGAGACAGTCTCAGAGACCTATCACAGGAAGTGCAGACACACAGGAGACAGTCTCAGGGACCTATCACGGGAAGTGCAGACACACAAGAGACAGTCTCAGGGACCTATCACAGGAAGTGCAGACACACAAGAGACAGTCTCAGGGACGTATACAGGAAGCGCAGACACACAAGAGACAGTCTCAGGGACCTATCACGGGAAGCGCAGACACACAAGAGACAGTCTCAGGGACCTATCACAGGAAGCGCAGACACACAAGAGACAGTCTCAGGGACATATCACAGGAAACGCACACACACAAGAGACAGTCTCAGAGACCTATCACATGAAGTGCAGACACACAAGAGACAATCTCAGGGACCTATCACAGGAAGCGCAGACACACAAGAGACAGTCTCACGGACATATCACAGGAAGCGCAGACACACAAGAGACAGTCTCAGAGATATGTCACAGGAAGTGCAGACACACAAGAGACAGTCTCAGGGACACATCACAGGAAGTGCAGACACACAGGAGACAGTCTCAGGGACATATCACAGGAAGCGCAGACACACAGGAGACAGTCTCACGGACATATCACAGGAAGCGCAGACACACAAGAGACAGTCTCAGAGATATGTCACAGGAAGTGCAGACACACAAGAGACAGTCTCAGGGACATATAACAGGAAGCGCAGACACACAGGAGACAGTCTCAGGGACATATCACAGGAAGCGCAGACAAACAGGAGACAGTCTCAGGGACATATCACAGGAAGTGCAGACACACAAGAGATAGTCTCAGAGACCTATCACAGGAAGCGCAGACACACAAGAGACAGTCTCAGAGACCTATCACAGGAAGTGCAGACACACAAGAGACAGTCTCAGGGACGTATACAGGAAGCGCAGAAACACAAGAGACAGTCTCAGGGACCTATCACGGGAAGCGCAGACACACAAGAGACAGTCTCAGGGACCTATCACAGGAAGCGCAGACACACAAGAGACAGTCTCAGGGACATATCACAGGAAACGCAGACACACAAGAGAGTCTCAGAGACCTATCACAGGAAGTGCAGACACACAAGAGACAATCTCAGGGACCTATCACAGGAAGCGCAGACACACAAGAGACAATCTCAGGGACCTATCACAGGAAGCGCAGACACACAAGAGACAGACTCAGGGACATATCACAGGAAGCGCAGACACACATGAGACAGTCTCAGGGACATATCAAAGGAAGTGCAGAGACACAAGAGACAGTCTCAGGGACATATACAGGAAGCGCAGACACACAGGAGACAGTCTCAGGGACCTATCACAGGAAGCGCAGACACACAAGAGACAATCTCAGGGACATATCACAGGAAGCGCAGACACACAAGAGACAGTCTCAGGGACATATCACAGGAAGCGCAGACACACAAGAGACAGTCTCAGGGACATATCACAGGAAGCGCAGACACACAAGAGACAGTCTCAGGGACATATCACAGGAAGCGCAGACACACAAGACACAATCTCAGGGACATATCACAGGAAGCGCAGACACACAAGAGACAGTCTCAGGGACATATCACAGGAAGCGCAGACACACAAGAGACAGTCTCAGGGACATATCACAGGAAGTGCAGATACACAAGAGACAGTCTCAGGGACATATCACAGGAAGTGCAGACACACAAGAGACAGTCTCAGGGACCTATCACAGGAAGCGCAGATACACAAGAGACAGTCTCAGGGATATATCACAGGAAGCGCAGACACACAAGCGACAGTCTCAGGGACACATCACAGGACGCACAGACACACAAGAGACAGTCTCAGGGACACATCACAGAAAGCGCAGACACACAGGAGACAGTCTCAGGGACATATCACAGGAAGCGCAGACACACAAGAGACAGTCTAAGGGACCTATCACAGGAAGTGCAGACACACAGGAGACAGTCTCAGGGACCTATCACAAGAAGCGCAGACACACAGGAGACAGTCTCAGGGACCTATCACAGGAAGCGCACACACACAAGAGATAGTCTCAGGGACATATCACAGGTAGCGCAGACACACAAGAGACAGTCTCAGGGACATATCACAGGAAGCGCAGACACACAGGAGACCGTCTCAGGGACCTATCACAGGAAGCGCAGACACACAGAAGACAGTCTCAGGGACCTATCACAGGAAGTGCACACACACAGGAGACAGTCTCAGGGACCTATCACAGGAAGTGCAGATATACAGGAGACAGTCTCAGGGACATATCACAGGAAGTGCAGACACACAGGAGACGGTCTCAGGGACATGTCACAGGAAGCGCAGACACACAGGAGACGGTCTCAGGGACATGTCACAGGAAGCGCAGGCACACAAGAGACGGTCTCAGGGACACATCACAGGAAGCGCAGACACACAAGAGACAGTCTCACGGACATATCACAGGAAGCGCAGACACACAAGAGACAGTCTCACGGACATATCACAGGAAGCGCAGACACACAAGAGACAGTCTCAGAGATATGTCACAGGAAGTGCAGACACACAAGAGACAGTCTCAGGGACACATCACAGGAAGTGCAGACACACAGGAGACAGTCTCAGGGACATATCACAGGAAGCGCAGACACACAAGAGACAGTCTCAGAGATATGTCACAGGAAGTGCAGACACACAAGAGACAGTCTCAGGGACCTATCAGAGGAAGTGCAGACACACAAGAGACAGTCTCAGGGAGATATCACAGGAAGTGCAGACACACAAGAGACAGTCTCAGGGACATATCACAGGAAGCGCAGACACACAGGAGGCAGTCTCAGGGACATGTCACAGGAAGCGCAAACACACAGGAGACTGTCTCAGGGACATATCACGGGAAGCGCAGACACACAAGAGACAATCTCAGGGACATATCACAGCAAGTGCAGACACACAAGAGACAGTCTCAGGGACATATCACAGCAAGTGCAGACACACAAGAGACAGTGTCAGGGACACATCACAGGAAGTGCAGACACACAAGAGACAGTGTCAGGGACACATCACAGGAAGTGCAGACACACAAGAGACAGTCTCAGGGACATATCACAGGAAGTGCAGACACACAGGAGACAGTCTCAGGGACATATCACAGAAAGCGCAGACACACAGGAGACAGTCTCAGGGACATATCACAGGAAGCGCAGACACACAAGAGACAGTCTCAGGGACATATCACAGGAAACGCAGACACACAAGAGACAGTCTCAGAGACCTATCACAGGAAGTGCAGACACACAAGAGACAATCTCAGGGACCTATCACAGGAAGCGCAGACACACAAGAGACAGACTCAGGGACATATCACAGGAAGCGCAGACACACATGAGACAGTCTCAGGGACATATCACAGGAAGCGCAGACACACAAGAGACAGACTCAGGGACATATCACAGGAAGCGCAGACACACATGAGACAGTCTCAGGGACATATCACAGGAAGTGCAGAGACACAAGAGATAGTCTCAGGGACATATACAGGAAGCGCAGACACACAGGAGACCGTCTCAGGGACCTATCACAGGAAGCGCAGACACACAGGAGACAGTCTCAGGGACCTATCACAGGAAGTGCAGATACACAGGAGACAGTCCCAGGGACATATCACAGGAAGTGCAGACACACAGGAGACGGTCTCAGGGACCTATCACAGGAAGTGCAGATACACAGGAGACAGTCTCAGGGACATATCACAGGAAGTGCAGACACACAGGAGACGGTCTCAGGGACATGTCACAGGAAGCGCAGACACACAGGAGACGGTCTCAGGGACATGTCACAGGAAGCGCAGGCACACAAGAGACAGTCTCAGGGACACATCACAGGAAGCGCAGACACACAAGAGACAGTCTCACGGACATATCACAGGAAGCGCAGACACACAAGAGACAGTCTCACGGACATATCACAGGAAGCGCAGACACACAAGAGACAGTCTCAGAGATATGTCACAGGAAGTGCAGACACACAAGAGACAGTCTCAGGGACACATCACAGGAAGTGCACACACACAGGAGACAGTCTCAGGGACATATCACAGGAAGCGCAGACACACAAGAGACAGTCTCACGGACATATCACAGGAAGCGCAGACACACAAGAGACAGTCTCAGAGATATGTCACAGGAAGTGCAGACACACAAGAGACAGTCTCAGGGACCTATCAGAGGAAGTGCAGACACACAAGAGACAGTCTCAGGGAGATATCACAGGAAGTGCAGACACACAAGAGACAGTATCAGGGACATATCACAGGAAGCGCAGACACACAGGAGACAGTCTCAGGGACATATCACAGGAAGCGCAGACACACAAGAGACAATGTCAGGGACCTATCACAGGAAGCGCAAACACACAGGAGACAGTCTCAGGGACATATCACGGGAGGCGCAGACACACAAGAGACAGTCTCAGGGACATATCACAGGAAGCGCAGACACACAAGAGACAGTCTCAGGGACCTATCACAGGATGCGCAGAAACACAAGAGACAGTCTCAGGGCCATATCACAGGAAGCGCAGACACACAAGAGACAGTCTCAGGGCCATATCACAGGAAGTGCAGACACACAAGAGACAGTCTCAGGGACCTATCACAGGAAGTGCAGATACACAGGAGACAGTCTCAGGGACATATCACAGGAAGTGCAGACACACAGGAGACGGTCTCAGGGACATGTCACAGGAAGCGCAGACACACAGGAGACGGTCTCAGAGACATGTCACAGGAAGCGCAGGCACACAAGAGACAGTCTCAGGGACACATCACAGGAAGCGCAGACACACAAGAGACAGTCTCACGGACATATCACAGGAAGCGCAGACACACAAGAGACAGTCTCACGGACATATCACAGGAAGCGCAGACACACAAGAGACAGTCTCAGAGATATGTCACAGGAAGTGCAGACACACAAGAGACAGTCTCAGGGACACATCACAGGAAGTGCAGACACACAGGAGACAGTCTCAGGGACATATCACAGGAAGCGCAGACACACAAGAGACAGTCTCAGGGATATATCACAGGAAGCGCAGACACACAAGAGACAGTCTCAGAGATATGTCACAGGAAGTGCAGACACACAAGAGACAGTCTCAGGGACCTATCAGAGGAAGTGCAGACACACAAGAGACAGTCTCAGGGAGATATCACAGGAAGTGCAGACACACAAGAGACAGTCTCAGGGACATATCACAGGAAGCGCAGACACACAGGAGACAGTCTCAGGGACATGTCACAGGAAGCGCAAACACACAGGAGACTGTCTCAGGGACATATCACGGGAAGCGCAGACACACAAGAGACAATCTCAGGGACATATCACAGCAAGTGCAGACACACAAGAGACAGTCTCAGGGACATATCACAGCAAGTGCAGACACACAAGAGACAGTGTCAGGGACACATCACAGGAAGTGCAGACACACAAGAGACAGTGTCAGGGACACATCACAGGAAGTGCAGACACACAAGAGACAGTCTCAGGGACATATCACAGGAAGTGCAGACACACAGGAGACAGTCTCAGGGACATATCACAGAAAGCGCAGACACACAGGAGACAGTCTCAGGGACATATCACAGGAAGCGCAGACACACAAGAGACAGTCTCAGGGACATATCACAGGAAACGCAGACACACAAGAGACAGTCTCAGAGACCTATCACAGGAAGCGCAGACACACAAGAGACAGTCTCAGAGACCTATCACAGGAAGTGCAGACACACAAGAGACAGTCTCAGGGACGTATACAGGAAGCGCAGAAACACAAGAGACAGTCTCAGGGACCTATCACGGGAAGCGCAGACACACAAGAGACAGTCTCAGGGACATATCACAGGAAGCGCAGACACACAGGAGACAGTCTCAGGGACATATCACAGGAAGCGCAGACACACAAGAGACAATGTCAGGGACCTATCACAGGAAGCGCAAACACACAGGAGACAGTCTCAGGGACATATCACGGGAGGCGCAGACACACAAGAGACAGTCTCAGGGACATATCACAGGAAGCGCAGACACACAAGAGACAGTCTCAGGGACCTATCACAGGATGCGCAGAAACACAAGAGACAGTCTCAGGGCCATATCACAGGAAGCGCAGACACACAAGAGACAGTCTCAGGGCCATATCACAGGAAGTGCAGACACACAAGAGACAGTCTCAGGGACCTATCACAGGAAGTGCAGATACACAGGAGACAGTCTCAGGGACATATCACAGGAAGTGCAGACACACAGGAGACGGTCTCAGGGACATGTCACAGGAAGCGCAGACACACAGGAGACGGTCTCAGAGACATGTCACAGGAAGCGCAGGCACACAAGAGACAGTCTCAGGGACACATCACAGGAAGCGCAGACACACAAGAGACAGTCTCACGGACATATCACAGGAAGCGCAGACACACAAGAGACAGTCTCACGGACATATCACAGGAAGCGCAGACACACAAGAGACAGTCTCAGAGATATGTCACAGGAAGTGCAGACACACAAGAGACAGTCTCAGGGACACATCACAGGAAGTGCAGACACACAGGAGACAGTCTCAGGGACATATCACAGGAAGCGCAGACACACAAGAGACAGTCTCAGGGATATATCACAGGAAGCGCAGACACACAAGAGACAGTCTCAGAGATATGTCACAGGAAGTGCAGACACACAAGAGACAGTCTAAGGGACCTATCAGAGGAAGTGCAGACACACAAGAGACAGTCTCAGGGAGATATCACAGGAAGTGCAGACACACAAGAGACAGTCTCAGGGACATATCACAGGAAGCGCAGACACACAGGAGACAGTCTCAGGGACATGTCACAGGAAGCGCAAACACACAGGAGACTGTCTCAGGGACATATCACGGGAAGCGCAGACACACAAGAGACAATCTCAGGGACATATCACAGCAAGTGCAGACACACAAGAGACAGTCTCAGGGACATATCACAGCAAGTGCAGACACACAAGAGACAGTGTCAGGGACACATCACAGGAAGTGCAGACACACAAGAGACAGTGTCAGGGACACATCACAGGAAGTGCAGACACACAAGAGACAGTCTCAGGGACATATCACAGGAAGTGCAGACACACAGGAGACAGTCTCAGGGACATATCACAGAAAGCGCAGACACACAGGAGACAGTCTCAGGGACATATCACAGGAAGCGCAGACACACAAGAGACAGTCTCAGGGACATATCACAGGAAACGCAGACACACAAGAGACAGTCTCAGAGACCTATCACAGGAAGCGCAGACACACAAGAGACAGTCTCAGAGACCTATCACAGGAAGTGCAGACACACAAGAGACAGTCTCAGGGACGTATACAGGAAGCGCAGAAACACAAGAGACAGTCTCAGGGACCTATCACGGGAAGCGCAGACACACAAGAGACAGTCTCAGGGACCTATCACAGGAAGCGCAGACACACAAGAGACAGTCTCAGGGACATATCACAGGAAACGCAGACACACAAGAGAGTCTCAGAGACCTATCACAGGAAGTGCAGACACACAAGAGACAATCTCAGGGACCTATCACAGGAAGCGCAGACACACAAGAGACAATCTCAGGGACCTATCACAGGAAGCGCAGACACACAAGAGACAGACTCAGGGACATATCACAGGAAGCGCAGACACACATGAGACAGTCTCAGGGACATATCAAAGGAAGTGCAGAGACACAAGAGACAGTCTCAGGGACATATACAGGAAGCGCAGACACACAGGAGACAGTCTCAGGGACCTATCACAGGAAGCGCAGACACACAAGAGACAATCTCAGGGACATATCACAGGAAGCGCAGACACACAAGAGACAGTCTCAGGGACATATCACAGGAAGCGCAGACACACAAGAGACAGTCTCAGGGACATATCACAGGAAGCGCAGACACACAAGAGACAGTCTCAGGGACATATCACAGGAAGCGCAGACACACAAGACACAATCTCAGGGACATATCACAGGAAGCGCAGACACACAAGAGACAGTCTCAGGGACATATCACAGGAAGCGCAGACACACAAGAGACAGTCTCAGGGACATATCACAGGAAGTGCAGATACACAAGAGACAGTCTCAGGGACATATCACAGGAAGTGCAGACACACAAGAGACAGTCTCAGGGACCTATCACAGGAAGCGCAGATACACAAGAGACAGTCTCAGGGATATATCACAGGAAGCGCAGACACACAAGCGACAGTCTCAGGGACACATCACAGGACGCACAGACACACAAGAGACAGTCTCAGGGACACATCACAGAAAGCGCAGACACACAGGAGACAGTCTCAGGGACATATCACAGGAAGCGCAGACACACAAGAGACAGTCTAAGGGACCTATCACAGGAAGTGCAGACACACAGGAGACAGTCTCAGGGACCTATCACAAGAAGCGCAGACACACAGGAGACAGTCTCAGGGACCTATCACAGGAAGCGCACACACACAAGAGATAGTCTCAGGGACATATCACAGGTAGCGCAGACACACAAGAGACAGTCTCAGGGACATATCACAGGAAGCGCAGACACACAGGAGACCGTCTCAGGGACCTATCACAGGAAGCGCAGACACACAGAAGACAGTCTCAGGGACCTATCACAGGAAGTGCACACACACAGGAGACAGTCTCAGGGACCTATCACAGGAAGTGCAGATATACAGGAGACAGTCTCAGGGACATATCACAGGAAGTGCAGACACACAGGAGACGGTCTCAGGGACATGTCACAGGAAGCGCAGACACACAGGAGACGGTCTCAGGGACATGTCACAGGAAGCGCAGGCACACAAGAGACGGTCTCAGGGACACATCACAGGAAGCGCAGACACACAAGAGACAGTGTCACGGACATATCACAGGAAGCGCAGACACACAAGAGACAGTCTCACGGACATATCACAGGAAGCGCAGACACACAAGAGACAGTCTCAGAGATATGTCACAGGAAGTGCAGACACACAAGAGACAGTCTCAGGGACACATCACAGGAAGTGCAGACACACAGGAGACAGTCTCAGGGACATATCACAGGAAGCGCAGACACACAAGAGACAGTCTCAGAGATATGTCACAGGAAGTGCAGACACACAAGAGACAGTCTCAGGGACCTATCAGAGGAAGTGCAGACACACAAGAGACAGTCTCAGGGAGATATCACAGGAAGTGCAGACACACAAGAGACAGTCTCAGGGACATATCACAGGAAGCGCAGACACACAGGAGGCAGTCTCAGGGACATGTCACAGGAAGCGCAAACACACAGGAGACTGTCTCAGGGACATATCACGGGAAGCGCAGACACACAAGAGACAATCTCAGGGACATATCACAGCAAGTGCAGACACACAAGAGACAGTCTCAGGGACATATCACAGCAAGTGCAGACACACAAGAGACAGTGTCAGGGACACATCACAGGAAGTGCAGACACACAAGAGACAGTGTCAGGGACACATCACAGGAAGTGCAGACACACAAGAGACAGTCTCAGGGACATATCACAGGAAGTGCAGACACACAGGAGACAGTCTCAGGGACATATCACAGAAAGCGCAGACACACAGGAGACAGTCTCAGGGACATATCACAGGAAGCGCAGACACACAAGAGACAGTCTCAGAGATATGTCACAGGAAGTGCAGACACACAAGAGACAGTCTCAGGGACCTATCAGAGGAAGTGCAGACACACAAGAGACAGTCTCAGGGAGATATCACAGGAAGTGCAGACACACAAGAGACAGTATCAGGGACATATCACAGGAAGCGCAGACACACAGGAGACAGTCTCAGGGACATATCACAGGAAGCGCAGACACACAAGAGACAATGTCAGGGACCTATCACAGGAAGCGCAAACACACAGGAGACAGTCTCAGGGACATATCACAGGAAGTGCAGAGACACAAGAGATAGTCTCAGGGACATATACAGGAAGCGCAGACACACAGGAGACCGTCTCAGGGACCTATCACAGGAAGCGCAGACACACAAGAGACAGTCTCAGGGACATATACAGGAAGTGCAGATACACAGGAGACAGTCCCAGGGACATATCACAGGAAGTGCAGGCACACAAGAGACAGTCTCAGGGACACATCACAGGAAGCGCAGACACACAAGAGACAGTCTCACGGACATATCACAGGAAGCGCAGACACACAAGAGACAGTCTCACGGACATATCACAGGAAGCGCAGACACACAAGAGACAGTCTCAGAGATATGTCACAGGAAGTGCAGACACACAAGAGACAGTCTCAGGGACACATCACAGGAAGTGCAGACACACAGGAGACAGTCTCAGGGACATATCACAGGAAGCGCAGACACACAAGAGACAGTCTCAGGGATATATCACAGGAAGCGCAGACACACAAGAGACAGTCTCAGAGATATGTCACAGGAAGTGCAGACACACAAGAGACAGTCTCAGGGACCTATCAGAGGAAGTGCAGACACACAAGAGACAGTCTCAGGGAGATATCACAGGAAGTGCAGACACACAAGAGACAGTCTCAGGGACATATCACAGGAAGCGCAGACACACAGGAGACAGTCTCAGGGACATGTCACAGGAAGCGCAAACACACAGGAGACTGTCTCAGGGACATATCACGGGAAGCGCAGACACACAAGAGACAATCTCAGGGACATATCACAGCAAGTGCAGACACACAAGAGACAGTCTCAGGGACATATCACAGCAAGTGCAGACACACAAGAGACAGTGTCAGGGACACATCACAGGAAGTGCAGACACACAAGAGACAGTGTCAGGGACACATCACAGGAAGTGCAGACACACAAGAGACAGTCTCAGGGACATATCACAGGAAGTGCAGACACACAGGAGACAGTCTCAGGGACATATCACAGAAAGCGCAGACACACAGGAGACAGTCTCAGGGACATATCACAGGAAGCGCAGACACACAAGAGACAGTCTCAGGGACATATCACAGGAAACGCAGACACACAAGAGACAGTCTCAGAGACCTATCACAGGAAGTGCAGACACACAAGAGACAATCTCAGGGACCTATCACAGGAAGCGCAGACACACAAGAGACAGACTCAGGGACATATCACAGGAAGCGCAGACACACATGAGACAGTCTCAGGGACATATCACAGGAAGCGCAGACACACAAGAGACAGACTCAGGGACATATCACAGGAAGCGCAGACACACATGAGACAGTCTCAGGGACATATCACAGGAAGTGCAGAGACACAAGAGACAGTCTCAGGGACATATACAGGAAGCGCAGACACACAGAAGACAGTCTCAGGGACATATCACAGGAAGCGCAGACACACAAGAGACAATCTCAGGGACCTATCACAGGAAGCGCAGACACACAAGAGACATTCTCAGGGACATATCACAGGAAGCGCAGATACACAAGAGACAGTCTCAGGGACATATCACAGGAAGCGCAGACACACAAGAGACAGTCTCAGGGACCTATCACAGGGAGCGCAGATACACAAGAGACAGTCTCAGGGATATATCACAGGAAGCGCAGACACACAAGCGACAGTCTCAGGGACACATCACAGGAAGCGCAGACACAGGAGACAGTCTCAGGGACATATCACAGGAAGCGCAGACACACAAGAGACAGTCTCAGGGACCTATCACAGGAAGTGCAGACACACAGGAGACAGTCTCAGGGACATATCACAGGAAGCGCAGACACACAGGAGACAGTCTCAGGGACCTATCACAGGAAGCGCACACACACAAGAGATAGTCTCAGGGACATATCACAGGAAGCACAGACACACAAGAGACAGTCTCAGGGACATATCACAGGAAGCGCAGACACACAGGAGACCGTCTCAGGGACCTATCACAGGAAGCGCAGACACACAGGAGACAGTCTCAGGGACCTATCACAGGAAGTGCAGATACACAGGAGACAGTCCAGGGACATATCACAGGAAGTGCAGACACACAGGAGCCGGTCTCAGGGACCTATCACAGGAAGTGCAGATACACAGGAGACAGTCTCAGGGACATATCACAGGAAGTGCAGACACACAGGAGACGGTCTCAGGGACATGTCACAGGAAGCGCAGACACACAGGAGACGGTCTCAGGGACATGTCACAGGAAGCGCAGGCACACAAGAGACAGTCTCAGGGACACATCACAGGAAGCGCAGACACACAAGAGACAGTCTCACGGACATATCACAGGAAGCGCAGACACACAAGAGACAGTCTCACGGACATATCACAGGAAGCGCAGACACACAAGAGACAGTCTCAGAGATATGTCACAGGAAGTGCAGACACACAAGAGACAGTCTCAGGGACACATCACAGGAAGTGCAGACACACAGGAGACAGTCTCAGGGACATATCACAGGAAGCGCAGACACACAAGAGACAGTCTCACGGACATATCACAGGAAGCGCAGACACACAAGAGACAGTCTCAGAGATATGTCACAGGAAGTGCAGACACACAAGAGACAGTCTCAGGGACCTATCAGAGGAAGTGCAGACACACAAGAGACAGTCTCAGGGAGATATCACAGGAAGTGCAGACACACAAGAGACAGTCTCAGGGACATATCACAGGAAGCGCAGACACACAGGAGACAGTCTCAGGGACATATCACAGGAAGCGCAAACACACAGGAGACAGTCTCAGGGACATATCACGGGAGGCGCAGACACACAAGAGACAGTCTCAGGGACATATCACGGGAAGCGCAGACACACAAGAGACAATCTCTGGGACATATCACAGCAAGTGCAGACACACAAGAGACAGTCTCAGGGACATATCACAGCAAGTGCAGAAACACAAGAGACAGTGTCAGGGACATATCACAGGAAGTGCAGACACACAAGAGACAGTCTCAGGGACATATCACAGAAAGCGCAGACACACAGGAGACAGTCTCAGGGACCTATCACAGGAAGTGCAGACACACAGGAGACAGTCTCAGGGACCTATCACGGGAAGTGCAGACACACAGGAGACAGTCTCAGGGACATATCACAGGAAGCGCAGACACACACGAGACAGTCTCAGGGACATATCACAGGAAGCGCAGACACACAAGAGACAGTCTCAGGAACATATCATGGGAAGCGCAGACACACAAGAGAGTCTCAGGGACATATCACAGGAAGTGCAGACACACAAGAGACAGTCTCAGGGACATATCACAGGAAGCGCAGACACACAGGAGACCGTCTCAGGGACATATCACAGGAAGCGCAGACACACAAGATACAGTCTCAGGGACATATCACAGGAAGTGCAGACACACAAGAGACAGTCTCAGGGACATATCACAGGAAGTGCAGACACACAAGAGACAGTCTCAGGGACCTATCACAGGAAATGCACACACACAAGAGACAGTCTCAGGGACCTATCACAGGAAGCTCAGACACACAAGAGACAGTCTCAGGGACATAACACAGGAGGCGCAGACACACAAGAGACAGTCTCAGGGACATATCATGGGAAGCGCAGACACACAAGAGACAGTCTCAGGGACATATCACAGGAAGCGCAGACACACAAGAGACAGTCTCAGGGACATATCATGGGAAGCGCAGACACACAAGAGACAGTCTCAGGGACATATCACAGTAAGTGCAGACACACAAGAGACAGTCTCAGGGACATATCACAGGAAGCGCAGACACACAAGAGACAGTCTCAGGGACATATCACAGGAAGTGCAGACACACAGGAGACAGTCTCAGGGACATATCACAGGAAGAGCAGACACACAAGAGACAGTCTCAGGGACATATCACAGGAAGCGCAGACACACAGGAGACCGTCTCAGGGACCTATCACAAGAAGCGCAGACACACAAGATACAGTCTCAGGGACATATCACGGGAAGCGCAGACACACAAGAGACAGTCTCAGGGACATATCACAGGAAGCGCAGACACACAAGAGACAGTCTCAGGGACATATCACGGGAAGTGCAGACACACAAGAGACAGTCTCAGGGACATATCACGGGAAGCGCAGACACACAAGAGACAGTCTCAGGGACATATCACAGGAAGCGCAGACACACAAGAGACAGTCTCAGGGACATATCACGGGAAGCGCAGACACACAGGAGACAGTCTCAGGGACATATCACGGGAAGCGCAGACACACAAGAGACAGTCTCAGGGACCTATCACAAGAAGCGCAGACACACAAGAGACAGTCTCAGGGACATATCACAGGAAGCGCAGACACACAAGAGACAGTCTCAGGGACATATCACAAGAAGCGCAGACACACAAGATACAGTCTCAGGGACCTATCACAGGAAGCGCAGACACACAAGAGACAGTCTCAGGGATATATCACAGGAAGCGCAGAAACACAAGAGACAGTCTCAGGGCCATATCACAGGAAGCGCAGACACACAAGAGACAGTCTCAGGGCCATATCACAGGAAGTGCAGACACACAAGAGACAGTCTCAGGGACATATCACAGGAAGCGCAGACACACAGTAGACAGTCTCAGGGACCTATCACAGGAAGCGCAGACACACAAGAGACAGTCTCAGGGACACATCACAGTAAGCACAGACACACAAGAGACAGTCTCAGGGACACATCACAGGAAGCGCAGACACACAGGAGACAGTCTCAGGGACATATCACAGGAAGTGCAGGCACACAAGAGACAGTCTCAGGGACATATCACAGGAAGCGCAGACACACAAGAGACAGTCTCAGGGACATATCACAGGAAGTGCAGACACACAAGAGACAGTCTCAGGGACCTATCACAGGAAGCGCAGACACACAAGAGACAGTCTCAGGGACCTATCACAGGAAGCGCAGACACACAAGAGACAGTCTCAGGGACACATCACAGTAAGCGCAGACACACAAGAGACAGTCTCAGGGACACATCACAGGAAGTGCAGACACACAGGAGACAGTCTCAGGGACATATCACAGGAAGTGCAGACACATAGGAGACAGTCTCAGGGACATATCACAGGAAGTGCAGACACACAAGAGACAGTCTCAGGGACATATCACAGGAAGTGCAGACACACAAGAGACAGTCTCAGGGACCTATCACAGGAAGTGCAGACACACAAGAGACAGTCTCAAGGACACATCACAGGAAGCGCAGACACACAAGACACAGTCTCAGGGACACATCACAGGAAGCGCAGACACACAAGAGACAGTCTCAGGGACCTATCACAGGAAGCGCAGACACACAAGAGACAGTCTCAGGGACATATCACACAAAGCGCAGACACACAAGAGACAGTCTCAGGGACCTATCACGGGAAGCGCAGACACACAGGAGACAGTCTCAGGGACATATCACGGGAAGCGCAGACACACAAGAGACAGTCTCAGGGACATATCACGGGAAGCGCAGACACACAGGATACAGTCTCAGGGACATATCACAGGAAGCGCAGATACACAGAAGACAGTCTCAGGGACATATCACCGGAAGCGCAGACACACAAGAGACAGTCTCAGGGACATATCACAGGAAGCGCAGACACACAGGAGACAGTCTCAGGGACATATCACAGGAAGCGCAGACACACAAGAGACAGTCTCAGGGACATATCACAGGAAGCGCAGACACACAAGAGACAATCTCAGGGACCTATCACAGGAAGCGCAGACACACAAGAGACAGTCTCACGGACATATCACAGGAAGCGCAGACACACAAGAGACAGTCTCAGAGACATGTCACAGGAAGTGCAGACACACAAGAGACAGTCTCAGGGACACATCACAGGAAGTGCAGACACACAGGAGACAGTCTCAGGGGCATATCACAGGAAGCGCAGACACACAAGAGACAGTCTCACGGACATATCACAGGAAGCGCAGACACACAAGAGACAGTCTCAGAGATATGTCACAGGAAGTGCAGACACACAGGAGACAGTCTCAGGGACCTATCACAGGAAGCGCAGACACACAAGAGACAGTCTCAGGGACACATCACAGGAAGCGCAGACACACAGGAGACAGTCTCAGGGACATATCATAGGAAGCGCAGACAAACAGGAGACAGTCTCAGGGACATATCACAGGAAGTGCAGACACACAAGAGATAGTCTCAGAGACCTATCACAGGAAGCGCAGACACACAAGAGACAGTCTCAGAGACCTATCACAGGAAGTGCAGACACACAAGAGACAGTCTCAGGGACGTATACAGGAAGCGCAGACACACAAGAGACAGTCTCAGGGACCTATCACGGGAAGCGCAGACACACAAGAGACAGTCTCAGGGACCTATCACAGGAAGCGCAGACACACAAGAGACAGTCTCAGGGACATATCACAGGAAACGCACACACACAAGAGACAGTCTCAGAGACCTATCACATGAAGTGCAGACACACAAGAGACAATCTCAGGGACCTATCACAGGAAGCGCAGACACACAAGAGACAGTCTCACGGACATATCACAGGAAGCGCAGACACACAAGAGACAGTCTCAGAGATATGTCACAGGAAGTGCAGACACACAAGAGACAGTCTCAGGGACACATCACAGGAAGTGCAGACACACAGGAGACAGTCTCAGGGACATATCACAGGAAGCGCAGACACACAGGAGACAGTCTCACGGACATATCACAGGAAGCGCAGACACACAAGAGACAGTCTCAGAGATATGTCACAGGAAGTGCAGACACACAAGAGACAGTCTCAGGGACCTATCAGAGGAAGTGCAGACACACAAGAGACAGTCTCAGGGAGATATCACAGGAAGTGCAGACACACAAGAGACAGTCTCAGGGACATATCACAGGAAGCGCAAACACACAGGAGACAGTCTCAGGGACATATCACGGGAGGCGCAGACACACAAGAGACAATCTCAGGGATATATCACAGCAAGTGCAGACACACAAGAGACAGTCTCAGGGACATATCACAGCAAGTGCAGACACACAAGAGACAGTGTCAGGGACACATCACAGGAAGTGCAGACACACAAGAGACAGTGTCAGGGACACATCACAGGAAGTGCAGACACACAAGAGACAGTCTCAGGGACATATCACAGGAAGTGCAGACACACAGGAGACAGTCTCAGGGACCTATCACGGGAAGCGCAGACACACAGGAGACAGTCTCAGGGACATATCACAGGAAGCGCAGACACACACGAGACAGTCTCAGGGACATATAACAGGAAGCGCAGACACACAAGAGACAGTCTCAGGGACTTATCACAGGAAGCGCAGACACACACGAGATAGTCTCAGGGACATATCACAGGAAGCGCAGACACAAGAGACAGTCTCAGGGACATATCACAGGAAGCGCAGACACACAAGAGACAGTCTAAGGGACCTATCACAGGAAGCGCAGACACACAAGAGACAGTCTCAGGGACACATCACAGGAAGCGCAGACACACAGGAGACAGTCTCAGGGACATATCACAGGAAGCGCAGACAAACAGGAGACAGTCTCAGGGACATATCACAGGAAGTGCAGACACACAAGAGATAGTCTCAGAGACCTATCACAGGAAGCGCAGACACACAAGAGACAGTCTCAGAGACCTATCACAGGAAGTGCAGACACACAAGAGACAGTCTCAGGGACGTATACAGGAAGCGCAGAAACACAAGAGACAGTCTCAGGGACCTATCACGGGAAGCGCAGACACACAAGAGACAGTCTCAGGGACCTATCACAGGAAGCGCAGACACACAAGAGACAGTCTCAGGGACATATCACAGGAAACGCAGACACACAAGAGAGTCTCAGAGACCTATCACAGGAAGTGCAGACACACAAGAGACAATCTCAGGGACCTATCACAGGAAGCGCAGACACACAAGAGACAGACTCAGGGACATATCACAGGAAGCGCAGACACACATGAGACAGTCTCAGGGACATATCACAGGAAGTGCAGAGACACAAGAGACAGTCTCAGGGACATATACAGGAAGCGCAGACACACAGGAGACAGTCTCAGGGACCTATCACAGGAAGCGCAGACACACAAGAGACAATCTCAGGGACATATCACAGGAAGCGCAGACACACAAGAGACAGTCTCAGGGACATATCACAGGAAGCGCAGACACACAAGAGACAGTCTCAGGGACATATCACAGGAAGCGCAGACACACAAGAGACAGTCTCAGGGACATATCACAGGAAGCGCAGACACACAAGACACAGTCTCAGGGACATATCACAGGAAGCGCAGACACACAAGAGACAGTCTCAGGGACATATCACAGGAAGCGCAGACACACAAGAGATAGTCTCAGGGACATATCACAGGAAGTGCAGATACACAAGAGACAGTCTCAGGGACATATCACAGGAAGTGCAGACACACAAGAGACAGTCTCAGGGACCTATCACAGGAAGCGCAGATACACAAGAGACAGTCTCAGGGATATATCACAGGAAGCGCAGACACACAAGCGACAGTCTCAGGGACACATCACAGGACGCACAGACACACAAGAGACAGTCTCAGGGACACATCACAGAAAGCGCAGACACACAGGAGACAGTCTCAGGGACATATCACAGGAAGCGCAGACACACAAGAGACAGTCTCAGGGACCTATCACAGGAAGTGCAGACACACAGGAGACAGTCTCAGGGACCTATCACAAGAAGCGCAGACACACAGGAGACAGTCTCAGGGACCTATCACAGGAAGCGCACACACACAAGAGATAGTCTCAGGGACATATCACAGGTAGCGCAGACACACAAGAGACAGTCTCAGGGACATATCACAGGAAGCGCAGACACACAGGAGACCGTCTCAGGGACCTATCACAGGAAGCGTAGACACACAGGAGACAGTCTCAGGGACCTATCACAGGAAGTGCAAACACACAAGAGACAGTCTCAGGGACACATCACAGGAAGTGCAGACACACAGGAGACAGTCTCAGGGACATATCACAGGAAGTGCAGACACATAGGAGACAGTCTCAGGGACATATCACAGGAAGTGCAGACACACAAGAGACAGTCTCAGGGACATATCACAGGAAGTGCAGACACACAAGAGACAGTCTCAGGGACCTATCACAGGAAGTGCAGACACACAAGAGACAGTCTCAAGGACACATCACAGGAAGCGCAGACACACAAGACACAGTCTCAGGGACACATCACAGGAAGCGCAGACACACAAGAGACAGTCTCAGGGACCTATCACAGGAAGCGCAGACACACAAGAGACAGTCTCAGGGACATATCACACAAAGCGCAGACACACAAGAGACAGTCTCAGGGACCTATCACGGGAAGCGCAGACACACAGGAGACAGTCTCAGGGACATATCACGGGAAGCGCAGACACACAAGAGACAGTCTCAGGGACATATCACGGGAAGCGCAGACACACAGGATACAGTCTCAGGGACATATCACCGGAAGCGCAGACACACAAGAGACAGTCTCAGGGACATATCACAGGAAGCGCAGACACACAGGAGACAGTCTCAGGGACATATCACAGGAAGCGCAGACACACAAGAGACAGTCTCAGGGACATATCACAGGAAGCGCAGACACACAAGAGACAATCTCAGGGACCTATCACAGGAAGCGCAGACACACAAGAGACAGTCTCACGGACATATCACAGGAAGCGCAGACACACAAGAGACAGTCTCAGAGACATGTCACAGGAAGTGCAGACACACAAGAGACAGTCTCAGGGACACATCACAGGAAGTGCAGACACACAGGAGACAGTCTCAGGGGCATATCACAGGAAGCGCAGACACACAAGAGACAGTCTCACGGACATATCACAGGAAGCGCAGACACACAAGAGACAGTCTCAGAGATATGTCACAGGAAGTGCAGACACACAAGAGACAGTCTCAGGGACCTATCACAGGAAGCACAGACACACAAGAGACAGTCTCAGGGACACATCACAGGAAGCGCAGACACACAGGAGACAGTCTCAGGGACATATCATAGGAAGCACAGACAAACAGGAGACAGTCTCAGGGACATATCACAGGAAGTGCAGACACACAAGAGATAGTCTCAGAGACCTATCACAGGAAGCGCAGACACACAAGAGACAGTCTCAGAGACCTATCACAGGAAGTGCAGACACACAAGAGACAGTCTCAGGGACGTATACAGGAAGCGCAGACACACAAGAGACAGTCTCAGGGACCTATCACGGGAAGCGCAGACACACAAGAGACAGTCTCAGGGACCTATCACAGGAAGCGCAGACACACAAGAGACAGTCTCAGGGACATATCACAGGAAACGCACACACACAAGAGACAGTCTCAGAGACCTATCACATGAAGTGCAGACACACAAGAGACAATCTCAGGGACCTATCACAGGAAGCACAGACACACAAGAGACAGTCTCACGGACATATCACAGGAAGCGCAGACACACAAGAGACAGTCTCAGAGATATGTCACAGGAAGTGCAGACACACAAGAGACAGTCTCAGGGACACATCACAGGAAGTGCAGACACACAGGAGACAGTCTCAGGGACATATCACAGGAAGCGCAGACACACAGGAGACAGTCTCACGGACATATCACAGGAAGCGCAGACACACAAGAGACAGTCTCAGAGATATGTCACAGGAAGTGCAGACACACAAGAGACAGTCTCAGGGACCTATCAGAGGAAGTGCAGACACACAAGAGACAGTCTCAGGGACATATCACAGGAAGCGCAGACACACAAGACACAGTCTCAGGGACATATCACAGGAAGCGCAGACACACAAGAGACAGTCTCAGGGACATATCACAGGAAGCGCAGACACACAAGAGATAGTCTCAGGGACATATCACAGGAAGTGCAGATACACAAGAGACAGTCTCAGGGACATATCACAGGAAGTGCAGACACACAAGAGACAGTCTCAGGGACCTATCACAGGAAGCGCAGATACACAAGAGACAGTCTCAGGGATATATCACAGGAAGCGCAGACACACAAGCGACAGTCTCAGGGACACATCACAGGACGCACAGACACACAAGAGACAGTCTCAGGGACACATCACAGAAAGCGCAGACACACAGGAGACAGTCTCAGGGACATATCACAGGAAGCGCAGACACACAAGAGACAGTCTCAGGGACCTATCACAGGAAGTGCAGACACACAGGAGACAGTCTCAGGGACCTATCACAAGAAGCGCAGACACACAGGAGACAGTCTCAGGGACCTATCACAGGAAGCGCACACACACAAGAGATAGTCTCAGGGACATATCACAGGTAGCGCAGACACACAAGAGACAGTCTCAGGGACATATCACAGGAAGCGCAGACACACAGGAGACCGTCTCAGGGACCTATCACAGGAAGCGCAGACACACAAGAGACAGTCTCAGAGACCTATCACAGGAAGTGCAGACACACAAGAGACAGTCTCAGGGACGTATACAGGAAGCGCAGACACACAAGAGACAGTCTCAGGGACCTATCACGGGAAGCGCAGACACACAAGAGACAGTCTCAGGGACCTATCACAGGAAGCGCAGACACACAAGAGACAGTCTCAGGGACATATCACAGGAAACGCACACACACAAGAGACAGTCTCAGAGACCTATCACATGAAGTGCAGACACACAAGAGACAATCTCAGGGACCTATCACAGGAAGCACAGACACACAAGAGACAGTCTCACGGACATATCACAGGAAGCGCAGACACACAAGAGACAGTCTCAGAGATATGTCACAGGAAGTGCAGACACACAAGAGACAGTCTCAGGGACACATCACAGGAAGTGCAGACACACAGGAGACAGTCTCAGGGACATATCACAGGAAGCGCAGACACACAGGAGACAGTCTCACGGACATATCACAGGAAGCGCAGACACACAAGAGACAGTCTCAGAGATATGTCACAGGAAGTGCAGACACACAAGAGACAGTCTCAGGGACCTATCAGAGGAAGTGCAGACACACAAGAGACAGTCTCAGGGACATATCACAGGAAGCGCAGACACACAAGACACAGTCTCAGGGACATATCACAGGAAGCGCAGACACACAAGAGACAGTCTCAGGGACATATCACAGGAAGCGCAGACACACAAGAGATAGTCTCAGGGACATATCACAGGAAGTGCAGATACACAAGAGACAGTCTCAGGGACATATCACAGGAAGTGCAGACACACAAGAGACAGTCTCAGGGACCTATCACAGGAAGCGCAGATACACAAGAGACAGTCTCAGGGATATATCACAGGAAGCGCAGACACACAAGCGACAGTCTCAGGGACACATCACAGGACGCACAGACACACAAGAGACAGTCTCAGGGACACATCACAGAAAGCGCAGACACACAGGAGACAGTCTCAGGGACATATCACAGGAAGCGCAGACACACAAGAGACAGTCTCAGGGACCTATCACAGGAAGTGCAGACACACAGGAGACAGTCTCAGGGACCTATCACAAGAAGCGCAGACACACAGGAGACAGTCTCAGGGACCTATCACAGGAAGCGCACACACACAAGAGATAGTCTCAGGGACATATCACAGGTAGCGCAGACACACAAGAGACAGTCTCAGGGACATATCACAGGAAGCGCAGACACACAGGAGACCGTCTCAGGGACCTATCACAGGAAGCGCAGACACACAGGAGACAGTCTCAGGGACCTATCACAGGAAGTGCACACACACAAGAGACAGTCTCAGGGACACATCACAGGAAGTGCAGACACACAGGAGACAGTCTCAGGGACATATCACAGGAAGTGCAGACACATAGGAGACAGTCTCAGGGACATATCACAGGAAGTGCAGACACACAAGAGACAGTCTCAGGGACATATCACAGGAAGTGCAGACACACAAGAGACAGTCTCAGGGACCTATCACAGGAAGTGCAGACACACAAGAGACAGTCTCAAGGACACATCACAGGAAGCGCAGACACACAAGACACAGTCTCAGGGACACATCACAGGAAGCGCAGACACACAAGAGACAGTCTCAGGGACCTATCACAGGAAGCGCAGACACACAAGAGACAGTCTCAGGGACATATCACACAAAGCGCAGACACACAAGAGACAGTCTCAGGGACCTATCACGGGAAGCGCAGACACACAGGAGACAGTCTCAGGGACATATCACGGGAAGCGCAGACACACAAGAGACAGTCTCAGGGACATATCACGGGAAGCGCAGACACACAGGATACAGTCTCAGGGACATATCACCGGAAGCGCAGACACACAAGAGACAGTCTCAGGGACATATCACAGGAAGCGCAGACACACAGGAGACAGTCTCAGGGACATATCACAGGAAGCGCAGACACACAAGAGACAGTCTCAGGGACATATCACAGGAAGCGCAGACACACAAGAGACAATCTCAGGGACCTATCACAGGAAGCGCAGACACACAAGAGACAGTCTCACGGACATATCACAGGAAGCGCAGACACACAAGAGACAGTCTCAGAGACATGTCACAGGAAGTGCAGACACACAAGAGACAGTCTCAGGGACACATCACAGGAAGTGCAGACACACAGGAGACAGTCTCAGGGGCATATCACAGGAAGCGCAGACACACAAGAGACAGTCTCACGGACATATCACAGGAAGCGCAGACACACAAGAGACAGTCTCAGAGATATGTCACAGGAAGTGCAGACACACAAGAGACAGTCTCAGGGACCTATCACAGGAAGCACAGACACACAAGAGACAGTCTCAGGGACACATCACAGGAAGCGCAGACACACAGGAGACAGTCTCAGGGACATATCATAGGAAGCACAGACAAACAGGAGACAGTCTCAGGGACATATCACAGGAAGTGCAGACACACAAGAGATAGTCTCAGAGACCTATCACATGAAGTGCAGACACACAAGAGACAATCTCAGGGACCTATCACAGGAAGCGCAGACACACAAGAGACAGACTCAGGGACATATCACAGGAAGCGCAGACACACATGAGACAGTCTCAGGGACATATCACAGGAAGTGCAGAGACACAAGAGACAGTCTCAGGGACATATACAGGAAGCGCAGACACACAGGAGACAGTCTCAGGGACCTATCACAGGAAGCGCAGACACACAAGAGACAATCTCAGGGACATATCACAGGAAGCGCAGACACACAAGAGACAGTCTCAGGGACATATCACAGGAAGCGCAGACACACAAGAGACAGTCTCAGGGACATATCACAGGAAGCGCAGACACACAAGAGACAGTCTCAGGGACATATCACAGGAAGCGCAGACACACAAGACACAGTCTCAGGGACATATCACAGGAAGCGCAGACACACAAGAGACAGTCTCAGGGACATATCACAGGAAGCGCAGACACACAAGAGATAGTCTCAGGGACATATCACAGGAAGTGCAGATACACAAGAGACAGTCTCAGGGACATATCACAGGAAGTGCAGACACACAAGAGACAGTCTCAGGGACCTATCACAGGAAGCGCAGATACACAAGAGACAGTCTCAGGGATATATCACAGGAAGCGCAGACACACAAGCGACAGTCTCAGGGACACATCACAGGACGCACAGACACACAAGAGACAGTCTCAGGGACACATCACAGAAAGCGCAGACACACAGGAGACAGTCTCAGGGACATATCACAGGAAGCGCAGACACACAAGAGACAGTCTCAGGGACCTATCACAGGAAGTGCAGACACACAGGAGACAGTCTCAGGGACCTATCACAAGAAGCGCAGACACACAGGAGACAGTCTCAGGGACCTATCACAGGAAGCGCACACACACAAGAGATAGTCTCAGGGACATATCACAGGTAGCGCAGACACACAAGAGACAGTCTCAGGGACATATCACAGGAAGCGCAGACACACAGGAGACCGTCTCAGGGACCTATCACAGGAAGCGCAGACACACAGGAGACAGTCTCAGGGACCTATCACAGGAAGTGCACACACACAAGAGACAGTCTCAGGGACACATCACAGGAAGTGCAGACACACAGGAGACAGTCTCAGGGACATATCACAGGAAGTGCAGACACATAGGAGACAGTCTCAGGGACATATCACAGGAAGTGCAGACACACAAGAGACAGTCTCAGGGACATATCACAGGAAGTGCAGACACACAAGAGACAGTCTCAGGGACCTATCACAGGAAGTGCAGACACACAAGAGACAGTCTCAAGGACACATCACAGGAAGCGCAGACACACAAGACACAGTCTCAGGGACACATCACAGGAAGCGCAGACACACAAGAGACAGTCTCAGGGACCTATCACAGGAAGCGCAGACACACAAGAGACAGTCTCAGGGACATATCACACAAAGCGCAGACACACAAGAGACAGTCTCAGGGACCTATCACGGGAAGCGCAGACACACAGGAGACAGTCTCAGGGACATATCACGGGAAGCGCAGACACACAAGAGACAGTCTCAGGGACATATCACGGGAAGCGCAGACACACAGGATACAGTCTCAGGGACATATCACCGGAAGCGCAGACACACAAGAGACAGTCTCAGGGACATATCACAGGAAGCGCAGACACACAGGAGACAGTCTCAGGGACATATCACAGGAAGCGCAGACACACAAGAGACAGTCTCAGGGACCTATCACAGGAAGCGCAGACACACAAGAGACAATCTCAGGGACCTATCACAGGAAGCGCAGACACACAAGAGACAGTCTCACGGACATATCACAGGAAGCGCAGACACACAAGAGACAGTCTCAGAGACATGTCACAGGAAGTGCAGACACACAAGAGACAGTCTCAGGGACACATCACAGGAAGTGCAGACACACAGGAGACAGTCTCAGGGGCATATCACAGGAAGCGCAGACACACAAGAGACAGTCTCACGGACATATCACAGGAAGCGCAGACACACAAGAGACAGTCTCAGAGATATGTCACAGGAAGTGCAGACACACAAGAGACAGTCTCAGGGACCTATCACAGGAAGCACAGACACACAAGAGACAGTCTCAGGGACACATCACAGGAAGCGCAGACACACAGGAGACAGTCTCAGGGACATATCATAGGAAGCACAGACAAACAGGAGACAGTCTCAGGGACATATCACAGGAAGTGCAGACACACAAGAGATAGTCTCAGAGACCTATCACAGGAAGCGCAGACACACAAGAGACAGTCTCAGAGACCTATCACAGGAAGTGCAGACACACAAGAGACAGTCTCAGGGACGTATACAGGAAGCGCAGACACACAAGAGACAGTCTCAGGGACCTATCACGGGAAGCGCAGACACACAAGAGACAGTCTCAGGGACCTATCACAGGAAGCGCAGACACACAAGAGACAGTCTCAGGGACATATCACAGGAAACGCACACACACAAGAGACAGTCTCAGAGACCTATCACATGAAGTGCAGACACACAAGAGACAATCTCAGGGACCTATCACAGGAAGCACAGACACACAAGAGACAGTCTCACGGACATATCACAGGAAGCGCAGACACACAAGAGACAGTCTCAGAGATATGTCACAGGAAGTGCAGACACACAAGAGACAGTCTCAGGGACACATCACAGGAAGTGCAGACACACAGGAGACAGTCTCAGGGACATATCACAGGAAGCGCAGACACACAGGAGACAGTCTCACGGACATATCACAGGAAGCGCAGACACACAAGAGACAGTCTCAGAGATATGTCACAGGAAGTGCAGACACACAAGAGACAGTCTCAGGGACCTATCAGAGGAAGTGCAGACACACAAGAGACAGTCTCAGGGAGATATCACAGGAAGTGCAGACACACAAGAGACAGTCTCAGGGACATATCACAGGAAGCGCAAACACACAGGAGACAGTCTCAGGGACATATCACGGGAGGCGCAGACACACAAGAGACAGTCTCAGGGACATATCACAGCAAGTGCAGACACACAAGAGACAGTCTCAGGGACATATCACAGCAAGTGCAGACACACAAGAGACAGTGTCAGGGACACATCACAGGAAGTGCAGACACACAAGAGACAGTGTCAGGGACACATCACAGGAAGTGCAGACACACAAGAGACAGTCTCAGGGACATATCACAGGAAGTGCAGACACACAGGAGACAGTCTCAGGGACATATCACAGAAAGCACAGACACACAGGAGACAGTCTCAGGGACCTATCACAGGAAGTGCAGACACACAGGAGACAGTCTCAGGGACATATCACAGGAAACGCAGACACACAAGAGAGTCTCAGAGACCTATCACAGGAAGTGCAGACACACAAGAGACAATCTCAGGGACCTATCACAGGAAGCGCAGACACACAAGAGACAGACTCAGGGACATATCACAGGAAGCGCAGACACACATGAGACAGTCTCAGGGACATATCACAGGAAGTGCAGAGACACAAGAGACAGTCTCAGGGACATATACAGGAAGCGCAGACACACAGGAGACAGTCTCAGGGACCTATCACAGGAAGCGCAGACACACAAGAGACAATCTCAGGGACATATCACAGGAAGCGCAGACACACAAGAGACAGTCTCAGGGACATATCACAGGAAGCGCAGACACACAAGAGACAGTCTCAGGGACATATCACAGGAAGCGCAGACACACAAGAGACAGTCTCAGGGACATATCACAGGAAGCGCAGACACACAAGACACAATCTCAGGGACATATCACAGGAAGCGCAGACACACAAGAGACAGTCTCAGGGACATATCACAGGAAGCGCAGACACACAAGAGACAGTCTCAAGGACATATCACAGGAAGTGCAGATACACAAGAGACAGTCTCAGGGACATATCACAGGAAGTGCAGACACACAAGAGACAGTCTCAGGGACCTATCACAGGAAGCGCAGATACACAAGAGACAGTCTCAGGGATATATCTCAGGAAGCGCAGACACACAAGCGACAGTCTCAGGGACACATCACAGGACGCACAGACACACAAGAGACAGTCTCAGGGACACATCACAGAAAGCGCAGACACACAGGAGACAGTCTCAGGGACATATCACAGGAAGCGCAGACACACAAGAGACAGTCTCAGGGACCTATCACAGGAAGTGCAGACACACAGGAGACAGTCTCAGGGACCTATCACAAGAAGCGCAGACACATAGGAGACAGTCTCAGGGACCTATCACAGGAAGCGCACACACACAAGAGATAGTCTCAGGGACATATCACAGGTAGCGCAGACACACAAGAGACAGTCTCAGGGACATATCACAGGAAGCGCAGACACACAGGAGACCGTCTCAGGGACCTATCACAGGAAGCGCAGACACACAGGAGACAGTCTCAGGGACCTATCACAGGAAGTGCACACACACAAGAGACAGTCTCAGGGACCTATCACAGGAAGTGCAGATATACAGGAGACAGTCTCAGGGACCTATCACAGGAAGTGCAGACACACAGGAGACGGTCTCAGGGACATGTCACAGGAAGCGCAGACACACAGGAGACGGTCTCAGGGACATGTCACAGGAAGCGCAGGCACACAAGAGACGGTCTCAGGGACACATCACAGGAAGCGCAGACACACAAGAGACAGTCTCACGGACATATCACAGGAAGCGCAGACACACAAGAGACAGTCTCACGGACATATCACAGGAAGCGCAGACACACAAGAGACAGTCTCAGAGATATGTCACAGGAAGTGCAGACACACAAGAGACAGTCTCAGGGACACATCACAGGAAGTGCAGACACACAGGAGACAGTCTCAGGGACATATCACAGGAAGCGCAGACACACAAGAGACAGTCTCAGGGACATATCACAGGAAGCGCAGACACACAAGAGACAGTCTCAGAGATATGTCACAGGAAGTGCAGACACACAAGAGACAGTCTCAGGGACCTATCAGAGGAAGTGCAGACACACAAGAGACAGTCTCAGGGAGATATCACAGGAAGTGCAGACACACAAGAGACAGTCTCAGGGACATATCACAGGAAGCGCAGACACACAGGAGACAGTCTCAGGGACATGTCACAGGAAGCGCAAACACACAGGAGACTGTCTCAGGGACATATCACGGGAAGCGCAGACACACAAGAGACAATCTCAGGGACATATCACAGCAAGTGCAGACACACAAGAGACAGTCTCAGGGACATATCACAGCAAGTGCAGACACACAAGAGACAGTGTCAGGGACACATCACAGGAAGTGCAGACACACAGAAGACAGTCTCAGGGACATATCACAGGAAGCGCAGACACACAAGAGACAGTCTCAGAGACCTATCACAGGAAGTGCAGACACACAAGAGACAATCTCAGGGACCTATCACAGGAAGCGCAGACACACAAGAGACAGACTCAGGGACATATCACAGGAAGCGCAGACACACATGAGACAGTCTCAGGGACATATCACAGGAAGCGCAGACACACAAGAGACAGACTCAGGGACATATCACAGGAAGCGCAGACACACATGAGACAGTCTCAGGGACATATCACAGGAAGTGCAGAGACACAAGAGACAGTCTCAGGGACATATACAGGAAGCGCAGACACACAGAAGACAGTCTCAGGGACATATCACAGGAAGCGCAGACACACAAGAGACAATCTCAGGGACCTATCACAGGAAGCGCAGACACACAAGAGACATTCTCAGGGACATATCACAGGAAGCGCAGATACACAAGAGACAGTCTCAGGGACATATCACAGGAAGCGCAGACACACAAGAGACAGTCTCAGGGACCTATCACAGGGAGCGCAGATACACAAGAGACAGTCTCAGGGATATATCACAGGAAGCGCAGACACACAAGCGACAGTCTCAGGGACACATCACAGGAAGCGCAGACACACAGGAGACAGTCTCAGGGACATATCACAGGAAGCGCAGACACACAAGAGACAGTCTCAGGGACCTATCACAGGAAGTGCAGACACACAGGAGACAGTCTCAGGGACATATCACAGGAAGCGCAGACACACAGGAGACAGTCTCAGGGACCTATCACAGGAAGCGCACACACACAAGAGATAGTCTCAGGGACATATCACAGGAAGCACAGACACACAAGAGACAGTCTCAGGGACATATCACAGGAAGCGCAGACACACAGGAGACCGTCTCAGGGACCTATCACAGGAAGCGCAGACACACAGGAGACAGTCTCAGGGACCTATCACAGGAAGTGCAGATACACAGGAGACAGTCCCAGGGACATATCACAGGAAGTGCAGACACACAGGAGACGGTCTCAGGGACCTATCACAGGAAGTGCAGATACACAGGAGACAGTCTCAGGGACATATCACAGGAAGTGCAGACACACAGGAGACGGTCTCAGGGACATGTCACAGGAAGCGCAGACACACAGGAGACGGTCTCAGGGACATGTCACAGGAAGCGCAGGCACACAAGAGACGGTCTCAGGGACACATCACAGGAAGCGCAGACACACAAGAGACAGTCTCACGGACATATCACAGGAAGCGCAGACACACAAGAGACAGTCTCACGGACATATCACAGGAAGCGCAGACACACAAGAGACAGTCTCAGAGATATGTCACAGGAAGTGCAGACACACAAGAGACAGTCTCAGGGACACATCACAGGAAGTGCAGACACACAGGAGACAGTCTCAGGGACATATCACAGGAAGCGCAGACACACAAGAGACAGTCTCACGGACATATCACAGGAAGCGCAGACACACAAGAGACAGTCTCAGAGATATGTCACAGGAAGTGCAGACACACAAGAGACAGTCTCAGGGACCTATCAGAGGAAGTGCAGACACACAAGAGACAGTCTCAGGGAGATATCACAGGAAGTGCAGACACACAAGAGACAGTCTCAGGGACATATCACAGGAAGCGCAGACACACAGGAGACAGTCTCAGGGACATGTCACAGGAAGCGCAAACACACAGGAGACAGTCTCAGGGACATATCACGGGAGGCGCAGACACACAAGAGACAGTCTCAGGGACATATCACGGGAAGCGCAGACACACAAGAGACAATCTCTGGGACATATCACAGCAAGTGCAGACACACAAGAGACAGTCTCAGGGACATATCACAGCAAGTGCAGAAACACAAGAGACAGTGTCAGGGACATATCACAGGAAGTGCAGACACACAAGAGACAGTCTCAGGGACATATCACAGAAAGCGCAGACACACAGGAGACAGTCTCAGGGACCTATCACAGGAAGTGCAGACACACAGGAGACAGTCTCAGGGACCTATCACGGGAAGTGCAGACACACAGGAGACAGTCTCAGGGACATATCACGGGAAGCGCAGACACACACGAGACAGTCTCAGGGACATATCACAGGAAGCGCAGACACACAAGAGACAGTCTCAGGAACATATCATGGGAAGCGCAGACACACAAGAGAGTCTCAGGGACATATCACAGGAAGTGCAGACACACAAGAGACAGTCTCAGGGACATATCACAGGAAGCGCAGACACACAGGAGACCGTCTCAGGGACCTATCACAGGAAGCGCAGACACACAAGATACAGTCTCAGGGACATATCACAGGAAGTGCAGACACACAAGAGACAGTCTCAGGGACCTATCACAGGAAATGCACACACACAGGAGACAGTCTCAGGGACCTATCACAGGAAGCTCAGACACACAAGAGACAGTCTCAGGGACATATCACAGGAGGCGCAGACACACAAGAGACAGTCTCAGGGACATATCATGGGAAGCGCAGACACACAAGAGACAGTCTCAGGGACATATCACAGGAAGCGCAGACACACAAGAGACAATCTCAGGGACATATCATGGGAAGCGCAGACACACAAGAGACAGTCTCAGGGACATTTCACAGTAAGTGCAGACACACAAGAGACAGTCTCAGGGACATATCACAGGAAGCGCAGACACACAAGAGACAGTCTCAGGGACATATCACAGGAAGTGCAGACACACAGGAGACAGTCTCAGGGACATATCACAGGAAGAGCAGACACACAAGAGACAGTCTCAGGGACATATCACAGGAAGCGCAGACACACAGGAGACCGTCTCAGGGACCTATCACAGGAAGCGCAGACACACAAGAGACAGTCTCAGGGACCTATCACAGGAAGCGCAGAAACACAAGAGACAGTCTCAGGGCCATATCACAGGAAGCGCAGACACACAAGAGACAGTCTCAGGGCCATATCACAGGAAGTGCAGACACACAAGAGACAGTCTCAGGGACATATCACAGGAAGCGCAGACACACAGGAGACAGTCTCAGGGACCTATCACAGGAAGCGCAGACACACAAGAGACAGTCTCAGGGACACATCACAGTAAGCACAGACACACAAGAGACAGTCTCAGGGACACATCACAGGAAGCGCAGACACACAGGAGACAGTCTCAGGGACATATCACAGGAAGTGCAGGCACACAAGAGACAGTCTCAGGGACATATCACAGGAAGCGCAGACACACAAGAGACAGTCTCAGGGACATATCACAGGAAGTGCAGACACACAAGAGACAGTCTCAGGGACATATCACAGGAAGCGCAGACACACAAGAGACAGTCTCAGGGACCTATCACAGGAAGCGCAGACACACAAGAGACAGTCTCAGGGACACATCACAGTAAGCGCAGACACACAAGAGACAGTCTCAGGGACACATCACAGGAAGTGCAGACACACAGGAGACAGTCTCAGGGACATATCACAGGAAGTGCAGACACATAGGAGACAGTCTCAGGGACATATCACAGGAAGTGCAGACACACAAGAGACAGTCTCAGGGACACATCACAGGAAGTGCAGACACACAGGAGACAGTCTCAGGGACATATCACAGGAAGTGCAGACACACAAGAGACAGTCTCAGGGACATATCACAGGAAGTGCAGACACACAAGAGACAGTCTCAGGGACCTATCACAGGAAGTGCAGACACACAAGAGACAGTCTCAAGGACACATCACAGGAAGCGCAGACACACAAGACACAGTCTCAGGGACACATCACAGGAAGCGCAGACACACAAGAGACAGTCTCAGGGACCTATCACAGGAAGCGCAGACACACAAGAGACAGTCTCAGGGACATATCACACAAAGCGCAGACACACAAGAGACAGTCTCAGGGACCTATCACGGGAAGCGCAGACACACAGGAGACAGTCTCAGGGACATATCACGGGAAGCGCAGACACACAAGAGACAGTCTCAGGGACATATCACGGGAAGCGCAGACACACAGGATACAGTCTCAGGGACATATCACAGGAAGCGCAGATACACAGAAGACAGTCTCAGGGACATATCACCGGAAGCGCAGACACACAAGAGACAGTCTCAGAGACATATCACAGGAAGCGCAGACACACAGGAGACAGTCTCAGGGACATATCACAGGAAGCGCAGACACACAAGAGACAGTCTCAGGGACATATCACAGAAAGCGCAGACACACAAGAGACAGTCTCAGGGACATATCACAGGAAGCGCAGACACACAAGAGACAGTCTCAGGGACATGTCACAGGAAGTGCAGACACACAAGAGACAGTCTCAGGGACCTGTCACAGGAAGCGCAGACACACATGAGACAGTCTCAGGGACACATCACAGGAAGTGCAGACACACAGGAGACAGTCTCAGGGACATATCACAGGAAGCGCAGACACACAAGAGACAGTCTCAGGGACATATCACAGGAAGCGCAGACACACAAGAGACAGTCTCAGGGACATATCACAGGAAGCGCAGACACACAAGAGACAGTCTCAGGGACCTATCACAGGAAGCGCAGACACACAAGAGACAGTCTCAGGGACACATCACAGTAAGCGCAGACACACAAGAGACAGTCTCAGGGACACATCGCAGGAAGTGCAGACACACAAGAGACAGTCTCAGGGACATATCACAGGAAGCGCAGACACACAGGAGACCGTCTCAGGGACCTATCACAGGAAGCGCAGACACACAAGAGACAGTCTCAGGGACCTATCACAGGAAGCGCAGAAACACAAGAGACAGTCTCAGGGCCATATCACAGGAAGCGCAGACACACAAGAGACAGTCTCAGGGCCATATCACAGGAAGTGCAGACACACAAGAGACAGTCTCAGGGACATATCACAGGAAGCGCAGACACACAGGAGACAGTCTCAGGGACCTATCACAGGAAGCGCAGACACACAAGAGACAGTCTCAGGGACACATCACAGTAAGCACAGACACACAAGAGACAGTCTCAGGGACACATCACAGGAAGCGCAGACACACAGGAGACAGTCTCAGGGACATATCACAGGAAGTGCAGGCACACAAGAGACAGTCTCAGGGACATATCACAGGAAGCGCAGACACACAAGAGACAGTCTCAGGGACATATCACAGGAAGTGCAGACACACAAGAGACAGTCTCAGGGACATATCACAGGAAGCGCAGACACACAAGAGACAGTCTCAGGGACCTATCACAGGAAGCGCAGACACACAAGAGACAGTCTCAGGGACACATCACAGTAAGCGCAGACACACAAGAGACAGTCTCAGGGACACATCACAGGAAGTGCAGACACACAGGAGACAGTCTCAGGGACATATCACAGGAAGTGCAGACACATAGGAGACAGTCTCAGGGACATATCACAGGAAGTGCAGACACACAAGAGACAGTCTCAGGGACATATCACAGGAAGTGCAGACACACAAGACACAGTCTCAGGGACACATCACAGGAAGCGCAGACACACAAGAGACAGTCTCAGGGACCTATCACAGGAAGCGCAGACACACAAGAGACAGTCTCAGGGACATATCACACAAAGCGCAGACACACAAGAGACAGTCTCAGGGACCTATCACGGGAAGCGCAGACACACAGGAGACAGTCTCAGGGACATATCACGGGAAGCGCAGACACACAAGAGACAGTCTCAGGGACATATCACGGGAAGCGCAGACACACAGGATACAGTCTCAGGGACATATCACAGGAAGCGCAGATACACAGAAGACAGTCTCAGGGACATATCACCGGAAGCGCAGACACACAAGAGACAGTCTCAGAGACATATCACAGGAAGCGCAGACACACAGGAGACAGTCTCAGGGACATATCACAGGAAGCGCAGACACACAAGAGACAGTCTCAGGGACATATCACAGAAAGCGCAGACACACAAGAGACAGTCTCAGGGACATATCACAGGAAGCGCAGACACACAAGAGACAGTCTCAGGGACATGTCACAGGAAGTGCAGACACACAAGAGACAGTCTCAGGGACCTGTCACAGGAAGCGCAGACACACATGAGACAGTCTCAGGGACACATCACAGGAAGTGCAGACACACAGGAGACAGTCTCAGGGACATATCACAGGAAGCGCAGACACACAAGAGACAGTCTCAGGGACATATCACAGGAAGCGCAGACACACAAGAGACAGTCTCAGGGACATATCACAGGAAGCGCAGACACACAAGAGACAGTCTCAGGGACCTATCACAGGAAGCGCAGACACACAAGAGACAGTCTCAGGGACACATCACAGTAAGCGCAGACACACAAGAGACAGTCTCAGGGACACATCGCAGGAAGTGCAGACACACAAGAGACAGTCTCAGGGACATATCACAGGAAGCGCAGACACACAGGAGACAGTCTCAGGGACCTATCACAGGAAGCGCAGACACACAAGAGACAGTCTCAGGGACACATCACAGGAAGCGCAGACACACAGGAGACAGTCTCAGGGACCTATCACAGGAAGCGCAGACACACAAGAGACAGTCTCAGGGACACATCACAGTAAGCGCAGACACACAAGAGACAGTCTCAGGGTCACATCACAGGAAGCGCAGACACATAGGAGACAGTCTCAGGGACATATCACAGGAAGTGCAGGCATACAAGAGACAGTCTCAGGCACATATCACAGGAAGCGCAGACACACAAGAGACAGTCTCAGGGACATGTCACAGGAAGTGCAGACACACAAGAGACAGTCTCAGGGACATATC
The DNA here is from genome assembly GCA_031769625.1 of Taudactylus pleione. Taxonomy (NCBI): domain Eukaryota; kingdom Metazoa; phylum Chordata; class Amphibia; order Anura; family Myobatrachidae; genus Taudactylus; species Taudactylus pleione. The sequence goes on from JAUIMM010001090.1 coordinate 335,738, forward strand.
ATAGGAAGCGCAGACACACAAGAGACAGTCTCAGGGACATATCACAGGAAGCGAAGACACACAAGACACAATCTCAGGGACATATCACAGGAAGCGCAGACACACAAGAGACAGTCTCAGGGACCTATCACAGGAAGTGCAGACACACAAGAGACAGTCTCAGGGACCTATCACAGGGAGCGCAGATACACAAGAGACAGTCTCAGGGATATATCACAGGAAGCGCAGACACACAAGCGACAGTCTCAGGGACACATCACAGGAAGTGCAGACACACAAGAGACAGTCTCAAGGACACATCACAGGAAGCGCAGACACACAAGACACAGTCTCAGGGACATATCACAGGAAGCGCAGACACACAAGAGACAGTCTCAGGGACCTATCACAGGAAGCGCAGACACACAAGAGACAGTCTCAGGGACATATCACACAAAGCGCAGACACACAAGAGACAGTCTCAGGGACCTATCACGGGAAGCGCAGACACACAGGAGACAGTCTCAGGGACATATCACGGGAAGCGCAGACACACAAGAGACAGTCTCAGGGACATATCACGGGAAGCGCAGACACACAGGATACAGTCTCAGGGACATATCACAGGAAGCGCAGATACACAGAAGACAGTCTCAGGGACATATCACCGGAAGCGCAGACACACAAGAGACAGTCTCAGAGACATATCACAGGAAGCGCAGACACACAGGAGACAGTCTCAGGGACATATCACAGGAAGCACAGACACACAAGAGACAGTCTCAGGGACATATCACAGAAAGCGCAGACACACAAGAGACAGTCTCAGGGACATATCACAGGAAGCGCAGACACACAAGAGACAGTCTCAGGGACATGTCACAGGAAGTGCAGACACACAAGAGACAGTCTCAGGGACCTGTCACAGGAAGCGCAGACACACATGAGACAGTCTCAGGGACACATCACAGGAAGTGCAGACACACAGGAGACAGTCTCAGGGACATATCACAGGAAGCGCAGACACACAAGAGACAGTCTCAGGGACATATCACAGGAAGCGCAGACACACAAGAGACAGTCTCAGGGACATATCACAGGAAGCGCAGACACACAAGAGACAGTCTCAGGGACCTATCACAGGAAGCGCAGACACACAAGAGACAGTCTCAGGGACACATCACAGTAAGCGCAGACACACAAGAGACAGTCTCAGGGACACATCGCAGGAAGTGCAGACACACAAGAGACAGTCTCAGGGACATATCACAGGAAGCGCAGACACACAGGAGACCGTCTCAGGGACCTATCACAGGAAGCGCAGACACACAAGAGACAGTCTCAGGGACCTATCACAGGAAGCGCAGAAACACAAGAGACAGTCTCAGGGCCATATCACAGGAAGCGCAGACACACAAGAGACAGTCTCAGGGCCATATCACAGGAAGTGCAGACACACAAGAGACAGTCTCAGGGACATCTCACAGGAAGCGCAGACACACAGGAGACAGTCTCAGGGACCTATCACAGGAAGCGCAGACACACAAGAGACAGTCTCAGGGACACATCACAGTAAGCACAGACACACAAGAGACAGTCTCAGGGACACATCACAGGAAGCGCAGACACACAGGAGACAGTCTCAGGGACATATCACAGGAAGTGCAGGCACACAAGAGACAGTCTCAGGGACATATCACAGGAAGCGCAGACACACAAGAGACAGTCTCAGGGACATATCACAGGAAGTGCAGACACACAAGAGACAGTCTCAGGGACATATCACAGGAAGCGCAGACACACAAGAGACAGTCTCAGGGACCTATCACAGGAAGCGCAGACACACAAGAGACAGTCTCAGGGACACATCACAGTAAGCGCAGACACACAAGAGACAGTCTCAGGGACACATCACAGGAAGTGCAGACACACAGGAGACAGTCTCAGGGACATATCACAGGAAGTGCAGACACATAGGAGACAGTCTCAGGGACATATCACAGGAAGTGCAGACACACAAGAGACAGTCTCAGGGACATATCACAGGAAGTGCAGACACACAAGAGACAGTCTCAGGGACCTATCACAGGAAGTGCAGACACACAAGAGACAGTCTCAAGGACACATCACAGGAAGCGCAGACACACAAGACACAGTCTCAGGGACACATCACAGGAAGCGCAGACACACAAGAGACAGTCTCAGGGACCTATCACAGGAAGCGCAGACACACAAGAGACAGTCTCAGGGACATATCACACAAAGCGCAGACACACAAGAGACAGTCTCAGGGACCTATCACGGGAAGCGCAGACACACAGGAGACAGTCTCAGGGACATATCACGGGAAGCGCAGACACACAGAAGACAGTCTCAGAGACATATCACAGGAAGCGCAGACACACAGGAGACAGTCTCAGGGACATATCACAGGAAGCGCAGACACACAAGAGACAGTCTCAGGGACATATCACAGAAAGCGCAGACACACAAGAGACAGTCTCAGGGACATATCACAGGAAGCGCAGACACACAAGAGACAGTCTCAGGGACATGTCACAGGAAGTGCAGACACACAAGAGACAGTCTCAGGGACCTGTCACAGGAAGCGCAGACACACATGAGACAGTCTCAGGGACACATCACAGGAAGTGCAGACACACAGGAGACAGTCTCAGGGACATATCACAGGAAGCGCAGACACACAAGAGACAGTCTCAGGGACATATCACAGGAAGCGCAGACACACAAGAGACAGTCTCAGGGACATATCACAGGAAGCGCAGACACACAAGAGACAGTCTCAGGGACCTATCACAGGAAGCGCAGACACACAAGAGACAGTCTCAGGGACACATCACAGTAAGCGCAGACACACAAGAGACAGTCTCAGGGACACATCGCAGGAAGTGCAGACACACAAGAGACAGTCTCAGGGACATATCACAGGAAGTGCAGACACACAAGAGACAGTCTCAGAGATATGTCACAGGAAGTGCAGACACACAAGAGACAGTCTCAGGGACCTATCAGAGGAAGTGCAGACACACAAGAGACAGTCTCAGGGAGATATCACAGGAAGTGCAGACACACAAGAGACAGTCTCAGGGACATATCACAGGAAGCGCAGACACACAGGAGACAGTCTCAGGGACATGTCACAGGAAGCGCAAACACACAGGAGACAGTCTCAGGGACATATCACGGGAGGCGCAGACACACAAGAGACAGTCTCAGGGACATATCACGGGAAGCGCAGACACACAAGAGACAATCTCTGGGACATATCACAGCAAGTGCAGACACACAAGAGACAGTCTCAGGGACATATCACAGCAAGTGCAGACACACAAGAGACAGTGTCAGGGACATATCACAGGAAGTCCAGACACACAAGAGACAGTCTCAGGGACATATCACAGAAAGCGCAGACACACAGGAGACAGTCTCAGGGACATATCACAGGAAGTGCAGACACACAGGAGACAGTCTCAGGGACCTATCACGGGAAGCGCAGACTCACAGGAGACAGTCTCAGGGCCATATCACAGGAAGCGCAGACACACACGAGACAGTCTCAGGGACATATCACAGGAAGCGCAGACACACAAGAGACAGTCTCAGGGACATATCACAGGAAGCGCAGACACACATGTGACAGTCTCAGGGACATATCACAGGAAGTGCAGACACACAAGAGACAGTCTCAGGGACATATCACAGGAAGCGCAGACACACAGGAGACAGTCTCAGAGACCTATCACAGGAAGCGCAGACACACAAGAGACAATCTCAGGGACATATCACAGGAAGTGCAGACACACAAGAGACAGTCTCAGGGACATATCACAGAAAGCGCAGACACACAGGAGACAGTCTCAGGGACATGTCACAGGAAGTGCAGATACACAGGAGACGGTCTCAGGGACATATCACAGGAAGTGCAGACACACAGGAGACGGTCTCAGGGACATGTCACAGGAAGCGCAGACACACAGGAGATGGTCTCAGGGACATGTCACAGGAAGCGCAGGCACACAAGAGACAGTCTCAGGGACACATCACAGGAAGCGCAGACACACAAGAGACAGTCTCACGGACATATCACAGGAAGCGCAGACACACAAGAGACAGTCTCACGGACATATCACAGGAAGCGCAGACACACAAGAGACAGTCTCAGAGATATGTCACAGGAAGTGCAGACACACAAGAGACAGTCTCAGGGACACATCACAGGAAGTGCAGACACACAGGAGACAGTCTCAGGGACATATCACAGGAAGCGCAGACACACAAGAGACAGTCTCACGGACATATCACAGGAAGCGCAGACACACAAGAGACAGTCTCAGAGATATGTCACAGGAAGTGCAGACACACAAGAGACAGTCTCAGGGACCTATCAGAGGAAGTGCAGACACACAAGAGACAGTCTCAGGGAGATATCACAGGAAGTGCAGACACACAAGAGACAGTCTCAGGGACATATCACAGGAAGCGCAGACACACAGGAGACAGTCTCAGGGACATGTCACAGGAAGCGCAAACACACAGGAGACAGTCTCAGGGACATATCACGGGAGGCGCAGACACACAAGAGACAGTCTCAGGGACATATCACGGGAAGCGCAGACACACAAGAGACAATCTCTGGGACATATCACAGCAAGTGCAGACACACAAGAGACAGTCTCAGGGACATATCACAGCAAGTGCAGACACACAAGAGACAGTGTCAGGGACATATCACAGGAAGTGCAGACACACAAGAGACAGTCTCAGGGACATATCACAGAAAGCGCAGACACACAGGAGACAGTCTCAGGGACCTATCACAGGAAGTGCAGACACACAGGAGACAGTCTCAGGGACCTATCACGGGAAGCGCAGACTCACAGGAGACAGTCTCAGGGCCATATCACAGGAAGCGCAGACACACACGAGACAGTCTCAGGGACATATCACAGGAAGCGCAGACACACAAGAGACAGTCTCAGGGACATATCACAGGAAGCGCAGACACACATGTGACAGTCTCAGGGACATATCACAGGAAGTGCAGACACACAAGAGACAGTCTCAGGGACATATCACAGGAAGCGCAGACACACAGGAGACAGTCTCAGAGACCTATCACAGGAAGCGCAGACACACAAGAGACAATCTCAGGGACATATCACAGGAAGCGTAGACACACAAGAGACAGTCTCAGGGACCTATCACAGGAAGCGCAGACACACATGAGACAGTCTCAGGGACATATCACAGGAAGTGCAGACACATAAGAGACAGTCTCAGGGACATATCACAGGAAGCGCAGACACACAAGAGACAGTCTCAGGAACATATCATGGGAAGCGCAGACACACAAGAGAGTCTCAGGGACATATCACGGGAAGTGCAGACACACAAGAGACAGTCTCAGGGACATATCACAGGAAGCGCAGACACACAGGAGACCGTCTCAGGGACCTATCACAGGAAGCGCAGACACACAAGATACAGTCTCAGGGACATATCACAGGAAGTGCAGACACACAAGAGACAGTCTCAGGGACATATCACAGGAAGTGCAGACACACAAGAGACAGTCTCAGGGACCTATCACAGGAAATGCACACACACAGGAGACAGTCTCAGGGACCTATCACAGGAAGCTCAGACACACAAGAGACAGTCTCAGGGACATATCACAGGAAGCGCAGACACACAAGAGACAGTCTCAGGGACATATCATGGGAAGCGCAGACACACAAGAGACAGTCTCAGGGACATATCACAGGAAGCGCAGACACACAAGAGACAGTCTCAGGGACATATCACGGGAAGCGCAGACACACAAGAGACAGTCTCAGGGACATATCACAGGAAGTGCAGACACACAAGAGACAGTCTCAGGGACATATCACAGGAAGCGCAGACACACAAGAGACAGTCTCAGGGACATATCACAGGAAGTGCAGACACACAGGAGACAGTCTCAGGGACATATCACAGGAAGAGCAGACACACAAGAGACAGTCTCAGGGACATATCACAGGAAGTGCAGACACACAGGAGACAGTCTCAGGGACCTATCACGGGAAGCGCAGACACACAAGAGACAGTCTCAGGGACCTATCACAAGAAGCGCAGACACACAAGATACAGTCTCAGGGACCTATCACAGGAAGCGCAGACACATAAGAGACAGTCTCAGGGACCTATCACAGGAAGCGCAGAAACACAAGAGACAGTCTCAGGGCCATATCACAGGAAGCGCAGACACACAAGAGACAGTCTCAGGGACATATCACAGGAAGTGCAGACACACAAGAGACAGTCTCAGGGACATATCACAGGAAGCGCAGACACACAGGAGACAGTCTCAGGGACCTATCACAGGAAGCGCAGACACACAAGAGACAGTCTCAGGGACACATCACAGTAAGCGCAGACACACAAGAGACAGTCTCAGGGACACATCACAGGAAGCGCAGACACACAGGAGACAGTCTCAGGGACATATCACAGGAAGCGCAGGCACACAAGAGACAGTCTCAGGGACATATCACAGGAAGCGCAGACACACAAGAGATAGTCTCAGGGACATATCACAGGAAGTGCAGATACACAAGAGACAGTCTCAGGGACATATCACAGGAAGCGCAGACACACAAGAGACAGTCTCAGGGACCTATCACAGGAAGCGCAGACACACAAGAGACAGTCTCAGGGACACATCACAGTAAGCGCAGACACACAAGAGACAGTCTCAGGGACACATCACAGGAAGTGCAGACACACAGGAGACAGTCTCAGGGACATATCACAGGAAGTGCAGACACATAGGAGACAGTCTCAGGGACATATCACAGGAAGTGCAAACACACAAGAGACAGTCTCAGGGACATATCACAGGAAGTGCAGACACACAAGAGACAGTCTCAGGGACCTATCACAGGAAGTGCAGACACACAAGAGACAGTCTCAAGGACACATCACAGGAAGCGCAGACACACAAGACACAGTCTCAGGGACACATCACAGGAAGCACAGACACACAAGAGACAGTCTCAGGGACCTATCACAGGAAGCGCAGACACACAAGAGACAGTCTCAGGGACATATCACACAAAGCGCAGACACACAAGAGACAGTCTCAGGGACCTATCACGGGAAGCGCAGACACACAGGAGACAGTCTCAGGGACATATCACGGGAAGCGCTGACACACAAGAGACAGTCTCAGGGACATATCACGGGAAGCGCAGACACACAGGAGACAGTCTCAGGGACATATCACAGGAAGCACAGATACACAGGAGACAGTCTCAGGGACATATCACCGGAAGCGCAGACACACAGGAGACAGTCTCAGGGACATATCACAGGAAGCGCAGACACACAAGAGACAGTCTCAGGGACATATCACAGGAAGCGCAGACACACAGGAGACAGTCTCAGGGACATATCACAGGAAGCGCAGACACACAAGAGACAGTCTCAGGGACATATCACAGCAAGTGCAGACACACAAGAGACAGTCTCAGGGACATATCACAGCAAGTGCAGACACACAAGAGACAGTGTCAGGGACATATCACAGGAAGTGCAGACACACAAGAGACAGTCTCAGGGACATATCACAGAAAGCGCAGACACACAGGAGACAGTCTCAGGGACATATCACAGGAAGTGCAGACACACAGGAGACAGTCTCAGGGACCTATCACGGGAAGCGCAGATTCACAGGAGACAGTCTCAGGGCCATATCACAGGAAGCGCAGACACACACGAGACAGTCTCAGGGACATATCACAGGAAGCGCAGACACACAAGAGACAGTCTCAGGGACATATCACAGGAAGCGCAGACACACATGTGACAGTCTCAGGGACATATCACAGGAAGTGCAGACACACAAGAGACAGTCTCAGGGACATATCACAGGAAGTGCAGACACACAGGAGACAGTCTCAGGGACATATGACAGGAAGCGCAGACACACGAGAGACAATCTCAGGGACATATCACAGGAAGCGTAGACACACAAGAGACAGTCTCAGGGACCTATCACAGGAAGCGCAGACACACATGAGACAGTCTCAGGGACATATCACAGGAAGTGCAGACACATAAGAGACAGTCTCAGGGACATATCACAGGAAGCGCAGACACACAAGAGACAGTCTCAGGAACATATCATGGGAAGCGCAGACACACAAGAGACAGTCTCAGGAACATATCATGGGAAGCGCAGACACACAAGAGAGTCTCAGGGACATATCACAGGAAGTGCAGACACACAAGAGACAGTCTCAGGGACATATCACAGGAAGCGTAGACACACAGGAGACCGTCTCAGGGACCTATCACAGGAAGCGCAGACACACAAGATACAGTCTCAGGGACATATCACAGGAAGTGCAGACAACAGAAGAGACAGTCTCAGGGACATATCACAGGAAGTGCAGACACACAAGAGACAGTCTCAGGGACCTATCACAGGAAATGCACACACACAGGAGACAGTCTCAGGGACCTATCACAGGAAACGCAGACATACAAGAGACAGTCTCAGGGACATATCATGGGAAGCGCAGACACACAAGAGACAGTCTAAGGGACATATCACAGGAAGCGCAGACACACAAGAGACAGTCTCAGGGACATATCATGGGAAGCGCAGACACACAAGAGACAGTCTCAAGGACATATCACAGGAAGTGCAGACACACAAGAGACAGTCTCAGGGACATATCACAGGAAGCGCAGACACACAAGAGACAGTCTCAGGGACATATCACAGGAAGTGCAGACACACAGGAGACAGTCTCAGAGACATATCACAGGAAGAGCAGACACACAAGAGACAGTCTCAGGGACATATCACAGGAAGCGCAGACACACAGGAGACCGTCTCAGGGACCTATCAGAAGAAGCGCAGACACACAAGATACAGTCTCAGGGACATATCACGGGAAGCGCAGACACACAAGAGACAGTCTCAGGGACCTATCACAAGAAGCGCAGACACACAAGAGACAGTCTCAGGGACCTATCACAGGAAGCGCAGACACACAAGAGACAGTCTCAGGGACCTATCACAGGAAGCGCAGAAACACAAGAGACAGTCTCAGGGCCATATCACAGGAAGCGCAGACACACAAGAGACAGTCTCAGGGACATATCACAGGAAGTGCAGACACACAAGAGACAGTCTCAGGGACATATCACAGGAAGCGCAGACACATAGGAGACAGTCTCAGGGACCTATCACAGGAAGCGCAGACACACAAGAGACAGTCTCAGGGACACATCACAGTAAGCGCAGACACACAAGAGACAGTCTCAGGGACACATCACAGGAAGCGCAGACACACAGGAGACAGTCTCAGGGACATATCACAGGAAGTGCAGGCACACAAGAGACAGTCTCAGGGACATATCACAGGAAGCGCAGACACACAAGAGACAGTCTCAGGGACATATCACAGGAAGTGCAGACACACAAGAGACAGTCTCAGGGACATATCACAGGAAGCGCAGACACACAAGAGACAGTCTCAGGGACCTATCACAGGAAGCGCAGACACACAAGAGACAGCCTCAGGGACACATCACAGTAAGCGCAGACACACAAGAGACAGTCTCAGGGACACATCACAGAAAGTGCAGACACACAGGAGACAGTCTCAGGGACATATCACAGGAAGTGCAGACACATAGGAGACAGTCTCAGGGACATATCACAGGAAGTGCAGACACATAAGAGACAGTCTCAGGGACATATAACAGGAAGTGCAGACACACAAGAGACAGTCTCAGGGACCTATCACAGGAAGTGCAGACACACAAGAGACAGTCTCAAGGACACATCACAGGAAGCGCAGACACACAAGACACAGTCTCAGGGACACATCACAGGAAGCACAGACACACAAGAGACAGTCTCAGGGACCTATCACAGGAAGCGCAGACACACAAGAGACAGTCTCAGGGACATATCACAGGAAGCGCAGACACACAGGAGACAGTCTCAGAGACCTATCACAGGAAGCGCAGACACACAAGAGACAATCTCAGGGACATATCACAGGAAGCGTAGACACACAAGAGACAGTCTCAGGGACCTATCACAGGAAGCGCAGACACACATGAGACAGTCTCAGGGACATATCACAGGAAGTGCAGACACATAAGAGACAGTCTCAGGGACATATCACAGGAAGCGCAGACACACAAGAGACAGTCTCAGGAACATATCATGGGAAGCGCAGACACACAAGAGAGTCTCAGGGACATATCACGGGAAGTGCAGACACACAAGAGACAGTCTCAGGGACATATCACAGGAAGCGCAGACACACAGGAGACCGTCTCAGGGACCTATCACAGGAAGCGCAGACACACAAGATACAGTCTCAGGGACATATCACAGGAAGTGCAGACACACAAGAGACAGTCTCAGGGACATATCACAGGAAGTGCAGACACACAAGAGACAGTCTCAGGGACCTATCACAGGAAATGCACACACACAGGAGACAGTCTCAGGGACCTATCACAGGAAGCTCAGACACACAAGAGACAGTCTCAGGGACATATCACAGGAAGCGCAGACACACAAGAGACAGTCTCAGGGACATATCATGGGAAGCGCAGACACACAAGAGACAGTCTCAGGGACATATCACAGGAAGCGCAGACACACAAGAGACAGTCTCAGGGACATATCACGGGAAGCGCAGACACACAAGAGACAGTCTCAGGGACATATCACAGGAAGTGCAGACACACAAGAGACAGTCTCAGGGACATATCACAGGAAGCGCAGACACACAAGAGACAGTCTCAGGGACATATCACAGGAAGTGCAGACACACAGGAGACAGTCTCAGGGACATATCACAGGAAGAGCAGACACACAAGAGACAGTCTCAGGGACATATCACAGGAAGTGCAGACACACAGGAGACAGTCTCAGGGACCTATCACAGGAAGCGCAGACACACAAGATACAGTCTCAGGGACATATCACGGGAAGCGCAGACACACAAGAGACAGTCTCAGGGACCTATCACAAGAAGCGCAGACACACAAGATACAGTCTCAGGGACCTATCACAGGAAGCGCAGACACATAAGAGACAGTCTCAGGGACCTATCACAGGAAGCGCAGAAACACAAGAGACAGTCTCAGGGCCATATCACAGGAAGCGCAGACACACAAGAGACAGTCTCAGGGACATATCACAGGAAGTGCAGACACACAAGAGACAGTCTCAGGGACATATCACAGGAAGCGCAGACACACAGGAGACAGTCTCAGGGACCTATCACAGGAAGCGCAGACACACAAGAGACAGTCTCAGGGACACATCACAGTAAGCGCAGACACACAAGAGACAGTCTCAGGGACACATCACAGGAAGCGCAGACACACAGGAGACAGTCTCAGGGACATATCACAGGAAGCGCAGGCACACAAGAGCCAGTCTCAGGGACATATCACAGGAAGCGCAGACACACAAGAGATAGTCTCAGGGACATATCACAGGAAGTGCAGATACACAAGAGACAGTCTCAGGGACATATCACAGGAAGCGCAGACACACAAGAGACAGTCTCAGGGACCTATCACAGGAAGCGCAGACACACAAGAGACAGTCTCAGGGACACATCACAGTAAGCGCAGACACACAAGAGACAGTCTCAGGGACACATCACAGGAAGTGCAGACACACAGGAGACAGTCTCAGGGACATATCACAGGAAGTGCAGACACATAGGAGACAGTCTCAGGGACATATCACAGGAAGTGCAAACACACAAGAGACAGTCTCAGGGACATATCACAGGAAGTGCAGACACACAAGAGACAGTCTCAGGGACCTATCACAGGAAGTGCAGACACACAAGAGACAGTCTCAAGGACACATCACAGGAAGCGCAGACACACAAGACACAGTCTCAGGGACACATCACAGGAAGCACAGACACACAAGAGACAGTCTCAGGGACCTATCACAGGAAGCGCAGACACACAAGAGACAGTCTCAGGGACATATCACACAAAGCGCAGACACACAAGAGACAGTCTCAGGGACCTATCACGGGAAGCGCAGACACACAGGAGACAGTCTCAGGGACATATCACGGGAAGCGCTGACACACAAGAGACAGTCTCAGGGACATATCACGGGAAGCGCAGACACACAGGAGACAGTCTCAGGGACATATCACAGGAAGCACAGATACACAGGAGACAGTCTCAGGGACATATCACCGGAAGCGCAGACACACAAGAGACAGTCTCAGGGACATATCACAGGAAGCGCAGACACACAGGAGACAGTCTCAGGGACATATCACAGGAAGCGCAGACACACAAGAGACAGTCTCAGGGACATATCACAGCAAGTGCAGACACACAAGAGACAGTCTCAGGGACATATCACAGCAAGTGCAGACACACAAGAGACAGTGTCAGGGACATATCACAGGAAGTGCAGACACACAAGAGACAGTCTCAGGGACATATCACAGAAAGCGCAGACACACAGGAGACAGTCTCAGGGACATATCACAGGAAGTGCAGACACACAGGAGACAGTCTCAGGGACCTATCACGGGAAGCGCAGACTCACAGGAGACAGTCTCAGGGCCATATCACAGGAAGCGCAGACACACACGAGACAGTCTCAGGGACATATCACAGGAAGCGCAGACACACAAGAGACAGTCTCAGGGACATATCACAGGAAGCGCAGACACACATGTGACAGTCTCAGGGACATATCACAGGAAGTGCAGACACACAAGAGACAGTCTCAGGGACATATCACAGGAAGCGCAGACACACAGGAGACAGTCTCAGGGACATATGACAGGAAGCGCAGACACACGAGAGACAATCTCAGGGACATATCACAGGAAGCGTAGACACACAAGAGACAGTCTCAGGGACCTATTACAGGAAGCGCAGACACACATGAGACAGTCTCAGGGACATATCACAGGAAGTGCAGACACATAAGAGACAGTCTCAGGGACATATCACAGGAAGCGCAGACACACAAGAGACAGTCTCAGGAACATATCATGGGAAGCGCAGACACACAAGAGACAGTCTCAGGAACATATCATGGGAAGCGCAGACACACAAGAGAGTCTCAGGGACATATCACAGGAAGTGCAGACACACAAGAGACAGTCTCAGGGACATATCACAGGAAGCGCAGACACACAGGAGACCGTCTCAGGGACCTATCACAGGAAGCGCAGACACACAAGATACAGTCTCAGGGACATATCACAGGAAGTGCAGACAACAGAAGAGACAGTCTCAGGGACATATCACAGGAAGTGCAGACACACAAGAGACAGTCTCAGGGACCTATCACAGGAAATGCACACACACAGGAGACAGTCTCAGGGACCTATCACAGGAAACGCAGACATACAAGAGACAGTCTCAGGGACATATCATGGGAAGCGCAGACACACAAGAGACAGTCTCAGGGACATATCACAGGAAGCGCAGACACACAAGAGACAGTCTCAGGGACATATCATGGGAAGCGCAGACACACAAGAGACAGTCTCAAGGACATATCACAGGAAGTGCAGACACACAAGAGACAGTCTCAGGGACATATCACAGGAAGCGCAGACACACAAGAGACAGTCTCAGGGACATATCACAGGAAGTGCAGACACACAGGAGACAGTCTCAGGGACATATCACAGGAAGAGCAGACACACAAGAGACAGTCTCAGGGACATATCACAGGAAGCGCAGACACACAGGAGACCGTCTCAGGGACCTATCAGAAGAAGCGCAGACACACAAGATACAGTCTCAGGGACATATCACGGGAAGCGCAGACACACAAGAGACAGTCTCAGGGACCTATCACAAGAAGCGCAGACACACAAGAGACAGTCTCAGGGACCTATCACAGGAAGCGCAGACACACAAGAGACAGTCTCAGGGACCTATCACAGGAAGCGCAGAAACACAAGAGACAGTCTCAGGGCCATATCACAGGAAGCGCAGACACACAAGAGACAGTCTCAGGGACATATCACAGGAAGTGCAGACACACAAGAGACAGTCTCAGGGACATATCACAGGAAGCGCAGACACATAGGAGACAGTCTCAGGGACCTATCACAGGAAGCGCAGACACACAAGAGACAGTCTCAGGGACACATCACAGTAAGCGCAGACACACAAGAGACAGTCTCAGGGACACATCACAGGAAGCGCAGACACACAGGAGACAGTCTCAGGGACATATCACAGGAAGTGCAGGCACACAAGAGACAGTCTCAGGGACATATCACAGGAAGCGCAGACACACAAGAGACAGTCTCAGGGACATATCACAGGAAGTGCAGACACACAAGAGACAGTCTCAGGGACATATCACAGGAAGCGCAGACACACAAGAGACAGTCTCAGGGACCTATCACAGGAAGCGCAGACACACAAGAGACAGCCTCAGGGACACATCACAGTAAGCGCAGACACACAAGAGACAGTCTCAGGGACACATCACAGGAAGTGCAGACACACAGGAGACAGTCTCAGGGACATATCACAGGAAGTGCAGACACATAGGAGACAGTCTCAGGGACATATCACAGGAAGTGCAGACACATAAGAGACAGTCTCAGGGACATATCACAGGAAGTGCAGACACACAAGAGACAGTCTCAGGGACCTATCACAGGAAGTGCAGACACACAAGAGACAGTCTCAAGGACACATCACAGGAAGCGCAGACACACAAGACACAGTCTCAGGGACACATCACAGGAAGCACAGACACACAAGAGACAGTCTCAGGGACCTATCACAGGAAGCGCAGACACACAAGAGACAGTCTCAGGGACATATCACACAAAGCGCAGACACACAAGAGACAGTCTCAGGGACCTATCACGGGAAGCGCAGACACACAGGAGACAGTCTCAGGGACCTATCACAGGAAGTGCAGACACACACAAGAGACAGTCTCAGGGACCTATCACGGGAAGCGCAGACACACAGGAGACAGTCTCAGGGACCTATCACGGGAAGCGCAGACACACAAGAGACAGTCTCAGGGACATATCACGGGAAGCGCAGACACACAGGAGACAGTCTCAGGGACATATCACAGGAAGCGCAGATACACAGGAGACAGTCTCAGGGACATATCACCGGAAGCGCAGACACACAAGAGACAGTCTCAGGGACATATCACAGGAAGCGCAGACACACAAGAGACAGTCTCAGGGACCTATCACAGGAAGCGCAGACACACAAGAGACAGTCTCAGGGACATATCACACAAAGCGCAGACACACAAGAGACAGTCTCAGGGACCTATCACGGGAAGCGCAGACACACAGGAGACAGTCTCAGGGACCTATCACAGGAAGTGCAGACACACACAAGAGACAGTCTCAGGGACCTATCACGGGAAGCGCAGACACACAGGAGACAGTCTCAGGGACCTATCACGGGAAGCGCAGACACACAAGAGACAGTCTCAGGGACATATCACGGGAAGCGCAGACACACAGGAGACAGTCTCAGGGACATATCACAGGAAGCGCAGATACACAGGAGACAGTCTCAGGGACATATCACCGGAAGCGCAGACACACAAGAGACAGTCTCAGGGACCTATCACGGGAAGCGCAGACACACAGGAGACAGTCTCAGGGACCTATTACGGGAAGCGCAGACACACAAGAGACAGTCTCAGGGACATATCACGGGAAGCGCAGACATACAGGAGACAGTCTCAGGGACATATCACAGGAAGCGCAGATACACAGGAGACAGTCTCAGGGACATATCACCGGAAGCGCAGACACAAAAGAGACAGTCTCAGGGACATATCACAGGAAGCGCAGACACACAAGAGACAGTCTCAGGGACATATCACAGGAAGCGCAGACACACAAGAGACAGTCTCAGGGACATATCACAGGAAGCGCAGACACACAAGAGACAGTCTCAGGGACATGTCACAGGAAGTGCAGACACACAAGAGACAGTCTCAGGGACCTATCACAGGAAGCGCAGACACACAAGAGACAGTCTCAGGGACATGTCACAGGAAGCGCAGACACACAAGAGACAGTCTCAGGGACCTATCACAGGAAGCGCAGACACACATGAGACAGTCTCAGGGACACATCACAGGAAGTGCAGACACACAGGAGACAGTCTCAGGGACATATCACAGGAAGCGCAGACACACAAGAGACAGTCTCAGGGACATATCACAGGAAGCGCAGACACACAAGAGACAGTCTCAGGGACATATCACAGGAAGTGCAGACACACAAGAGACAGTCTCAGGGACATATCACAGGAAGCGCAGACACACAAGAGACAGTCTCAGGGACCTATCACAGGAAGCGCAGACACACAAGAGACAGCCTCAGGGACACATCACAGTAAGCGCAGACACACAAGAGACAGTCTCAGGGACACATCACAGGAAGTGCAGACACACAGGAGACAGTCTCAGGGACATATCACAGGAAGTGCAGACACACAGGAGACAGTCTCAGGGACATATCACAGGAAGTGCAGACACACAAGAGACAGTCTCAGGGACATATCACAGGAAGTGCAGACACACAAGAGACAGTCTCAGGGACCTATCACAGGAAGTGCAGACACACAAGAGACAGTCTCAAGGACACATCACAGGAAGCGCAGACACACAAGACACAGTCTCAGGGACACATCACAGGAAGTGCAGACACACAAGAGACAGTCTCAGGGACCTATCACAGGAAGCGCAGACACACAAGAGACAGTCTCAGGGACATATCACACAAAGCGCAGACACACAAGAGACAGTCTCAGGGACCTATCACGGGAAGCGCAGACACACAGGAGACAGTCTCAGGGACCTATCACAGGAAGTGCAGACACACACAAGAGACAGTCTCAGGGACCTATCACGGGAAGCGCAGACACACAGGAGACAGTCTCAGGGACCTATCACGGGAAGCGCAGACACACAAGAGACAGTCTCAGGGACATATCACGGGAAGCGCAGACACACAGGAGACAGTCTCAGGGACATATCACAGGAAGCGCAGATACACAGGAGACAGTCTCAGGGACATATCACCGGAAGCGCAGACACACAAGAGACAGTCTCAGGGACATATCACAGGAAGCGCAGACACACAAGAGACAGTCTCAGGGACCTATCACAGGAAGCGCAGACACACAAGAGACAGTCTCAGGGACATATCACACAAAGCGCAGACACACAAGAGACAGTCTCAGGGACCTATCACGGGAAGCGCAGACACACAGGAGACAGTCTCAGGGACCTATCACAGGAAGTGCAGACACACACAAGAGACAGTCTCAGGGACCTATCACGGGAAGCGCAGACACACAGGAGACAGTCTCAGGGACCTATCACGGGAAGCGCAGACACACAAGAGACAGTCTCAGGGACATATCACGGGAAGCGCAGACACACAGGAGACAGTCTCAGGGACATATCACAGGAAGCGCAGATACACAGGAGACAGTCTCAGGGACATATCACCGGAAGCGCAGACACACAAGAGACAGTCTCAGGGACCTATCACGGGAAGCGCAGACACACAGGAGACAGTCTCAGGGACCTATTACGGGAAGCGCAGACACACAAGAGACAGTCTCAGGGACATATCACGGGAAGCGCAGACATACAGGAGACAGTCTCAGGGACATATCACAGGAAGCGCAGATACACAGGAGACAGTCTCAGGGACATATCACCGGAAGCGCAGACACACAAGAGACAGTCTCAGGGACATATCACAGGAAGCGCAGACACACAAGAGACAGTCTCAGGGACATATCACAGGAAGCGCAGACACACAAGAGACAGTCTCAGGGACATATCACAGGAAGCGCAGACACACAAGAGACAGTCTCAGGGACATGTCACAGGAAGTGCAGACACACAAGAGACAGTCTCAGGGACCTATCACAGGAAGCGCAGACACACAAGAGACAGTCTCAGGGACATGTCACAGGAAGCGCAGACACACAAGAGACAGTCTCAGGGACCTATCACAGGAAGCGCAGACACACATGAGACAGTCTCAGGGACACATCACAGGAAGTGCAGACACACAGGAGACAGTCTCAGGGACATATCACAGGAAGCGCAGACACACAAGAGACAGTCTCAGGGACACATCACAGGAAGTGCAGACACACAGGAGACAGTCTCAGGGACATATCACAGGAAGCGCAGACACACAAGAGACAGTCTCAGGGACATATCACAGGAAGCGCAGACACACAAGAGACAGTCTCAGGGACCTATCACAGGAAGCGCAGACACACAAGAGACAGTCTCAGGGACCTATCACAGGAAGCGCAGACACACAAGAGACAGTCTCAGGGACACATCACAGTAAGCGCAGACACACAAGAGACAGTCTCAGTGACACATCACAGGAAGCGCAGACACACAAGAGACAGTCTCAGGGACATATCACAGGAAGCGCAGACACACAGGAGACAGTCTCAGGGACCTATCACAGGAAGCGCAGACACACAAGAGACAGTCTCAGGGACACATCACAGTAAGCGCAGACACACAAGAGACAGTCTCAGGGACACATCACAGGAAGCGCAGACACACAGGAGACAGTCTCAGGGACATATCACAGGAAGTGCAGGCGCACAAGAGACAGTCTCAGGGACATATCACAGGAAGCGCAGACACACAAGAGACAGTCTCAGGGACATATCACAGGAAGTGCAGACACACAAGAGACAGTCTCAGGGACCTATCACAGGAAGCGCAGACACACAAGAGACAGCCTCAGGGACACATCACAGTAAGCGCAGACACACAAGAGACAGTCTCAGGGACACATCACAGGAAGTGCAGACACACAGGAGACAGTCTCAGGGACATATCACAGGAAGTGCAGACACACAGGAGACAGTCTCAGGGACATATCACAGGAAGTGCAGACACACAAGAGACAGTCTCAGGGACATATCACAGGAAGTGCAGACACACAAGAGACAGTCTCAGGGACCTATCACAGGAAGTGCAGACACACAAGAGACAGTCTCAAGGACACATCACAGGAAGCGCAGACACACAAGACACAGTCTCAGGGACACATCACAGGAAGCGCAGACACACAAGAGACAGTCTCAGGGACCTATCACAGGAAGCGCAGACACACAAGAGACAGTCTCAGGGACATATCACACAAAGCGCAGACACACAAGAGACAGTCTCAGGGACCTATCACGGGAAGCGCAGACACACAGGAGACAGTCTCAGGGACCTATCACAGGAAGTGCAGACACACACAAGAGACAGTCTCAGGGACCTATCACGGGAAGCGCAGACACACAGGAGACAGTCTCAGGGACCTATCACGGGAAGCGCAGACACACAAGAGACAGTCTCAGGGACATATCACGGGAAGCGCAGACACACAGGAGACAGTCTCAGGGACATATCACAGGAAGCGCAGATACACAGGAGACAGTCTCAGGGACATATCACCGGAAGCGCAGACACACAAGAGACAGTCTCAGGGACATATCACAGGAAGCGCAGACACACAAGAGACAGTCTCAGGGACCTATCACAGGAAGCGCAGACACACAAGAGACAGTCTCAGGGACATATCACACAAAGCGCAGACACACAAGAGACAGTCTCAGGGACCTATCACGGGAAGCGCAGACACACAGGAGACAGTCTCAGGGACCTATCACAGGAAGTGCAGACACACACAAGAGACAGTCTCAGGGACCTATCACGGGAAGCGCAGACACACAGGAGACAGTCTCAGGGACCTATCACGGGAAGCGCAGACACACAAGAGACAGTCTCAGGGACATATCACGGGAAGCGCAGACACACAGGAGACAGTCTCAGGGACATATCACAGGAAGCGCAGATACACAGGAGACAGTCTCAGGGACATATCACCGGAAGCGCAGACACACAAGAGACAGTCTCAGGGACCTATCACGGGAAGCGCAGACACACAGGAGACAGTCTCAGGGACCTATTACGGGAAGCGCAGACACACAAGAGACAGTCTCAGGGACATATCACGGGAAGCGCAGACATACAGGAGACAGTCTCAGGGACATATCACAGGAAGCGCAGATACACAGGAGACAGTCTCAGGGACATATCACCGGAAGCGCAGACACACAAGAGACAGTCTCAGGGACATATCACAGGAAGCGCAGACACACAAGAGACAGTCTCAGGGACATATCACAGGAAGCGCAGACACACAAGAGACAGTCTCAGGGACATATCACAGGAAGCGCAGACACACAAGAGACAGTCTCAGGGACATGTCACAGGAAGTGCAGACACACAAGAGACAGTCTCAGGGACCTATCACAGGAAGCGCAGACACACAAGAGACAGTCTCAGGGACATGTCACAGGAAGCGCAGACACACAAGAGACAGTCTCAGGGACCTATCACAGGAAGCGCAGACACACATGAGACAGTCTCAGGGACACATCACAGGAAGTGCAGACACACAGGAGACAGTCTCAGGGACATATCACAGGAAGCGCAGACACACAAGAGACAGTCTCAGGGACACATCACAGGAAGTGCAGACACACAGGAGACAGTCTCAGGGACATATCACAGGAAGCGCAGACACACAAGAGACAGTCTCAGGGACATATCACAGGAAGCGCAGACACACAAGAGACAGTCTCAGGGACCTATCACAGGAAGCGCAGACACACAAGAGACAGTCTCAGGGACCTATCACAGGAAGCGCAGACACACAAGAGACAGTCTCAGGGACACATCACAGTAAGCGCAGACACACAAGAGACAGTCTCAGTGACACATCACAGGAAGCGCAGACACACAAGAGACAGTCTCAGGGACATATCACAGGAAGCGCAGACACACAGGAGACAGTCTCAGGGACCTATCACAGGAAGCGCAGACACACAAGAGACAGTCTCAGGGACACATCACAGTAAGCGCAGACACACAAGAGACAGTCTCAGGGACACATCACAGGAAGCGCAGACACACAGGAGACAGTCTCAGGGACATATCACAGGAAGTGCAGGCGCACAAGAGACAGTCTCAGGGACATATCACAGGAAGCGCAGACACACAAGAGACAGTCTCAGGGACATATCACAGGAAGCGCAGACACACAAGAGACAGTCTCAGGGACATATCACAGGAAGCGCAGACACACAAGAGACAGTCTCAGGGACATATCACAGGAAGCGAAGACACACAAGACACAATCTCAGGGACATATCACAGGAAGCGCAGACACACAAGAGACAGTCTCAGGGACATATCACAGGAAGTGCAGATACACAAGAGACAGTCTCAGGGACATATCACAGGAAGTGCAGACACACAAGAGACAGTCTCAGGGACCTATCACAGGGAGCGCAGATACACAAGAGACAGTCTCAGGGATATATCACAGGAAGCGCAGACACACAAGCGACAATCTCAGGGACACATCACAGGAAGCGCAGACACACAAGAGACAGTCTCAGGGACACATCACAGGAAGCGCAGACACACAGGAGACAGTCTCAGGGACATATCACAGGAAGCGCAGACACACAAGAGACAGTCTCAGGGACCTATCACAGTATGTGCAGACACACAAGAGATAGTCTCAGGGACATATCACAGGAAGCGCAGACACACAAGAGACAGTCTCAGGGACACATCACAGTAAGCGCAGACACACAAGAGACAGTCTCAGGGACATATCACAGGAAGCGCAGACACACAGGAGACCGTCTCAGGGACTTATCACAGGAAGCGCAGACACACAGGAGACAGTCTCAGGGACCTATCACAGGAAGTGCAGATACACAGGAGACAGTCCCAGGGACATATCACAGGAAGTGCAGACACACAGGAGACGGTCTCAGGGACATGTCACAGGAAGTGCAGATACACAGGAGACAGTCTCAGGACATATCACAGGAAGTGCAGACACACAGGAGACGGTCTCAGAGATATGTCACAGGAAGTGCAGACACACAAGAGACAGTCTCAGGGACACATCACAGGAAGCGCAGACACACAGGAGACAGTCTCAGGGACATATCACAGGAAGCGCAGACACACAAGAGACAGTCTCACGGACATATCACTGGAAGCGCAGACACACAAGAGACAGTCTCAGAGATATGTCCCAGGAAGTGCAGACACACAAGAGACAGTCTCAGGGACCTATCAGAGGAAGTGCAGACACACAAGAGACAGTCTCAGGGAGATATCACAGGAAGTGCAGACACACAAGAGACAGTCTCAGGGACATATCACAGGAAGCGCAGACACACAGGAGACAGTCTCAGGGACATGTCACAGGAAGCGCAAACACACAGGAGACAGTCTCAGGGACATATCACGGGAGGCGCAGACACACAAGACACAGTCTCAGGGAAACATCACAGGAAGCGCAGACACACAGGAGACAGTCTCAGGGACATATCACAGGAAGCGCAGACACACAAGAGACAGTCTCACGGACATATCACTGGAAGCGCAGACACACAAGAGACAGTCTCAGAGATATGTCACAGGAAGTGCAGACACACAAGAGACAGTCTCAGGGACCTATCAGAGGAAGTGCAGACACACAAGAGACAGTCTCAGGGAGATATCACAGGAAGTGCAGACACACAAGAGACAGTCTCAGGGACATATCACAGGAAGCGCAGACACACAGGAGACAGTCTCAGGGACATGTCACAGGAAGCGCAAACACACAGGAGACAGTCTCAGGGACATATCACAGGAAGCGCAGACACACAGGAGACAGTCTCAGGGACATATCACGGGAAGCGCAGACACAGAAGAGACAATCTCTGGGACATATCACAGCAAGTGCAGACACACAAGAGACAGTCTCAGGGACATATCACAGCAAGTGCAGACACACAAGAGACAGTGTCAGGGACATATCACAGGAAGTGCAGACACACAAGAGACAGTCTCAGGGACATATCACAGAAAGCGCAGACACACAGGATACCGTCTCAGGGACCTATCACAGGAAGCGCAGACACACAAGATACAGTCTCAGGGACATATCACAGGAAGTGCAGACACACAAGAGACAGTCTCAGGGACAAATCACAGGAAGTGCAGACACACAAGAGACAGTCTCAGGCACCTATCACAGGAAATGCACACACACAGGAGACAGTCTCAGGGACCTATCACAGGAAGCTCAGACACACAAGAGACAGTCTCAGGGACATATCACAGGAAGCGCAGACACACAGGAGACAGTCTCAGGGACCTATCACAGGAAGCTCAGACACACAAGAGACAGTCTCAGGGACCTATCACGGGAAGCGCAGACACACAGGAGACAGTCTCAGGGACCTATCACAGGAAGTGCAGACACACACAAGAGACAGTCTCAGGGACCTATCACGGGAAGCGCAGACACACAGGAGACAGTCTCAGGGACCTATCACGGGAAGCGCAGACACACAAGAGACAGTCTCAGGGACATATCACGGGAAGCGCAGACACACAGGAGACAGTCTCAGGGACATATCACAGGAAGCGCAGATACACAGGAGACAGTCTCAGGGACATATCACCGGAAGCGCAGACACACAAGAGACAGTCTCAGGGACCTATCACGGGAAGCGCAGACACACAGGAGACAGTCTCAGGGACCTATTACGGGAAGCGCAGACACACAAGAGACAGTCTCAGGGACATATCACGGGAAGCGCAGACATACAGGAGACAGTCTCAGGGACATATCACAGGAAGCGCAGATACACAGGAGACAGTCTCAGGGACATATCACCGGAAGCGCAGACACACAAGAGACAGTCTCAGGGACATATCACAGGAAGCGCAGACACACAAGAGACAGTCTCAGGGACATATCACAGGAAGCGCAGACACACAAGAGACAGTCTCAGGGACATATCACAGGAAGCGCAGACACACAAGAGACAGTCTCAGGGACATGTCACAGGAAGTGCAGACACACAAGAGACAGTCTCAGGGACCTATCACAGGAAGCGCAGACACACAAGAGACAGTCTCAGGGACATGTCACAGGAAGCGCAGACACACAAGAGACAGTCTCAGGGACCTATCACAGGAAGCGCAGACACACATGAGACAGTCTCAGGGACACATCACAGGAAGTGCAGACACACAGGAGACAGTCTCAGGGACATATCACAGGAAGCGCAGACACACAAGAGACAGTCTCAGGGACACATCACAGGAAGTGCAGACACACAGGAGACAGTCTCAGGGACATATCACAGGAAGCGCAGACACACAAGAGACAGTCTCAGGGACATATCACAGGAAGCGCAGACACACAAGAGACAGTCTCAGGGACCTATCACAGGAAGCGCAGACACACAAGAGACAGTCTCAGGGACCTATCACAGGAAGCGCAGACACACAAGAGACAGTCTCAGGGACACATCACAGTAAGCGCAGACACACAAGAGACAGTCTCAGTGACACATCACAGGAAGCGCAGACACACAAGAGACAGTCTCAGGGACATATCACAGGAAGCGCAGACACACAGGAGACAGTCTCAGGGACCTATCACAGGAAGCGCAGACACACAAGAGACAGTCTCAGGGACACATCACAGTAAGCGCAGACACACAAGAGACAGTCTCAGGGACACATCACAGGAAGCGCAGACACACAGGAGACAGTCTCAGGGACATATCACAGGAAGTGCAGGCGCACAAGAGACAGTCTCAGGGACATATCACAGGAAGCGCAGACACACAAGAGACAGTCTCAGGGACATATCACAGGAAGTGCAGACACACAAGAGACAGTCTCAGGGACATATCACAGGAAGCGCAGACACACAAGAGACAGTCTCAGGGACATATCACAGGAAGCGAAGACACACAAGACACAATCTCAGGGACATATCACAGGAAGCGCAGACACACAAGAGACAGTCTCAGGGACATATCACAGGAAGTGCAGACACACAAGAGACAGTCTCAGGGACATATCACAGGAAGTGCAGATACACAAGAGACAGTCTCAGGGACATATCACAGGAAGTGCAGACACACAAGAGACAGTCTCAGGGACCTATCACAGGGAGCGCAGATACACAAGAGACAGTCTCAGGGATATATCACAGGAAGCGCAGACACACAAGCGACAATCTCAGGGACACATCACAGGAAGCGCAGACACACAAGAGACAGTCTCAGGGACACATCACAGGAAGCGCAGACACACAGGAGACAGTCTCAGGGACATATCACAGGAAGCGCAGACACACAAGAGACAGTCTCAGGGACCTATCACAGTATGTGCAGACACACAAGAGATAGTCTCAGGGACATATCACAGGAAGCGCAGACACACAAGAGACAGTCTCAGGGACACATCACAGTAAGCGCAGACACACAAGAGACAGTCTCAGGGACATATCACAGGAAGCGCAGACACACAGGAGACCGTCTCAGGGACTTATCACAGGAAGCGCAGACACACAGGAGACAGTCTCAGGGACCTATCACAGGAAGTGCAGATACACAGGAGACAGTCCCAGGGACATATCACAGGAAGTGCAGACACACAGGAGACGGTCTCAGGGACATGTCACAGGAAGTGCAGATACACAGGAGACAGTCTCAGGACATATCACAGGAAGTGCAGACACACAGGAGACGGTCTCAGAGATATGTCACAGGAAGTGCAGACACACAAGAGACAGTCTCAGGGACACATCACAGGAAGCGCAGACACACAGGAGACAGTCTCAGGGACATATCACAGGAAGCGCAGACACACAAGAGACAGTCTCACGGACATATCACTGGAAGCGCAGACACACAAGAGACAGTCTCAGAGATATGTCCCAGGAAGTGCAGACACACAAGAGACAGTCTCAGGGACCTATCAGAGGAAGTGCAGACACACAAGAGACAGTCTCAGGGAGATATCACAGGAAGTGCAGACACACAAGAGACAGTCTCAGGGACATATCACAGGAAGCGCAGACACACAGGAGACAGTCTCAGGGACATGTCACAGGAAGCGCAAACACACAGGAGACAGTCTCAGGGACATATCACGGGAGGCGCAGACACACAAGACACAGTCTCAGGGAAACATCACAGGAAGCGCAGACACACAGGAGACAGTCTCAGGGACATATCACAGGAAGCGCAGACACACAAGAGACAGTCTCACGGACATATCACTGGAAGCGCAGACACACAAGAGACAGTCTCAGAGATATGTCACAGGAAGTGCAGACACACAAGAGACAGTCTCAGGGACCTATCAGAGGAAGTGCAGACACACAAGAGACAGTCTCAGGGAGATATCACAGGAAGTGCAGACACACAAGAGACAGTCTCAGGGACATATCACAGGAAGCGCAGACACACAGGAGACAGTCTCAGGGACATGTCACAGGAAGCGCAAACACACAGGAGACAGTCTCAGGGACATATCACAGGAAGCGCAGACACACAGGAGACAGTCTCAGGGACATATCACGGGAAGCGCAGACACAGAAGAGACAATCTCTGGGACATATCACAGCAAGTGCAGACACACAAGAGACAGTCTCAGGGACATATCACAGCAAGTGCAGACACACAAGAGACAGTGTCAGGGACATATCACAGGAAGTGCAGACACACAAGAGACAGTCTCAGGGACATATCACAGAAAGCGCAGACACACAGGAGACCGTCTCAGGGACCTATCACAGGAAGCGCAGACACACAAGATACAGTCTCAGGGACATATCACAGGAAGTGCAGACACACAAGAGACAGTCTCAGGGACAAATCACAGGAAGTGCAGACACACAAGAGACAGTCTCAGGCACCTATCACAGGAAATGCACACACACAGGAGACAGTCTCAGGGACCTATCACAGGAAGCTCAGACACACAAGAGACAGTCTCAGGGACATATCACAGGAAGCGCAGACACACAAGAGACAGTCTCAGGGACATATCACGGGAAGCGCAGACACACAAGAGACAGTCTCAGGGACATATCACAGGAAGCGCAGACACACAAGAGACAGTCTCAGGGACATATCACGGGAAGCGCAGACACACAAGAGACAGTCTCAGGGACATATCACAGGAAGTGCAGACACACAGGAGACAGTCTCAGGGACCTATCACAGGAAGCGCAGACACACAAGATACAGTCTCAGGGACATATCACGGGAAGCGCAGACACACAAGAGACAGTCTCAGGGACCTATCACAAGAAGCGCAGACACACAAGATACAGTCTCAGGGACCTATCACAGGAAGCGCAGACACATAAGAGACAGTCTCAGGGACCTATCACAGGAAGCGCAGAAACACAAGAGACAGTCTCAGGGACATATCACAGGAAGCGCAGACACACAAGAGACAGTCTCAGGGACATATCACAGGAAGTGCAGACACACAAGAGACAGTCTCAGGGACCTATCACAGGAAGCGCAGACACACAGGAGACAGTCTCAGGGACCTATCACAGGAAGCGCAGACACACAAGAGACAGTCTCAGGGACACATCACAGTAAGCGCAGACACACAAGAGACAGTCTCAGGGACACATCACAGGAAGCGCAGACACACAGGAGACAGTCTCAGGGACATATCACAGGAAGCGCAGGCACACAAGAGACAGTCTCAGGGACATATCACAGGAAGCGCAGACACACAAGAGATAGTCTCAGGGACATATCACAGGAAGCGCAGACACACAAGAGACAGTCTCAGGGACATATCACAGGAAGCGCAGACACACAAGAGACAGTCTCAGGGACCTATCACAGGAAGCGCAGACACACAAGAGACAGTCTCAGGGACACATCACAGTAAGCGCAGACACACAAGAGACAGTCTCAGGGACACATCACAGGAAGTGCAGACACACAGGAGACAGTCTCAGGGACATATCACAGGAAGTGCAGACACACAAGAGACAGTCTCAAGGACACATCACAGGAAGCGCAGACACACAAGACACAGTCTCAGGGACACATCACAGGAAGCACAGACACACAAGAGACAGTCTCAGGGACCTATCACAGGAAGCGCAGACACACAAGAGACAGTCTCAGGGACATATCACACAAAGCGCAGACACACAAGAGACAGTCTCAGGGACCTATCACGGGAAGCGCAGACACACAGGAGACAGTCTCAGGGACATATCACGGGAAGCGCTGACACACAAGAGACAGTCTCAGGGACATATCACGGGAAGCGCAGACACACAGGAGACAGTCTCAGGGACATATCACAGGAAGCACAGATACACAGGAGACAGTCTCAGGGACATATCACCGGAAGCGCAGACACACAAGAGACAGTCTCAGGGACATATCACAGGAAGCGCAGACACACAGGAGACAGTCTCAGGGACATATCACAGGAAGCGCAGACACACAAGAGACAGTCTCAGGGACATATCACAGCAAGTGCAGACACACAAGAGACAGTCTCAGGGACATATCACAGCAAGTGCAGACACACAAGAGACAGTGTCAGGGACATATCACAGGAAGTGCAGACACACAAGAGACAGTCTCAGGGACATATCACAGAAAGCGCAGACACACAGGAGACAGTCTCAGGGACATATCACAGGAAGTGCAGACACACAGGAGACAGTCTCAGGGACCTATCACGGGAAGCGCAGACTCACAGGAGACAGTCTCAGGGCCATATCACAGGAAGCGCAGACACACACGAGACAGTCTCAGGGACATATCACAGGAAGCGCAGACACACAAGAGACAGTCTCAGGGACATATCACAGGAAGCGCAGACACACATGTGACAGTCTCAGGGACATATCACAGGAAGTGCAGACACACAAGAGACAGTCTCAGGGACATATCACAGGAAGCGCAGACACACAGGAGACAGTCTCAGGGACATATCACAGGAAGCGCAGACACACGAGAGACAATCTCAGGGACATATCACAGGAAGCGTAGACACACAAGAGACAGTCTCAGGGACCTATCACAGGAAGCGCAGACACACATGAGACAGTCTCAGGGACATATCACAGGAAGTGCAGACACATAAGAGACAGTCTCAGGGACATATCACAGGAAGCGCAGACACACAAGAGACAGTCTCAGGAACATATCATGGGAAGCGCAGACACACAAGAGACAGTCTCAGGAACATATCATGGGAAGCGCAGACACACAAGAGAGTCTCAGGGACATATCACAGGAAGCGCAGACACACAAGATACAGTCTCAGGGACATATCACAGGAAGTGCAGACACAGAAGAGACAGTCTCAGGGACATATCACAGGAAGTGCAGACACACAAGAGACAGTCTCAGGGACCTATCACAGGAAATGCACACACACAGGAGACAGTCTCAGGGACCTATCACAGGAAACGCAGACATACAAGAGACAGTCTCAGGGACATATCATGGGAAGCGCAGACACACAAGAGACAGTCTCAGGGACATATCACAGGAAGCGCAGACACACAAGAGACAGTCTCAGGGACATATCATGGGAAGCGCAGACACACAAGAGACAGTCTCAGGGACATATCACAGGAAGTGCAGACACACAAGAGACAGTCTCAGGGACATATCACAGGAAGCGCAGACACACAAGAGACAGTCTCAGGGACATATCACAGGAAGTGCAGACACACAGGAGACAGTCTCAGGGACATATCACAGGAAGAGCAGACACACAAGAGACAGTCTCAGGGACATATCACAGGAAGCGCAGACACACAGGAGACCGTCTCAGGGACCTATCACAAGAAGCGCAGACACACAAGATACAGTCTCAGGGACCTATCACAGGAAGCGCAGACACACAAGAGACAGTCTCAGGGACCTATCACAGGAAGCGCAGAAACACAAGAGACAGTCTCAGGGCCATATCACAGGAAGCGCAGACACACAAGAGACAGTCTCAGGGACATATCACAGGAAGTGCAGACACACAAGAGACAGTCTCAGGGACATATCACAGGAAGCGCAGACACACAGGAGACAGTCTCAGGGACCTATCACAGGAAGCGCAGACACACAAGAGACAGTCTCAGGGACACATCACAGTAAGCGCAGACACACAAGAGACAGTCTCAGGGACACATCACAGGAAGCGCAGACACACAGGAGACAGTCTCAGGGACATATCACAGGAAGTGCAGGCACACAAGAGACAGTCTCAGGGACATATCACAGGAAGTGCAGACACACAAGAGACAGTCTCAGGGACATATCACAGGAAGTGCAGACACACAAGAGACAGTCTCAGGGACATATCATAGGAAGCGCAGACACACAAGAGATAGTCTCAGGGACCTATCACAGGAAGCGCAGACACACAAGAGACAGCCTCAGGGACACATCACAGTAAGCGCAGACACACAAGAGACAGTCTCAGGGACACATCACAGGAAGTGCAGACACACAGGAGACAGTCTCAGGGACATATCACAGGAAGTGCAGACACATAGGAGACAGTCTCAGGGACATATCACAGGAAGTGCAGACACACAAGAGACAGTCTCAGGGACATATCACAGGAAGTGCAGACACACAAGAGACAGTCTCAGGGACCTATCACAGGAAGTGCAGACACACAAGAGACAGTCTCAAGGACACATCACAGGAAGCGCAGACACACAAGACACAGTCTCAGGGACACATCACAGGAAGCGCAGACACACAAGAGACAGTCTCAGGGACCTATCACAGGAAGCGCAGACACACAAGAGACAGTCTCAGGGACATATCACACAAAGCGCAGACACACAAGAGACAGTCTCAGGGACCTATCACAGGAAGTGCAGACACACACAAGAGACAGTCTCAGGGACCTATCACGGGAAGCGCAGACACACAGGAGACAGTCTCAGGGACCTATCACGGGAAGCGCAGACACACAAGAGACAGTCTCAGGGACATATCACGGGAAGCGCAGACACACAGGAGACAGTCTCAGGGACATATCACGGGAAGCGCAGATACACAGGAGACAGTCTCAGGGACATATCACCGGAAGCGCAGACACACAAGAGACAGTCTCAGGGACCTATCACGGGAAGCGCAGACACACAGGAGACAGTCTCAGGGACCTATTACGGGAAGCGCAAACACACAAGAGACAGTCTCAGGGACATATCACGGGAAGCGCAGACACACAGGAGACAGTCTCAGGGACATATCACGGGAAGCGCAGATACACAGGAGACAGTCTCAGGGACATATCACCGGAAGCGCAGACACACAAGAGACAGTCTCAGGGACATATCACAGGAAGCGCAGACACACAAGAGACAGTCTCAGGGACATATCACAGGAAGCGCAGACACACAAGAGACAGTCTCAGGGACATATCACAGGAAGCGCAGACACACAAGAGACAGTCTCAGGGACATGTCACAGGAAGTGCAGACACACAAGAGACAGTCTCAGGGACCTATCACAGGAAGCGCAGACACACAAGAGACAGTCTCAGGGACATGTCACAGGAAGCGCAGACACACAAGAGACAGTCTCAGGGACCTATCACAGGAAGCGCAGACACACATGAGACAGTCTCAGGGACACATCACAGGAAGTGCAGACACACAGGAGACAGTCTCAGGGACATATCACAGGAAGCGCAGACACACAAGAGACAGTCTCAGGGACACATCACAGGAAGTGCAGACACACAGGAGACAGTCTCAGGGACATATCACAGGAAGCGCAGACACACAAGAGACAGTCTCAGGGACATATCACAGGAAGCGCAGACACACAAGAGACAGTCTCAGGGACCTATCACAGGAAGCGCAGACACACAAGAGACAGTCTCAGGGACCTATCACAGGAAGCGCAGACACACAAGAGACAGTCTCAGGGACACATCACAGTAAGCGCAGACACACAAGAGACAGTCTCAGTGACACATCACAGGAAGCGCAGACACACAAGAGACAGTCTCAGGGACATATCACAGGAAGCGCAGACACACAGGAGACAGTCTCAGGGACCTATCACAGGAAGCGCAGACACACAAGAGACAGTCTCAGGGACACATCACAGTAAGCGCAGACACACAAGAGACAGTCTCAGGGACACATCACAGGAAGCGCAGACACACAGGAGACAGTCTCAGGGACATATCACAGGAAGTGCAGGCACACAAGAGACAGTCTCAGGGACATATCACAGGAAGCGCAGACACACAAGAGACAGTCTCAGGGACATATCACAGGAAGTGCAGACACACAAGAGACAGTCTCAGGGACATATCACAGGAAGCGCAGACACACAAGAGACAGTCTCAGGGACATATCACAGGAAGCGAAGACACACAAGACACAATCTCAGTGACATATCACAGGAAGCGCTGACACACAAGAGACAGTCTCAGGGACATATCACAGGAAGTGCAGACACACAAGAGACAGTCTCAGGGACATATCACAGGAAGTGCAGATACACAAGAGACAGTCTCAGGGACATATCACAGGAAGTGCAGACACACAAGAGACAGTCTCAGGGACCTATCACAGGGAGCGCAGATATACAAGAGACAGTCTCAGGGATATATCACAGGAAGCGCAGACACACAAGCGACAATCTCAGGGACACATCACAGGAAGCGCAGACACACAAGAGACAGTCTCAGGGACACATCACAGGAAGCGCAGACACACAGGAGACAGTCTCAGGGACATATCACAGGAAGCGCAGACACACAAGAGACAGTCTCAGGGACCTATCACAGTATGTGCAGACACACAAGAGATAGTCTCAGGGACATATCACAGGAAGCGCAGACACACAAGAGACAGTCTCAGGGACACATCACAGTAAGCGCAGACACACAAGAGACAGTCTCAGGGACCTATCACAGGAAGCGCAGACACACAGGAGACCGTCTCAGGGACCTATCACAGGAAGCGCAGACACACAGGAGACAGTCTCAGGGACATATCACAGGAAGCGCAGACACACAAGAGACAGTCTCAGGGACATGTCACAGGAAGTGCAGACACACAAGAGACAGTCTCAGGGACCTATCACAGGAAGCGCAGACACACATGAGACAGTCTCAGGGACACATCACAGGAAGTGCAGACACACAGGAGACAGTCTCAGGGACATATCACAGGAAGCGCAGACACACAAGAGACAGTCTCAGGGACACATCACAGGAAGTGCAGACACACAGGAGACAGTCTCAGGGACATATCACAGGAAGCGCAGACACACAAGAGACAGTCTCAGGGACATATCACAGGAAGCGCAGACACACAAGAGACAGTCTCAGGGACCTATCACAGGAAGCGCAGACACACAAGAGACAGTATCAGGGACCTATCACAGGAAGCGCAGACACACAAGAGACAGTCTCAGGGACACATCACAGTAAGCGCAGACACACAAGAGACAGTCTCAGTGACACATCACAGGAAGCGCAGACACACAAGAGACAGTCTCAGGGACATATCACAGGAAGCGCAGACACACAGGAGACAGTCTCAGGGACCTATCACTGGAAGCGCAGACACACAAGAGACAGTCTCAGGGACACATCACAGTAAGCGCAGACACACAAGAGACAGTCTCAGGGACACATCACAGGAAGCGCAGACACACAGGAGACAGTCTCAGGGACATATCACAGGAAGTGCAGGCACACAAGAGACAGTCTCAGGGACATATCACAGGAAGCGCAGACACACAAGAGACAGTCTCAGGGACATATCACAGGAAGTGCAGACACACAAGAGACAGTCTCAGGGACATATCACAGGAAGCGCAGACACACAAGAGACAGTCTCAGGGACATATCACAGGAAGCGAAGACACACAAGACACAATCTCAGTGACATATCACAGGAAGCGCTGACACACAAGAGACAGTCTCAGGGACATATCACAGGAAGTGCAGACACACAAGAGACAGTCTCAGGGACATATCACAGGAAGTGCAGATACACAAGAGACAGTCTCAGGGACATATCACAGGAAGTGCAGACACACAAGAGACAGTCTCAGGGACCTATCACAGTGAGCGCAGATATACAAGAGACAGTCTCAGGGATATATCACAGGAAGCGCAGACACACAAGCGACAATCTCAGGGACACATCACAGGAAGCGCAGACACACAAGAGACAGTCTCAGGGACACATCATAGGAAGCGCAGACACACAGGAGACAGTCTCAGGGACATATCACAGGAAGCGCAGACACACAAGAGACAGTCTCAGGGACCTATCACAGTATGTGCAGACACACAAGAGATAGTCTCAGGGACATATCACAGGAAGCGCAGACACACAAGAGACAGTCTCAGGGACACATCACAGTAAGCGCAGACACACAAGAGACAGTCTCAGGGACCTATCACAGGAAGCGCAGACACACAGGAGACCGTCTCAGGGACCTATCACAGGAAGCGCAGACACACAGGAGACAGTCCCAGGGACACATCACAGGAAGTGCAGACACACAGGAGACGGTCTCAGGGACATGTCACAGGAAGTGCAGATACACAGGAGACAGTCTCAGGACATATCACAGGAAGTGCAGACACACAGGAGACGGTCTCAGGGACATGTCACAGGAAGCGCAGACACACAGGAGACGGTCTCAGAGATATGTCACAGGAAGTGCAGACACACAAGAGACAGTCTCAGGGACACATCACAGGAAGCGCAGACACACAGGAGACAGTCTCAGGGACATATCACAGGAAGCGCAGACACACAAGAGACAGTCTCACGGACATATCACTGGAAGCGCAGACACACAAGAGACAGTCTCAGAGATATGTCACAGGAAGTGCAGACACACAAGAGACAGTCTCAGGGACCTATCAGAGGAAGTGCAGACACACAAGAGACAGTCTCAGGGAGATATCACAGGAAGTGCAGACACACAAGAGACAGTCTCAGGGACATATCACAGGAAGCGCAGACACACAGGAGACAGTCTCAGGGACATGTCACAGGAAGCGCAAACACACAGGAGACAGTCTCAGGGACATATCACGGGAGGCGCAGACACACAAGACACAGTCTCAGGGACATATCACGGGAAGCGCAGACACAGAAGAGACAATCTCTGGGACATATCACAGCAAGTGCAGACACACAAGAGACAGTCTCAGGGACATATCACAGCAAGTGCAGACACACAAGAGACAGTGTCAGGGACATATCACAGGAAGTGCAGACACACAAGAGACAGTCTCAGGGACATATCACAGAAAGCGCAGACACACAGGAGACAGTCTCAGGGACATATCACAGGAAGTGCAGACACACAGGAGACAGTCTCAGGGACATGTCACAGGAAGTGCAGACACACAAGAGACAGTCTCAGGGACATATCACAGCAAGTGCAGACACACAAGAGACAGTGTCAGGGACATATCACAGGAAGTGCAGACACACAAGAGACAGTCTCAGGAACATATCACAGAAAGCGCAGACACACAGGAGACAGTCTCAGGGACATATCACAGGAAGTGCAGACACACAGGAGACAGTCTCAGGGACCTATCACGGGAAGCGCAGACTCACAGGAGACAGTCTCAGGGCCATATCACAGGAAGCGCAGACACACACGAGACAGTCTCAGGGACATATCACAGGAAGCGCAGACACACAAGAGACAGTCTCAGGGACATATCACAGGAAGCGCAGACACACATGTGACAGTCTCAGGGACATATCACAGGAAGTGCAGACACACAAGAGACAGTCTCAGGGACATATCACAGGAAGCGCAGACACACAGGAGACAGTCTCAGGGACATATCACAGGAAGCGCAGACACACGAGAGACAATCTCAGGGACATATCACAGGAAGCGTAGACACACAAGAGACAGTCTCAGGGACCTATCACAGGAAGCGCAGACACACATGAGACAGTCTCAGGGACATATCACAGGAAGTGCAGACACATAAGAGACAGTCTCAGGGACATATCACAGGAAGCGCAGACACACAAGAGACAGTCTCAGGAACATATCATGGGAAGCGCAGACACACAAGAGACAGTCTCAGGAACATATCATGGGAAGCGCAGACACACAAGAGAGTCTCAGGGACATATCACAGGAAGTGCAGACACACAAGAGACAGTCTCAGGGACATATCACAGGAAGCGCAGACACACACGAGACCGTCTCAGGGACCTATCACAGGAAGCGCAGACACACAAGAGACAGTCTCAGGGACCTATCACAGGAAATGCACACACACAGGAGACAGTCTCAGGGACCTATCACAGGAAACGCAGACATACAAGAGACAGTCTCAGGGACATATCATGGGAAGCGCAGACACACAAGAGACAGTCTCAGGGACACATCACAGGAAGTGCAGACACACAGGAGACAGTCTCAGGGACATATCACAGGAAGTGCAGACACATAGGAGACAGTCTCAGGGACATATCACAGGAAGTGCAGACACACAAGAGACAGTCTCAGGGACATATCACAGGAAGTGCAGACACACAAGAGACAGTCTCAGGGACCTATCACAGGAAGTGCAGACACACAAGAGACAGTCTCAAGGACACATCACAGGAAGCGCAGACACACAAGACACAGTCTCAGGGACACATCACAGGAAGCGCAGACACACAAGAGACAGTCTCAGGGACCTATCACAGGAAGCGCAGACACACAAGAGACAGTCTCAGGGACATATCACACAAAGCGCAGACACACAAGAGACAGTCTCAGGGACCTATCACGGGAAGCGCAGACACACAGGAGACAGTCTCAGGGACCTATCACAGGAAGTGCAGACACACACAAGAGACAGTCTCAGGGACCTATCACGGGAAGCGCAGACACACAGGAGACAGTCTCAGGGACCTATCACGGGAAGCGCAGACACACAAGAGACAGTCTCAGGGACATATCACGGGAAGCGCAGACACACAGGAGACAGTCTCAGGGACATATCACAGGAAGCGCAGATACACAGGAGACAGTCTCAGGGACATATCACCGGAAGCGCAGACACACAAGAGACAGTCTCAGGGACATATCACAGGAAGCGCAGACACACAAGAGACAGTCTCAGGGACCTATCACAGGAAGCGCAGACACACAAGAGACAGTCTCAGGGACATATCACACAAAGCGCAGACACACAAGAGACAGTCTCAGGGACCTATCACGGGAAGCGCAGACACACAGGAGACAGTCTCAGGGACCTATCACAGGAAGTGCAGACACACACAAGAGACAGTCTCAGGGACCTATCACGGGAAGCGCAGACACACAGGAGACAGTCTCAGGGACCTATCACGGGAAGCGCAGAC
The DNA here is from genome assembly GCA_031769625.1 of Taudactylus pleione. Lineage (NCBI taxonomy): Eukaryota > Metazoa > Chordata > Amphibia > Anura > Myobatrachidae > Taudactylus > Taudactylus pleione. Next base: position 373,084 of record JAUIMM010001090.1, read on the forward strand.
ACACAAGAGACAGTCTCAGGGACATATCACGGGAAGCGCAGACACACAGGAGACAGTCTCAGGGACATATCACAGGAAGCGCAGATACACAGGAGACAGTCTCAGGGACATATCACCGGAAGCGCAGACACACAAGAGACAGTCTCAGGGACCTATCACGGGAAGCGCAGACACACAGGAGACAGTCTCAGGGACCTATTACGGGAAGCGCAGACACACAAGAGACAGTCTCAGGGACATATCACGGGAAGCGCAGACACACAGGAGACAGTCTCAGGGACATATCACAGGAAGCGCAGATACACAGGAGACAGTCTCAGGGACATATCACCGGAAGCGCAGACACACAAGAGACAGTCTCAGGGACATATCACAGGAAGCGCAGACACACAAGAGACAGTCTCAGGGACATATCACAGGAAGCGCAGACACACAAGAGACAGTCTCAGGGACATATCACAGGAAGCGCAGACACACAAGAGACAGTCTCAGGGACATGTCACAGGAAGTGCAGACACACAAGAGACAGTCTCAGGGACCTATCACAGGAAGCGCAGACACACAAGAGACAGTCTCAGGGACATGTCACAGGAAGCGCAGACACACAAGAGACAGTCTCAGGGACCTATCACAGGAAGCGCAGACACACATGAGACAGTCTCAGGGACACATCACAGGAAGTGCAGACACACAGGAGACAGTCTCAGGGACATATCACAGGAAGCGCAGACACACAAGAGACAGTCTCAGGGACACATCACAGGAAGTGCAGACACACAGGAGACAGTCTCAGGGACATATCACAGGAAGCGCAGACACACAAGAGACAGTCTCAGGGACATATCACAGGAAGCGCAGACACACAAGAGACAGTCTCAGGGACCTATCACAGGAAGCGCAGACACACAAGAGACAGTCTCAGGGACCTATCACAGGAAGCGCAGACACACAAGAGACAGTCTCAGGGACACATCACAGTAAGCGCAGACACACAAGAGACAGTCTCAGTGACACATCACAGGAAGCGCAGACACACAAGAGACAGTCTCAGGGACCTATCACAGGAAGCGCAGACACACAAGAGACAGTCTCAGGGACACATCACAGTAAGCGCAGACACACAAGAGACAGTCTCAGGGACACATCACAGGAAGCGCAGACACACAGGAGACAGTCTCAGGGACATATCACAGGAAGTGCAGGCACACAAGAGACAGTCTCAGGGACATATCACAGGAAGCGCAGACACACAAGAGACAGTCTCAGGGACATATCACAGGAAGTGCAGACACACAAGAGACAGTCTCAGGGACATATCACAGGAAGCGCAGACACACAAGAGACAGTCTCAGGGACATATCACAGGAAGCGAAGACACACAAGACACAATCTCAGTGACATATCACAGGAAGCGCTGACACACAAGAGACAGTCTCAGGGACATATCACAGGAAGTGCAGACACACAAGAGACAGTCTCAGGGACATATCACAGGAAGTGCAGATACACAAGAGACAGTCTCAGGGACATATCACAGGAAGTGCAGACACACAAGAGACAGTCTCAGGGACCTATCACAGGGAGCGCAGATATACAAGAGACAGTCTCAGGGATATATCACAGGAAGCGCAGACACACAAGCGACAATCTCAGGGACACATCACAGGAAGCGCAGACACACAAGAGACAGTCTCAGGGACACATCACAGGAAGCGCAGACACACAGGAGACAGTCTCAGGGACATATCACAGGAAGCGCAGACACACAAGAGACAGTCTCAGGGACCTATCACAGTATGTGCAGACACACAAGAGATAGTCTCAGGGACATATCACAGGAAGCGCAGACACACAAGAGACAGTCTCAGGGACACATCACAGTAAGCGCAGACACACAAGAGACAGTCTCAGGGACCTATCACAGGAAGCGCAGACACACAGGAGACCGTCTCAGGGACCTATCACAGGAAGCGCAGACACACAGGAGACAGTCCCAGGGACATATCACAGGAAGTGCAGACACACAGGAGACGGTCTCAGGGACATGTCACAGGAAGTGCAGATACACAGGAGACAGTCTCAGGACATATCACAGGAAGTGCAGACACACAGGAGACGGTCTCAGGGACATGTCACAGGAAGCGCAGACACACAGGAGACAGTCTCAGGGACACATCACAGGAAGCGCAGACACACAGGAGACAGTCTCAGGGACATATCACAGGAAGCGCAGACACACAAGAGACAGTCTCACGGACATATCACTGGAAGCGCAGACACACAAGAGACAGTCTCAGAGATATGTCACAGGAAGTGCAGACACACAAGAGACAGTCTCAGGGACCTATCAGAGGAAGTGCAGACACACAAGAGACAGTCTCAGGGAGATATCACAGGAAGTGCAGACACACAAGAGACAGTCTCAGGGACATATCACAGGAAGCGCAGACACACAGGAGACAGTCTCAGGGACATGTCACAGGAAGCGCAAACACACAGGAGACAGTCTCAGGGACATATCACGGGAGGCGCAGACACACAAGACACAGTCTCAGGGACATATCACGGGAAGCGCAGACACAGAAGAGACAATCTCTGGGACATATCACAGCAAGTGCAGACACACAAGAGACAGTCTCAGGGACATATCACAGCAAGTGCAGACACACAAGAGACAGTGTCAGGGACATATCACAGGAAGTGCAGACACACAAGAGACAGTCTCAGGGACATATCACAGAAAGCGCAGACACACAGGAGACAGTCTCAGGGACATATCACAGGAAGTGCAGACACACAGGAGACAGTCTCAGGGACATGTCACAGGAAGTGCAGACACACAAGAGACAGTCTCAGGGACATATCACAGCAAGTGCAGACACACAAGAGACAGTGTCAGGGACATATCACAGGAAGTGCAGACACACAAGAGACAGTCTCAGGGACATATCACAGAAAGCGCAGACACACAGGAGACAGTCTCAGGGACATATCACAGGAAGTGCAGACACACAGGAGACAGTCTCAGGGACCTATCACGGGAAGCGCAGACTCACAGGAGACAGTCTCAGGGCCATATCACAGGAAGCGCAGACACACACGAGACAGTCTCAGGGACATATCACAGGAAGCGCAGACACACAAGAGACAGTCTCAGGGACATATCACAGGAAGCGCAGACACACATGTGACAGTCTCAGGGACATATCACAGGAAGTGCAGACACACAAGAGACAGTCTCAGGGACATATCACAGGAAGCGCAGACACACAGGAGACAGTCTCAGGGACATATCACAGGAAGCGCAGACACACGAGAGACAATCTCAGGGACATATCACAGGAAGCGTAGACACACAAGAGACAGTCTCAGGGACCTATCACAGGAAGCGCAGACACACATGAGACAGTCTCAGGGACATATCACAGGAAGTGCAGACACATAAGAGACAGTCTCAGGGACATATCACAGGAAGCGCAGACACACAAGAGACAGTCTCAGGAACATATCATGGGAAGCGCAGACACACAAGAGACAGTCTCAGGAACATATCATGGGAAGCGCAGACACACAAGAGAGTCTCAGGGACATATCACAGGAAGTGCAGACACACAAGAGACAGTCTCAGGGACATATCACAGGAAGCGCAGACACACACGAGACCGTCTCAGGGACCTATCACAGGAAGCGCAGACACACAAGAGACAGTCTCAGGGACCTATCACAGGAAATGCACACACACAGGAGACAGTCTCAGGGACCTATCACAGGAAACGCAGACATACAAGAGACAGTCTCAGGGACATATCATGGGAAGCGCAGACACACAAGAGACAGTCTCAGGGACATATCACAGGAAGCGCAGACACACAAGAGACAGTCTCAGGGACATATCATGGGAAGCGCAGACACACAAGAGACAGTCTCAGGGACATATCACAGGAAGTGCAGACACACAAGAGACAGTCTCAGGGACATATCACAGGAAGCGCAGACACACAAGAGACAGTCTCAGGGACATATCACAGGAAGTGCAGACACACAGGAGACAGTCTCAGGGACATATCACAGGAAGAGCAGACACACAAGAGACAGTCTCAGGGACATATCACAGGAAGCGCAGACACACAGGAGACCGTCTCAGGGACCTATCACAAGAAGCGCAGACACACAAGATACAGTCTCAGGGACATATCACGGGAAGCACAGACACACAAGAGACAGTCTCAGGGACCTATCACAAGAAGCGCAGACACACAAGAGACAGTCTCAGGGACCTATCACAGGAAGCGCAGACACACAAGAGACAGTCTCAGGGACCTATCACAGGAAGCGCAGAAACACAAGAGACAGTCTCAGGGCCATATCACAGGAAGCGCAGACACACAAGAGACAGTCTCAGGGACATATCACAGGAAGTGCAGACACACAAGAGACAGTCTCAGGGACATATCACAGGAAGCGCAGACACACAGGAGACAGTCTCAGGGACCTATCACAGGAAGCGCAGACACACAAGAGACAGTCTCAGGGACACATCACAGTAAGCGCAGACACACAAGAGACAGTCTCAGGGACACATCACAGGAAGCGCAGACACACAGGAGACAGTCTCAGGGACATATCACAGGAAGTGCAGGCACACAAGAGACAGTCTCAGGGACATATCACAGGAAGCGCAGACACACAAGAGACAGTCTCAGGGACATATCACAGGAAGTGCAGACACACAAGAGACAGTCTCAGGGACATATCACAGGAAGCGCAGACACACAAGAGACAGTCTCAGGGACCTATCACAGGAAGCGCAGACACACAAGAGACAGCCTCAGGGACACATCACAGTAAGCGCAGACACACAAGAGACAGTCTCAGGGACACATCACAGGAAGTGCAGACACACAGGAGACAGTCTCAGGGACATATCACAGGAAGTGCAGACACATAGGAGACAGTCTCAGGGACATATCACAGGAAGTGCAGACACACAAGAGACAGTCTCAGGGACATATCACAGGAAGTGCAGACACACAAGAGACAGTCTCAGGGACCTATCACAGGAAGTGCAGACACACAAGAGACAGTCTCAAGGACACATCACAGGAAGCGCAGACACACAAGACACAGTCTCAGGGACACATCACAGGAAGCGCAGACACACAAGAGACAGTCTCAGGGACCTATCACAGGAAGCGCAGACACACAAGAGACAGTCTCAGGGACATATCACACAAAGCGCAGACACACAAGAGACAGTCTCAGGGACCTATCACGGGAAGCGCAGACACACAGGAGACAGTCTCAGGGACCTATCACAGGAAGTGCAGACACACACAAGAGACAGTCTCAGGGACCTATCACGGGAAGCGCAGACACACAGGAGACAGTCTCAGGGACCTATCACGGGAAGCGCAGACACACAAGAGACAGTCTCAGGGACATATCACGGGAAGCGCAGACACACAGGAGACAGTCTCAGGGACATATCACAGGAAGCGCAGATACACAGGAGACAGTCTCAGGGACATATCACCAGAAGCGCAGACACACAAGAGACAGTCTCAGGGACATATCACAGGAAGCGCAGACACACAAGAGACAGTCTCAGGGACCTATCACAGGAAGCGCAGACACACAAGAGACAGTCTCAGGGACATATCACACAAAGCGCAGACACACAAGAGACAGTCTCAGGGACCTATCACGGGAAGCGCAGACACACAGGAGACAGTCTCAGGGACCTATCACAGGAAGTGCAGACACACACAAGAGACAGTCTCAGGGACCTATCACGGGAAGCGCAGACACACAGGAGACAGTCTCAGGGACCTATCACGGGAAGCGCAGACACACAAGAGACAGTCTCAGGGACATATCACGGGAAGCGCAGACACACAGGAGACAGTCTCAGGGACATATCACAGGAAGCGCAGATACACAGGAGACAGTCTCAGGGACATATCACCGGAAGCGCAGACACACAAGAGACAGTCTCAGGGACCTATCACGGGAAGCGCAGACACACAGGAGACAGTCTCAGGGACCTATTACGGGAAGCGCAGACACACAAGAGACAGTCTCAGGGACATATCACGGGAAGCGCAGACACAAAGGAGACAGTCTCAGGGACATATCACAGGAAGCGCAGATACACAGGAGACAGTCTCAGGGACATATCACCGGAAGCGCAGACACACAAGAGACAGTCTCAGGGACATATCACAGGAAGCGCAGACACACAAGAGACAGTCTCAGGGACATATCACAGGAAGCGCAGACACACAAGAGACAGTCTCAGGGACATATCACAGGAAGCGCAGACACACAAGAGACAGTCTCAGGGACATGTCACAGGAAGTGCAGACACACAAGAGACAGTCTCAGGGACCTATCACAGGAAGCGCAGACACACAAGAGACAGTCTCAGGGACATGTCACAGGAAGTGCAGACACACAAGAGACAGTCTCAGGGACCTATCACAGGAAGCGCAGACACACATGAGACAGTCTCAGGGACACATCACAGGAAGTGCAGACACACAGGAGACAGTCTCAGGGACATATCACAGGAAGCGCAGACACACAAGAGACAGTCTCAGGGACACATCACAGGAAGTGCAGACACACAGGAGACAGTCTCAGGGACATATCACAGGAAGCGCAGACACACAAGAGACAGTCTCAGGGACATATCACAGGAAGCGCAGACACACAAGAGACAGTCTCAGGGATCTATCACAGGAAGCGCAGACACACAAGAGACAGTCTCAGGGACCTATCACAGGAAGCGCAGACACACAAGAGACAGTCTCAGGGACACATCACAGTAAGCGCAGAAACACAAGAGACAGTCTCAGTGACACATCACAGGAAGCGCAGACACACAAGAGACAGTCTCAGGGACCTATCACAGGAAGCGCAGACACACAAGAGACAGTCTCAGGGACCTATCACAGGAAGCGCAGACACACAAGAGACAGTCTCAGGGACACATCACAGTAAGCGCAGACACACAAGAGACAGTCTCAGTGACACATCACAGGAAGCGCAGACACACAAGAGACAGTCTCAGGGACATATCACAGGAAGCGCAGACACACAGGAGACAGTCTCAGGGACCTATCACAGGAAGCGCAGACACACAAGAGACAGTCTCAGGGACACATCACAGTAAGCGCAGACACACAAGAGACAGTCTCAGGGACACATCACAGGAAGCGCAGACACACAGGAGACAGTCTCAGGGACATATCACAGGAAGTGCAGGCACACAAGAGACAGTCTCAGGGACATATCACAGGAAGCGCAGACACACAAGAGACAGTCTCAGGGACATATCACAGGAAGTGCAGACACACAAGAGACAGTCTCAGGGACATATCACAGGAAGCGCAGACACACAAGAGACAGTCTCAGGGACATATCACAGGAAGCGAAGACACACAAGACACAATCTCAGTGACATATCACAGGAAGCGCTGACACACAAGAGACAGTCTCAGGGACATATCACAGGAAGTGCAGACACACAAGAGACAGTCTCAGGGACATATCACAGGAAGTGCAGATACACAAGAGACAGTCTCAGGGACAAATCACAGGAAGTGCAGACACACAAGAGACAGTCTCAGGGACCTATCACAGGGAGCGCAGATATACAAGAGACAGTCTCAGGGATATATCACAGGAAGCGCAGACACACAAGCGACAATCTCAGGGACACATCACAGGAAGCGCAGACACACAAGAGACAGTCTCAGGGACACATCACAGGAAGCGCAGACACACAGGAGACAGTCTCAGGGACATATCACAGGAAGCGCAGACACACAAGAGACAGTCTCAGGGACCTATCACAGTATGTGCAGACACACAAGAGATAGTCTCAGGGACATATCACAGGAAGCGCAGACACACAAGAGACAGTCTCAGGGACACATCACAGTAAGCGCAGACACACAAGAGACAGTCTCAGGGACCTATCACAGGAAGCGCAGACACACAGGAGACCGTCTCAGGGACCTATCACAGGAAGCGCAGACACACAGGAGACAGTCCCAGGGACATATCACAGGAAGTGCAGACACACAGGAGACGGTCTCAGGGACATGTCACAGGAAGTGCAGATACACAGGAGACAGTCTCAGGACATATCACAGGAAGTGCAGACACACAGGAGACGGTCTCAGGGACATGTCACAGGAAGCGCAGACACACAGGAGACGGTCTCAGGGACATATCACAGGAAGCGCAGACACACAAGAGACAGTCTCACGGACATATCACTGGAAGCGCAGACACACAAGAGACAGTCTCAGGGACACATCACAGGAAGCGCAGACACACAGGAGACAGTCTCAGGGACATATCACAGGAAGCGCAGACACACAAGAGACAGTCTCACGGACATATCACTGGAAGCGCAGACACACAAGAGACAGTCTCAGAGATATGTCACAGGAAGTGCAGACACACAAGAGACAGTCTCAGGGACCTATCAGAGGAAGTGCAGACACACAAGAGACAGTCTCAGGGAGATATCACAGGAAGTGCAGACACACAAGAGACAGTCTCAGGGACATATCACAGGAAGCGCAGACACACAGGAGACAGTCTAAGGGACATGTCACAGGAAGCGCAAACACACAGGAGACAGTCTCAGGGACATGTCACAGGAAGTGCAGACACACAAGAGACAGTCTCAGGGACATATCACAGCAAGTGCAGACACACAAGAGACAGTGTCAGGGACATATCACAGGAAGTGCAGACACACAAGAGACAGTCTCAGGGACATATCACAGAAAGCGCAGACACACAGGAGACAGTCTCAGGGACATATCACAGGAAGTGCAGACACACAGGAGACAGTCTCAGGGACATGTCACAGGAAGTGCAGACACACAAGAGACAGTCTCAGGGACATATCACAGCAAGTGCAGACACACAAGAGACAGTGTCAGGGACATATCACAGGAAGTGCAGACACACAAGAGACAGTCTCAGGGACATATCACAGAAAGCGCAGACACACAGGAGACAGTCTCAGGGACATATCACAGGAAGTGCAGACACACAGGAGACAGTCTCAGGGACCTATCACGGGAAGCGCAGACTCACAGGAGACAGTCTCAGGGCCATATCACAGGAAGCGCAGACACACACGAGACAGTCTCAGGGACATATCACAGGAAGCGCAGACACACAAGAGACAGTCTCAGGGACATATCACAGGAAGCGCAGACACACATGTGACAGTCTCAGGGACATATCACAGGAAGTGCAGACACACAAGAGACAGTCTCAGGGACATATCACAGGAAGCGCAGACACACAGGAGACAGTCTCAGGGACATATCACAGGAAGCGCAGACACACGAGAGACAATCTCAGGGACATATCACAGGAAGCGTAGAGACACGAGAGACAGTCTCAGGGACCTATCACAGGAAGCGCAGACACACATGAGACAGTCTCAGGGACATATCACAGGAAGTGCAGACACATAAGAGACAGTCTCAGGGACATATCACAGGAAGCGCAGACACACAAGAGACAGTCTCAGGAACATATCATGGGAAGCGCAGACACACAAGAGACAGTCTCAGGAACATATCATGGGAAGCGCAGACACACAAGAGAGTCTCAGGGACATATCACAGGAAGTGCAGACACACAAGAGACAGTCTCAGGGACATATCACAGGAAGCGCAGACACACAAGAGACCGTCTCAGGGACCTATCACAGGAAGCGCAGACACACAAGAGACAGTCTCAGGGACCTATCACAGGAAATGCACACACACAGGAGACAGTCTCAGGGACCTATCACAGGAAACGCAGACATACAAGAGACAGTCTCAGGGACATATCATGGGAAGCGCAGACACACAAGAGACAGTCTCAGGGACATATCACAGGAAGCGCAGACACACAAGAGACAGTCTCAGGGACATATCATGGGAAGCGCAGACACACAAGAGACAGTCTCAGGGACATATCACAGGAAGTGCAGACACACAAGAGACAGTCTCAGGGACATATCACAGGAAGCGCAGACACACAAGAGACAGTCTCAGGGACATATCACAGGAAGTGCAGACACACAGGAGACAGTCTCAGGGACATATCACAGGAAGAGCAGACACACAAGAGACAGTCTCAGGGACATATCACAGGAAGCGCAGACACACAGGAGACCGTCTCAGGGACCTATCACAAGAAGCGCAGACACACAAGATACAGTCTCAGGGACATATCACGGGAAGCACAGACACACAAGAGACAGTCTCAGGGACCTATCACAAGAAGCGCAGACACACAAGAGACAGTCTCAGGGACCTATCACAGGAAGCGCAGACACACAAGAGACAGTCTCAGGGACCTATCACAGGAAGCGCAGAAACACAAGAGACAGTCTCAGGGCCATATCACAGGAAGCGCAGACACACAAGAGACAGTCTCAGGGACATATCACAGGAAGTGCAGACACACAAGAGACAGTCTCAGGGACATATCACAGGAAGCGCAGACACACAGGAGACAGTCTCAGGGACCTATCACAGGAAGCGCAGACACACAAGAGACAGTCTCAGGGACACATCACAGTAAGCGCAGACACACAAGAGACAGTCTCAGGGACACATCACAGGAAGCGCAGACACACAGGAGACAGTCTCAGGGACATATCACAGGAAGTGCAGGCACACAAGAGACAGTCTCAGGGACATATCACAGGAAGCGCAGACACACAAGAGACAGTCTCAGGGACATATCACAGGAAGTGCAGACACACAAGAGACAGTCTCAGGGACATATCACAGGAAGCGCAGACACACAAGAGACAGTCTCAGGGACCTATCACAGGAAGCGCAGACACACAAGAGACAGCCTCAGGGACACATCACAGTAAGCGCAGACACACAAGAGACAGTCTCAGGGACACATCACAGGAAGTGCAGACACACAGGAGACAGTCTCAGGGACATATCACAGGAAGTGCAGACACATAGGAGACAGTCTCAGGGACATATCACAGGAAGTGCAGACACACAAGAGACAGTCTCAGGGACATATCACAGGAAGTGCAGACACACAAGAGACAGTCTCAGGGACCTATCACAGGAAGTGCAGACACACAAGAGACAGTCTCAAGGACACATCACAGGAAGCGCAGACACACAAGACACAGTCTCAGGGACACATCACAGGAAGCGCAGACACACAAGAGACAGTCTCAGGGACCTATCACAGGAAGCGCAGACACACAAGAGACAGTCTCAGGGACATATCACACAAAGCGCAGACACACAAGAGACAGTCTCAGGGACCTATCACGGGAAGCGCAGACACACAGGAGACAGTCTCAGGGACCTATCACAGGAAGTGCAGACACACACAAGAGACAGTCTCAGGGACCTATCACGGGAAGCGCAGACACACAGGAGACAGTCTCAGGGACCTATCACGGGAAGCGCAGACACACAAGAGACAGTCTCAGGGACATATCACGGGAAGCGCAGACACACAGGAGACAGTCTCAGGGACATATCACAGGAAGCGCAGATACACAGGAGACAGTCTCAGGGACATATCACCGGAAGCGCAGACACACAAGAGACAGTCTCAGGGACATATCACAGGAAGCGCAGACACACAAGAGACAGTCTCAGGGACCTATCACAGGAAGCGCAGACACACAAGAGACAGTCTCAGGGACATATCACACAAAGCGCAGACACACAAGAGACAGTCTCAGGGACCTATCACGGGAAGCGCAGACACACAGGAGACAGTCTCAGGGACCTATCACAGGAAGTGCAGACACACACAAGAGACAGTCTCAGGGACCTATCACGGGAAGCGCAGACACACAGGAGACAGTCTCAGGGACCTATCACGGGAAGCGCAGACACACAAGAGACAGTCTCAGGGACATATCACGGGAAGCGCAGACACACAGGAGACAGTCTCAGGGACATATCACAGGAAGCGCAGATACACAGGAGACAGTCTCAGGGACATATCACCGGAAGCGCAGACACACAAGAGACAGTCTCAGGGACCTATCACGGGAAGCGCAGACACACAGGAGACAGTCTCAGGGACCTATTACGGGAAGCGCAGACACACAAGAGACAGTCTCAGGGACATATCACGGGAAGCGCAGACACAAAGGAGACAGTCTCAGGGACATATCACAGGAAGCGCAGATACACAGGAGACAGTCTCAGGGACATATCACCGGAAGCGCAGACACACAAGAGACAGTCTCAGGGACATATCACAGGAAGCGCAGACACACAAGAGACAGTCTCAGGGACATATCACAGGAAGCGCAGACACACAAGAGACAGTCTCAGGGACATATCACAGGAAGCGCAGACACACAAGAGACAGTCTCAGGGACATGTCACAGGAAGTGCAGACACACAAGAGACAGTCTCAGGGACCTATCACAGGAAGCGCAGACACACAAGAGACAGTCTCAGGGACATGTCACAGGAAGTGCAGACACACAAGAGACAGTCTCAGGGACCTATCACAGGAAGCGCAGACACACATGAGACAGTCTCAGGGACACATCACAGGAAGTGCAGACACACAGGAGACAGTCTCAGGGACATATCACAGGAAGCGCAGACACACAAGAGACAGTCTCAGGGACACATCACAGGAAGTGCAGACACACAGGAGACAGTCTCAGGGACATATCACAGGAAGCGCAGACACACAAGAGACAGTCTCAGGGACATATCACAGGAAGCGCAGACACACAAGAGACAGTCTCAGGGATCTATCACAGGAAGCGCAGACACACAAGAGACAGTCTCAGGGACCTATCACAGGAAGCGCAGACACACAAGAGACAGTCTCAGGGACACATCACAGTAAGCGCAGAAACACAAGAGACAGTCTCAGTGACACATCACAGGAAGCGCAGACACACAAGAGACAGTCTCAGGGACATATCACAGGAAGCGCAGACACACAGGAGACAGTCTCAGGGACCTATCACAGGAAGCGCAGACACACAAGAGACAGTCTCAGGGACACATCACAGTAAGCGCAGACACACAAGAGACAGTCTCAGGGACACATCACAGGAAGCGCAGACACACAGGAGACAGTCTCAGGGACATATCACAGGAAGTGCAGGCACACAAGAGACAGTCTCAGGGACATATCACAGGAAGCGCAGACACACAAGAGACAGTCTCAGGGACATATCACAGGAAGTGCAGACACACAAGAGACAGTCTCAGGGACATATCACAGGAAGCGCAGACACACAAGAGACAGTCTCAGGGACATATCACAGGAAGCGCAGACACACAAGACACAATCTCAGGGACATATCACAGGAAGCGCAGACACACAAGAGACAGTCTCAGGGACACATCACAGGAAGCGCAGACACACAGGAGACAGTCTCAGGGACATATCACAGGAAGTGCAGACACACAAGAGACAGTCTCAGGGACATATCACAGGAAGTGCAGATACACAAGAGACAGTCTCAGGGACATATCACAGGAAGTGCAGACACACAAGAGACAGTCTCAGGGACCTATCACAGGGAGCGCAGATACACAAGAGACAGTCTCAGGGATATATCACAGGAAGCGCAGACACACAAGCGACAATCTCAGGGACACATCACAGGAAGCGCAGACACACAAGAGACAGTCTCAGGGACACATCACAGGAAGCGCAGACACACAGGAGACAGTCTCAGGGACATATCACAGGAAGCGCAGACACACAAGAGACAGTCTCAGGGACCTATCACAGGAAGTGCAGACACACAGGAGACAGTCTCAGGGACATATCACAGGAAGCGCAGACACACAGGAGACAGTCTCAGGGACCTATCACAGGAAGCGCACACACACAAGAGATAGTCTCAGGGACATATCACAGGAAGCGCAGACACACAAGAGACAGTCTCAGGGACACATCACAGTAAGCGCAGACACACAAGAGACAGGCTCAGGGACATATCACAGGAAGCGCAGACACACAGGAGACCGTCTCAGGGACCTATCACAGGAAGCGCAGACACACAGGAGACAGTCTCAGGGACCTATCACAGGAAGTGCAGATACACAGGAGACAGTCCCAGGGACATATCACAGGAAGTGCAGACACACAGGAGACGGTCTCAGGGACATGTCACAGGAAGTGCAGATACACAGGAGACAGTCTCAGGACATATCACAGGAAGTGCAGACACACAGGAGACGGTCTCAGGGACATGTCACAGGAAGCGCAGACACACAGGAGACGGTCTCAGAGATATGTCACAGGAAGTGCAGACACACAAGAGACAGTCTCAGGGACACATCACAGGAAGTGCAGACACACAGGAGACAGTCTCAGGGACATATCACAGGAAGCGCAGACACACAAGAGACAGTCTCACGGACATATCACTGGAAGCGCAGACACACAAGAGACAGTCTCAGAGATATGTCACAGGAAGTGCAGACACACAAGAGACAGTCTCAGGGACCTATCAGAGGAAGTGCAGACACACAAGAGACAGTCTCAGGGAGATATCACAGGAAGTGCAGACACACAAGAGACAGTCTCAGGGACATATCACAGGAAGCGCAGACACACAGGAGACAGTCTCAGGGACATGTCACAGGAAGCGCAAACACACAGGAGACAGTCTCAGGGACATATCACGGGAGGCGCAGACACACAAGACACAGTCTCAGGGACATATCACGGGAAGCGCAGACACAGAAGAGACAATCTCTGGGACATATCACAGCAAGTGCAGACACACAAGAGACAGTCTCAGGGACATATCACAGCAAGTGCAGACACACAAGAGACAGTGTCAGGGACATATCACAGGAAGTGCAGACACACAAGAGACAGTCTCAGGGACATATCACAGAAAGCGCAGACACACAGGAGACAGTCTCAGGGACATATCACAGGAAGTGCAGACACACAGGAGACAGTCTCAGGGACCTATCACGGGAAGCGCAGACACACACGAGACAGTCTCAGGGACATATCACAGGAAGCGCAGACACAAAAGAGACAGTCTCAGGGACATATCACAGGAAGCGCAGACACACATGAGACAGTCTCAGGGACATATCACAGGAAGTGCAGACACACAAGAGACAGTCTCAGGGACATATCACAGGAAGCGCAGACACACAGGAGACAGTCTCAGAGACCTATCACAGGAAGCGCAGACACACAAGAGACAATCTCAGGGACATATCACAGGAAGCGTAGACACACAAGAGACAGTCTCAGGGACCTAACACAGGAAGCGCAGACACACATGAGACAGTCTCAGGGACATATCACAGGAAGTGCAGACACATAAGAGACAGTCTCAGGGACATATCACAGGAAGCGCAGACACACAAGAGACAGTCTCAGGAACATATCATGGGAAGCGCAGACACACAAGAGAGTCTCAGGGACATATCACAGGAAGTGCAGACACACAAGAGACAGTCTCAGGGACTTATCACAGGAAGCGCAGACACACAGGAGACAGTCTCAGAGACCTATCACAGGAAGCGCAGACACACAAGAGACAATCTCAGGGACATATCACAGGAAGCGCAGACACACAAGAGACAGTCTCAGGGACATATCACAGGAAGCGCAGACACACATGAGACAGTCTCAGGGACATATCACAGGAAGTGCAGACACACAAGAGACAGTCTCAGGGACATATCACAGGAAGCGCAGACACACAGGAGACAGTCTCAGAGACCTATCACAGGAAGCGCAGACACACAAGAGACAATCTCAGGGACATATCACAGGAAGCGTAGACACACAAGAGACAGTCTCTGGGACCTATCACAGGAAGCGCAGACACACATGAGACAGTCTCAGGGACATATCACAGGAAGTGCAGACACATAAGAGACAGTCTCAGGGACATATCACAGGAAGCGCAGACACACAAGAGACAGTCTCAGGAACATATCATGGGAAGCGCAGACACACAAGAGAGTCTCAGGGACATATCACAGGAAGTGCAGACACACAAGAGACAGTCTCAGGGACATATCACAGGAAGCGCAGACACACAGGAGACCGTCTCAGGGACCTATCACAGGAAGCGCAGACACACAAGATACAGTCTCAGGGACATATCATAGGAAGTGCAGACACACAAGAGACAGTCTCAGGGACATATCACAGGAAGTGCAGACACACAAGAGACAGTCTCAGGGACCTATCACAGGAAATGCACACACACAGGAGACAGTCTCAGGGACCTATCACAGGAAGCTCAGACACACAAGAGACAGTCTCAGGGACATATCACAGGAAGCGCAGACACACAAGAGACAGTCTCAGGGACATATCATGGGAAGCGCAGACACACAAGAGACAGTCTCAGGGACATATCACAGGAAGCGCAGACACACAAGAGACAGTCTCAGGGACATATCATGGGAAGCGCAGACACACAAGAGACAGTCTCAGGGACATATCACAGTAAGTGCAGACACACAAGAGACAGTCTCAGGGACATATCACAGGAAGCGCAGACACACAAGAGACAGTCTCAGGGACATATCACAGGAAGTGCAGACACACAGGAGACAGTCTCAGGGACATATCACAGGAAGAGCAGACACACAAGAGACAGTCTCAGGGACATATCACAGGAAGCGCAGACACACAGGAGACCGTCTCAGGGACCTATCACAAGAAGCGCAGACACACAAGATACAGTCTCAGGGACATATCACGGGAAGCGCAGACACACAAGAGACAGTCTCAGGGACCTATCACAAGAAGCGCAGACACACAAGATACAGTCTCAGGGACCTATCACAGGAAGCGCAGACACACAAGAGACAGTCTCAGGGACCTATCACAGGAAGCGCAGAAACACAAGAGACAGTCTCAGGGCCATATCACAGGAAGCGCAGACACACAAGAGACAGTCTCAGGGACATATCACAGGAAGTGCAGACACACAAGAGACAGTCTCAGGGACATATCACAGGAAGCGCAGACACACAGGAGACAGTCTCAGGGACCTATCACAGGAAGCGCAGACACACAAGAGACAGTCTCAGGGACACATCACAGTAAGCGCAGACACACAAGAGACAGTCTCAGGGACACATCACAGGAAGCGCAGACACACAGGAGACAGTCTCAGGGACATATCACAGGAAGTGCAGGCACACAAGAGACAGTCTCAGGGACATATCACAGGAAGCGCAGACACACAAGAGACAGTCTCAGGGACATATCACAGGAAGTGCAGACACACAAGAGACAGTCTCAGGGACATATCACAGGAAGCGCAGACACACAAGAGACAGTCTCAGGGACCTATCACAGGAAGCGCAGACACACAAGAGACAATCTCAGGGACCTATCACAGGAAGTGCAGACACACAAGAGACAGTCTCAGGGACCTATCACAGTAAGCGCAGACACACAAGAGACAGTCTCAGGGACACATCACAGGAAGTGCAGACACACAGGAGACAGTCTCAGGGACATATCACAGGAAGTGCAGACACATAGGAGACAGTCTCAGGGACATATCACAGGGAGTGCAGACACACAAGAGACAGTCTCAGGGACCTATCACAGGAAGTGCAGACACACAAGAGACAGTCTCAGGGACCTATCACAGGAAGTGCAGACACACAAGAGACAGTCTCAAGGACACATCACAGGAAGCGCAGACACACAAGAGACAGTCTCAGGGACACATCACAGGAAGCGCAGACACACAAGAGACAGTCTCAGGGACCTATCACAGGAAGCGCAGACACACAAGAGACAGTCTCAGGGACCTATCACACAAAGCGCAGACACACAAGAGACAGTCTCAGGGACCTATCACGGGAAGCGCAGACACACAGGAGACAGTCTCAGGGACATATCACGGGAAGCGCAGACACACAAGAGACAGTCTCAGGGACATATCACGGGAAGCGCAGACACACAGGAGACAGTCTCAGGGACATATCACCGGAAGCGCAGACACACAAGAGACAGTCTCAGGGACATATCACAGGAAGCGCAGACACACAGGAGACAGTCTCAGGGACATATCACAGGAAGCGCAGACACACAAGAGACAGTCTCAGGGACATATCACAGGAAGCGCAGACACACAAGAGACAGTCTCAGGGACATGTCACAGGAAGTGCAGACACACAAGAGACAGTCTCAGGGACCTATCACAGGAAGCGCAGACACACATGAGACAGTCTCAGGGACACATCACAGGAAGCGCAGACACACAGGAGACAGTCTCAGGGACATATCACAGGAAGCGCAGACACACAAGAGACAGTCTCAGGGACATATCACAGGAAGCGCAGACACACAAGAGACAGTCTCAGGGACATATCACAGGAAGCGCAGACACACAAGAGACAGTCTCAGGGACACATCACAGTAAGCGCAGACACACAAGAGACAGTCTCAGGGACACATCACAGGAAGCGCCGACACACAAGAGACAGTCTCAGGGACCTATCACAGGAAGCGCAGACACACAGGAGATAGTCTCAGGGACCTATCACAGGAAGCGCAGACACACAAGAGACAGTCTCAGGGACACATCACAGTAAGCGCAGACACACAAGAGACAGTCTCAGGGACACATCACAGGAAGCGCAGACACACAGGAGACAGTCTCAGGGACATATCACAGGAAGTGCAGGCACACAAGAGACAGTCTCAGGGACATATCACAGGAAGCGCAGACACACAAGAGACAGTCTCAGGGACATATCACAGGAAGTGCAGACACACAAGAGACAGTCTCAGGGACATATCACAGGAAGCGCAGACACACAAGAGACAGTCTCAGAGACATATCACAGGAAGCGAAGACACACAAGACACAATCTCAGGGACATATCACAGGAAGCGCAGACACACAAGAGACAGTCTCAGGGACATATCACAGGAAGTGCAGACACACAAGAGACAGTCTCAGGGACATATCACAGGAAGTGCAGATACACAAGAGACAGTCTCAGGGACATATCACAGGAAGTGCAGACACACAAGAGACAGTCTCAGGGACCTATCACAGGGAGCGCAGATACACAAGAGACAGTCTCAGGGATATATCACAGGAAGCGCAGACATACAAGCGACAGTCTCAGGGACACATCACAGGAAGCACAGACACACAAGAGACAGTCTCAGGGACACATCACAGGAAGCGCAGACACACAGGAGACAGTCTCAGGGACATATCACAGGAAGCGCAGACACACAAGAGACAGTCTCAGGGACCTATCACAGGAAGTGCAGACACACAGGAGACAGTCTCAGGGACATATCACAGGAAGTGCAGACACACAGGAGACAGTCTCAGGGACATATCACAGGAAGCGCAGACACACAAGAGACAGTCTCACGGACATATCACTGGAAGCGCAGACACACAAGAGACAGTCTCAGAGATATGTCACAGGAAGTGCAGACACACAAGAGACAGTCTCAGGGACCTATCAGAGGAAGTGCAGACACACAAGAGACAGTCTCAGGGAGATATCACAGGAAGTGCAGACACACAAGAGACAGTCTCAGGGACATATCACAGGAAGCGCAGACACACAGGAGACAGTCTCAGGGACATGTCACAGGAAGCGCAAACACACAGGAGACAGTCTCAGGGACATATCACGGGAGGCGCAGACACACAAGAGACAGTCTCAGGGACATATCACGGGAAGCGCAGACACAGAAGAGACAATCTCTGGGACATATCACAGCAAGTGCAGACACACAAGAGACAGTCTCAGGGACATATCACAGCAAGTGCAGACACACAAGAGACAGTGTCAGGGACATATCACAGGAAGTGCAGACACACAAGAGACAGTCTCAGGGACATATCACAGAAAGCGCAGACACACAGGAGACAGTCTCAGGGACATATCACAGGAAGTGCAGACACACAGGAGACAGTCTCACGGACCTATCACGGGAAGCGCAGACACACAGGAGACAGTCTCAGGGACATATCACAGGAAGCGCAGACACACACGAGACAGTCTCAGGGACATATCACAGGAAGCGCAAACACACAAGAGACAGTCTCAGGGACATATCACAGGAAGCGCAGACACACACGAGACAGTCTCAGGGACATATCACAGGAAGCGCAGACACACAAGAGACAGTCTCAGGGACATATCACAGGAAGCGCAGACACACATGAGACAGTCTCAGGGACATATCACAGGAAGTGCAGACACACAAGAGACAGTCTCAGGGACATATCACAGGAAGCGCAGACACACAGGAGACAGTCTCAGAGACCTATCACAGGAAGCGCAGACACACAAGAGACAATCTCAGGGACATATCACAGGAAGCGCAGACACACAAGAGACAGTCTCAGGGACCTAACACAGGAAGCGCAGACACACATGAGACAGTCTCAGGGACATATCACAGGAAGTGCAGACACATAAGAGACAGTCTCAGGGACATATCACAGGAAGCGCAGACACACAAGAGACAGTCTCAGGAACATATCACGGGAAGCGCAGACACACAAGAGAGTCTCAGGGACATATCACAGGAAGTGCAGACACACAAGAGACAGTCTCAGGGACATATCACAGGAAGCGCAGACACACAGGAGACAGTCTCAGAGACCTATCACAGGAAGCGCAGACACACAAGAGACAATCTCAGGGACATATCACAGGAAGCGCAGACACACAAGAGACAGTCTCAGGGACATATCACAGGAAGCGCAGACACACATGAGACAGTCTCAGGGACATATCACAGGAAGTGCAGACACACAAGAGACAGTCTCAGGGACATATCACAGGAAGCGCAGACACACAGGAGACAGTCTCAGAGACCTATCACAGGAAGCGCAGACACACAAGAGACAATCTCAGGGACATATCACAGGAAGCGTAGACACACAAGAGACAGTCTCAGGGACCTATCACAGGAAGCGCAGACACACATGAGACAGTCTCAGGGACATATCACAGGAAGTGCAGACACATAAGAGACAATCTCAGGGACATATCACAGGAAGCGCAGACACACAAGAGACAGTCTCAGGAACATATCATGGGAAGCGCAGACACACAAGAGAGTCTCAGGGACATATCACAGGAAGTGCAGACACACAAGAGACAGTCTCAGGGACATATCACAGGAAGCGCAGACACACAGGAGACCGTCTCAGGGACCTATCACAGGAAGCGCAGACACACAAGATACAGTCTCAGGGACATATCACAGGAAGTGCAGACACACAAGAGACAGTCTCAGGGACATATCACAGGAAGTGCAGACATACTAAGAGACAGTCTCAGGGACCTATCACAGGAAATGCACACACACAGGAGACAGTCTCAGGGACCTATCACAGGAAGCTCAGACACACAAGAGACAGTCTCAGGGACATATCACAGGAAGCGCAGACACACAAGAGACAGTCTCAGGGACATATCATGGGAAGCGCAGACACACAAGAGACAGTCTCAGGGACATATCACAGTAAGTGCAGACACACAAGAGACAGTCTCAGGGACATATCACAGGAAGCGCAGACACACAAGAGACAGTCTCAGGGACATATCACAGGAAGCGCAGACACACAAGAGACAGTCTCAGGGACATGTCACAGGAAGTGCAGACACACAAGAGACAGTCTCAGGGACCTATCACAGGAAGCGCAGACACACATGAGACAGTCTCAGGGACACATCACAGGAAGCGCAGACACACAAGAGACAGTCTCAGGGACCTATCACAGGAAATGCACACACACAGGAGACAGTCTCAGGGACCTATCACAGGAAGCTCAGACACACAAGAGACAGTCTCAGGGACATATCATGGGAAGCGCAGACACACAAGAGACAGTCTCAGGGACATATCACAGGAAGCGCAGACACACAAGAGACAGTCTCAGGGACATATCATGGGAAGCGCAGACACACAAGAGACAGTCTCAGGGACATATCACAGGAAGTGCAGACACACAAGAGACAGTCTCAGGGACATATCACAGGAAGCGCAGACACACAAGAGACAGTCTCAGGGACATATCACAGGAAGTGCAGACACACAGGAGACAGTCTCAGGGACATATCACAGGAAGAGCAGACACACAAGAGACAGTCTCAGGGACATATCACAGGAAGCGCAGACACACAGGAGACCGTCTCAGGGACATGTCACAGGAAGCGCAAACACACAGGAGACAGTCTCAGGGACATATCACGGGAGGCGCAGACACACAAGAGACAGTCTCAGGGACATATCACGGGAAGCGCAGACACACAAGAGACAATCTCAGGGACCTATCACAGGAAGTGCAGACACACAAGAGACAGTCTCAGGGACATATCACAGCAAGTGCAGACACACAAGAGACAGTGTCAGGGACATAACACAGGAAGTGCAGACACACAAGAGACAGTCTCAGGGACATATCACAGAAAGCGCAGACACACAGGAGACAGTCTCAGGGACATATCACAGGAAGTGCAGACACACAGGAGACAGTCTCAGGGACCTATCACGGGAAGCGCAGACTCACAGGAGACAGTCTTAGGGCCATATCACAGGAAGCGCAGACACACACGAGACAGTCTCAGGGACATATCACAGGAAGCGCAGACACACAAGAGACAGTCTCAGGGACATATCACAGGAAGCGCAGACACACATGTGACAGTCTCAGGGACATATCACAGGAAGTGCAGACACACAAGAGACAGTCTCAGGGACATATCACAGGAAGCGCAGACACAGAGGAGACAGTCTCAGAGACCTATCACAGGAAGCGCAGACACACAAGAGACAATCTCAGGGACATATCACAGGAAGCGTAGACACACAAGAGACAGTCTCAGGGACCTATCACAGGAAGCGCAGACACACATGAGACAGTCTCAGGACATATCACAGGAAGTGCAGACACATAAGAGTCTCAGGGACATATCACAGGAAGCGCAGACACACAAGAGACAGTCTCAGGAACATATCATGGGAAGCGCAGACACACAAGAGAGTCTCAGGGACATATCACAGGAAGTGCAGACACACAAGAGACAGTCTCAGGGACATATCACAGGAAGCGCAGACACACAGGAGACCGTCTCAGGGACCTATCACAGGAAGTGCAGACACACAAGAGACAGTCTCAGGGACATATCACAGGAAGTGCAGACACACAAGAGACAGTCTCAGGGACCTATCACAGGAAATGCACACACACAGGAGACAGTCTCAGGGACCTATCACAGGAAGCTCAGACACACAAGAGATAGTCTCAGGGACATATCACAGGAAGCGCAGACACACAAGAGACAGTCTCAGGGACATATCATGGGAAGCGCAGACACACAAGAG
The DNA here is from genome assembly GCA_031769625.1 of Taudactylus pleione. Classification (NCBI taxonomy): domain Eukaryota; kingdom Metazoa; phylum Chordata; class Amphibia; order Anura; family Myobatrachidae; genus Taudactylus; species Taudactylus pleione. Next base: position 396,472 of record JAUIMM010001090.1, read on the forward strand.
AGTCTCAGGGACATATCACAGGAAGTGCAGACACACAAGAGACAGTCTCAGGGACATATCACAGGAAGCGCAGACACACAGGAGACCGTCTCAGGGACCTATCACAGGAAGCGCAGACACACAAGATACAGTCTCAGTGACATATCACAGGAAGTGCAGACACACAAGAGACAGTCTCAGGGACATATCACAGGAAGTGCAGACACACAAGAGACAGTCTCAGGGACCTATCACAGGAAATGCACACACACAGGAGACAGTCTCAAGGACCTATCACAGGAAGCTCAGACACACAAGAGACAGTCTCAGGGACATATCACAGGAAGCGCAGACACACAAGAGACAGTCTCAGGGACATATCATGGGAAGCGCAGACACACAAGAGACAGTCTCAGGGACATATCACAGTAAGTGCAGACACACAAGAGACAGTCTCAGGGACATATCACAGGAAGCGCAGACACACAAGAGACAGTCTCAGGGACATATCACAGGAAGCGCAGACACACAAGAGACAGTCTCAGGGACATGTCACAGGAAGTGCAGACACACAAGAGACAATCTCAGGGACCTATCACAGGAAGCGCAGACACACATGAGACAGTCTCAGGGACACATCACAGGAAGCGCAGACACACAAGAGACAGTCTCAGGGACCTATCACAGGAAATGCACACACACAGGAGACAGTCTCAGGGACCTATCACAGGAAGCTCAGACACACAAGAGACAGTCTCAGGGACATATCATGGGAAGCGCAGACACACAAGAGACAGTCTCAGGGACATATCACAGGAAGCGCAGACACACAAGAGACAGTCTCAGGGACATATCATGGGAAGCGCAGACACACAAGAGACAGTCTCAGGGACATATCACAGGAAGTGCAGACACACAAGAGACAGTCTCAGGGACATATCACAGGAAGCGCAGACACACAAGAGACAGTCTCAGGGACATATCACAGGAAGAGCAGACACACAGGAGACAGTCTCAGGGACATATCACAGGAAGAGCAGACACACAAGAGACAGTCTCAGGGACATATCACAGGAAGCGCAGACACACAGGAGACCGTCTCAGGGACATGTCACAGGAAGCGCAGACACACAGGAGACAGTCTCAGGGACATATCACAGGAAGTGCAGACACACAGGAGACAGTCTCAGGGACCTATCACGGGAAGCGCAGACTCACAGGAGACAGTCTCAGGGACATATCACAGGAAGCGCAGACACACACGAGACAGTCTCAGGGACATATCACAGGAAGCGCAGACACACAAGAGACAGTCTCAGGGACATATCACAGGAAGCGCAGACACACATGTGACAGTCTCAGGGACATATCACAGGAAGCGCAGACACACAAGAGACAATCTCAGGGACCTATCACAGGAAGTGCAGACACACAAGAGACAGTCTCAGGGACATATCACAGCAAGTGCAGACACACAAGAGACAGTGTCAGGGACATAACACAGGAAGTGCAGACACACAAGAGACAGTCTCAGGGACATATCACAGAAAGCGCAGACACACAGGAGACAGTCTCAGGGACATATCACAGGAAGTGCAGACACACAGGAGACAGTCTCAGGGACCTATCACGGGAAGCGCAGACTCACAGGAGACAGTCTCAGGGACATATCACAGGAAGCGCAGACACACACGAGACAGTCTCAGGGACATATCACAGGAAGCGCAGACACACAAGAGACAGTCTCAGGGACATATCACAGGAAGCGCAGACACACATGTGACAGTCTCAGGGACATATCACAGGAAGTGCAGACACACAAGAGACAGTCTCAGGGACATATCACAGGAAGCGCAGACACAGAGGAGACAGTCTCAGAGACCTATCACAGGAAGCGCAGACACACAAGAGACAATCTCAGGGACATATCACAGGAAGCGTAGACACACAAGAGACAGTCTCAGGGACCTATCACAGGAAGCGCAGACACACATGAGACAGTCTCAGGACATATCACAGGAAGTGCAGACACATAAGAGTCTCAGGGACATATCACAGGAAGCGCAGACACACAAGAGACAGTCTCAGGAACATATCAAGGGAAGCGCAGACACACAAGAGAGTCTCAGGGACATATCACAGGAAGTGCAGACACACAAGAGACAGTCTCAGGGACATATCACAGGAAGCGCAGACACACAGGAGACCGTCTCAGGGACCTATCACAGGAAGTGCAGACACACAAGAGACAGTCTCAGGGACATATCACAGGAAGTGCAGACACACAAGAGACAGTCTCAGGGACCTATCACAGGAAATGCACACACACAGGAGACAGTCTCAGGGACCTATCACAGGAAGCTCAGACACACAAGAGATAGTCTCAGGGACATATCACAGGAAGCGCAGACACACAAGAGACAGTCTCAGGGACATATCATGGGAAGCGCAGACACACAAGAGACAGTCTCAGGGACATATCACAGGAAGCGCAGACACACAAGAGACAGTCTCAGGGACATATCATGGGAAGCGCAGACACACAAGAGACAGTCTCAGGGACATATCACAGGAAGTGCAGACACACAAGAGACAGTCTCAGGGACATATCACAGGAAGCGCAGACACACAAGAGACAGTCTCAGGGACATATCACAGGAAGTGCAGACACACAGGAGACAGTCTCAGGGACATATCACAGGAAGAGCAGACACACAAGAGACAGTCTCAGGGACATATCACAGGAAGCGCAGACACACAGGAGACCGTCTCAGGGACCTATCACAAGAAGCACAGACACACAAGATACAGTCTCAGGGACATATCACGGGAAGCGCAGACACACAAGAGACAGTCTCAGGGACCTATCACAAGAAGCGCAGACACACAAGATACAGTCTCAGGGACCTATCACAGGAAGAGCAGACACACAAGAGACAGTCTCAGGGACCTATCACAGGAAGCGCAGAAACACAAGAGACAGTCTCAGGGCCATATCACAGTAAGCGCAGACACACAAGAGACAGTCTCAGGGACATATCACAGGAAGTGCAGACACACAAGAGACAGTCTCAGGGACATATCACAGGAAGCGCAGACACACAGGAGACAGTCTCAGGGACCTATCACAGGAAGCGCAGACACACAAGAGACAGTCTCAGGGACACATCACAGTAAGCGCAGACACACAAGAGACAGTCTCAGGGACACATCACAGGAAGCGCAGACACACAGGAGACAGTCTCAGGGACATATCACAGGAAGTGCAGGCACACAAGAGACAGTCTCAGGGACATATCACAGGAAGCGCAGACACACAAGAGACAGTCTCAGGGACATATCACAGGAAGTGCAGACACACAAGAGACAGTCTCAGGGACATATCACAGGAAGCGCAGACACACAAGAGACAGTCTCAGGGACCTATCACAGGAAGCGCAGACACACAAGAGACAGTCTCAGGGACACATCACAGTAAGCGCAGACACACAAGAGACAGTCTCAGGGACACATCACAGGAAGTGCAGACACACAGGAGACAGTCTCAGGGACATATCACAGGAAGTGCAGACACATAGGAGACAGTCTCAGGGACATATCACAGGAAGTGCAGACACACAAGAGACAGTCTCAGGGACATATCACAGGAAGTGCAGACACACAAGAGACAGTCTCAGGGACCTATCACAGGAAGTGCAGACACACAAGAGACAGTCTCAGGGACATATCACAGGAAGCGCAGACACACAAGAGACAGTCTAAGGGACCTATCACAGGAAGCGCAGACACACAAGAGACAGTCTCAGGGACATATCACACAAAGCGCAGACACACAAGAGACAGTCTCAGGGACCTATCACGGGAAGCACAGACACACAGGAGACAGTCTCAGGGACATATCACGGGAAGCGCAGACACACAAGAGACAGTCTCAGGGACATATCACGAGAAGCGCAGACACACAGGAGACAGTCTCAGGGACATATCACAGGAAGCGCAGATACACAGGAGCCAGTCTCAGGGACATATCACCGGAAGCACAGACACACAAGAGACAGTCTCAGGGACATATCACAGGAAGCGCAGACACACAGGAGACAGTCTCAGGGACATATCACAGGAAGCGCAGACACACAAGAGAGTCTCAGGGACATATCACAGCAAGTGCAGACACACAAGAGACAGTCTCAGGGACATATCACAGCAAGTGCAGACACACAAGAGACAGTGTCAGGGACATATCACAGGAAGCGCAGACACACAAGAGACAGTCTCAGGGACATATCACAGGAAGCGCAGACACACAAGAGACAGTCTCAGGGACATGTCACAGGAAGTGCAGACACACAAGAGACAGTCTCAGGGACCTATCACAGGAAGCGCAGACACACATGAGACAGTCTCAGGGACACATCACAGGAAGCGCAGACACACAGGAGACAGTCTCAGGGACATATCACAGGAAGCGCAGACACACAAGAGACAGTCTCAGGGACATATCACAGGAAGAGCAGACACACAAGAGACAGTCTCAGGGACATATCACAGGAAGCGCAGACACACAGGAGACCGTCTCAGGGACCTATCACAAGAAGCGCAGACACACAAGATACAGTCTCAGGGACATATCACGGGAAGCGCAGACACACAAGAGACAGTCTCAGGGACCTATCACAAGAAGCGCAGACACACAAGATACAGTCTCAGGGACCTATCACAGGAAGCGCAGACACACAAGAGACAGTCTCAGGGACCTATCACAGGAAGCGCAGAAACACAAGAGACAGTCTCAGGGCCATATCACAGGAAGCGCAGACACACAAGAGACAGTCTCAGGGACATATCACAGGAAGCGCAGACACACAAGAGACAGTCTCAGGGACATATCACAGGAAGCGCAGACACACAGGAGACAGTCTCAGGGACCTATCACAGGAAGCGCAGACACACAAGAGACAGTCTCAGGGACATATCACAGGAAGCGCAGACACACAAGAGACAGTCTCAGGGACATATCACAGGAAGTGCAGACACACAAGAGACAGTCTCAGGGACATATCACAGGAAGCGCAGACACACAGGAGACAGTCTCAGGGACCTATCACAGGAAGCGCAGACACACAACAGACAGTCTCAGGGACACATCACAGTAAGCGCAGACACACAAGAGACAGTCTCAGGGACACATCACAGGAAGCGGAGACACACAGGAGACAGTCTCAGGGACATATCACAGGAAGTGCAGGCACACAAGAGACAGTCTCAGGGACATATAACAGGAAGCGCAGACACACAAGAGACAGTCTCAGGGACATATCACAGGAAGTGCAGACACACAAGAGACAGTCTCAGGGACATATCACAGGAAGCGCAGACACACAAGAGACAGTCTCAGGGACCTATCACAGGAAGCGCAGACACACAAGAGACAGTCTCAGGGACATATCACAGGAAGTGCAGACACACAAGAGACAGTCTCAGGGACCTATCACAGTAAGCGCAGACACACAAGAGACAGTCTCAGGGACACATCACAGGAAGTGCAGACACACAGGAGACAGTCTCAGGGACATATCACAGGAAGTGCAGACACATAGGAGACAGTCTCAGGGACATATCACAGGAAGTGCAGACACACAAGAGACAGTCTCAGGGACATATCACAGGAAGTGCAGACACACAAGAGACAGTCTCAGGGACCTATCACAGGAAGTGCAGACACACAAGAGACAGTCTCAAGGACACATCACAGGAAGCGCAGACACACAAGAGACAGTCTCAGGGACCTATCACAGGAAGCGCAGACACACAAGAGACAGTCTCAGGGACCTATCACAGGAAGTGCAGACACACAAGAGACAGTCTCAAGGACACATCACAGGAAGCGCAGACACACAAGAGACAGTCTCAGGGACCTATCACAGGAAGCGCAGACACATAGGAGACAGTCTCAGGGACATATCACAGGAAGTGCAGACACACAAGAGACAGTCTCAGGGACATATCACAGGAAGTGCAGACACACAAGAGACAGTCTCAGGGACCTATCACAGGAAGTGCAGACACACAAGAGACAGTCTCAAGGACACATCACAGGAAGCGCAGACACACAAGAGACAGTCTCAGGGACACATCACAGGAAGCGCAGACACACAAGAGACAGTCTCAGGGACCTATCACAGGAAGCGCAGACACACAAGAGACAGTCTCAGGGACCTATCACACAAAGCGCAGACACACAAGAGACAGTCTCAGGGACCTATCACGGGAAGCGCAGACACACAGGAGACAGTCTCAGGGACATATCACGGGAAGCGCAGACACACAAGAGACAGTCTCAGGGACATATCACGGGAAGCGCAGACACACAAGAGACAGTCTCAGGGACATATCACGGGAAGCGCAGACACACAGGAGACAGTCTCAGGGACATATCACAGGAAGCGCAGATACACAGGAGACAGTCTCAGGGACATATCACCGGAAGCGCAGACACACAAGAGACAGTCTCAGGGACATATCACAGGAAGCGCAGACACACAGGAGACCGTCTCAGGGACATATCACAGGAAGCGCAGACACACAAGAGACAGTCTCAGGGACATATCACAGGAAGCGCAGACACACAAGAGACAGTCTCAGGGACATGTCACAGGAAGTGCAGACACACAAGAGACAGTCTCAGGGACCTATCACAGGAAGCGCAGACACACATGAGACAGTCTCAGGGACACATCACAGGAAGCGCAGACACACAGGATACAGTCTCAGGGACATATCACAGGAAGCGCAGACACACAAGAGACAGTCTCAGGGACATATAACAGGAAGCGCAGACACACAAGAGACAGTCTCAAGGACATATAACAGGAAGCGCAGACACACAAGAGACAGTCTCAGGGACCTATCACAGGAAGCGCAGACACACAAGAGACAGTCTCAGGGACACATCACAGTAAGCGCAGACACACAAGAGACAGTCTCAGGGACACATCACAGGAAGCGCAGACACACAAGAGACAGTCTCAGGGACATATCACAGGAAGCGCAGACACAAAGGAGATAGTCTCAGGGACCTATCACAGGAAGCGCAGACACACAAGAGACAGTCTCAGGGACACATCACAGTAAGCGCAGACACACAAGAGACAGTCTCAGGGACACATCACAGGAAGCGCAGACACACAAGAGAAAGTCTCAGGGACATATCACAGGAAGCGCAGACACACAAGAGACAGTCTCAGGGACATATCACAGGAAGCGCAGACACACAAGAGACAGTCTCAGGGACATATCACAGGAAGTGCAGACACACAAGAGACAGTCTCAGGGACATATCACAGGAAGCGCAGACACACAAGACACAATCTCAGGGACATATCACAGGAAGCGAAGACACACAAGACACAATCTCAGGGACATATCACAGGAAGTGCAGACACACAAGAGACAGTCTCAGGGACATATCACAGGAAGTGCAGATACACAAGAGACAGTCTCAGGGACATATCACAGGAAGTGCAGACACACAAGAGACAGTCTCAGGGACCTATCACAGGGAGCGCAGATACACAAGAGACAGTCTCAGGGATATATCACAGGAAGCGCAGACACACAAGCGACAGTCTCAGGGACACATCACAGGAAGCGCAGACACACAAGAGACAGTCTCAGGGACATATCACAGGAAGCGCAGACACAAAAGAGACAGTCTCAGGGACATATCACAGGAAGCGCAGACACACAAGAGACAGTCTCAGGGACCTATCACAGGAAGTGCAGACACACAGGAGACAGTCTCAGGGACATATCACAGGAAGCGCAGACACACAGGAGACAGTCTCAGGGACCTATCACAGGAAGCGCACACACACAAGAGATAGTCTCAGGGACATATCACAGGAAGCGCAGACACACAAGAGACAGTCTCAGGGACATATCACAGGAAGCGCAGACACACAAGAGACAGTCTCAGGGACATATCACAGGAGGCGCAGACACACAGGAGACCGTCTCAGGGACCTATCACAGGAAGCGCAGACACACAGGAGACAGTCTCAGAGATATGTCACAGGAAGTGCAGACACACAAGAGACAGTCTCAGGGACACATCACAGGAAGTGCAGACACACAAGAGACAGTCTCAGGGACATATCACAGCAAGTGCAGACACACAAGAGACAGTCTCAGGGACATATCACAGCAAGTGCAGACACACAAGAGACAGTGTCAGGGACATAACACAGGAAGTGCAGACACACAGGAGACAGTCTCAGGGACATATCACAGGAAGTGCAGACACACAGGAGACAGTCTCAGGGACCTATCACGGGAAGCGCAGACTCACAGGAGACAGTCTCAGGGCCATATCACAGGAAGCTCAGACACACACGAGACAGTCTCAGGGACATATCACAGGAAGCGCAGACACACAAGAGACAGTCTCAGGGCCATATCACAGGAAGCGCAGACACACAAGAGACAGTCTCAGGGACATATCACAGGAAGTGCAGACACACAAGAGACAGTCTCAGGGACATATCACAGGAAGCGCAGACACACAGGAGACCGTCTCAGGGACCTATCACAAGAAGCGCAGACACACAAGATACAGTCTCAGGGACATATCACGGGAAGCGCAGACACACAAGAGACAGTCTCAGGGACCTATCACAAGAAGCGCAGACACACAAGATACAGTCTCAGGGACCTATCACAGGAAGCGCAGACACACAAGAGACAGTCTCAGGGACCTATCACAGGAAGCGCAGAAACACAAGAGACAGTCTCAGGGCCATATCACAGGAAGCGCAGACACACAAGAGACAGTCTCAGGGACATATCACAGGAAGTGCAGACACACAAGAGACAGTCTCAGGGACATATCACAGGAAGCGCAGACACACAGGAGACAGTCTCAGGGACCTATCACAGGAAGCGCAGACACACAAGAGACAGTCTCAGGGACATATCACAGGAAGCGCAGACACACAAGAGACAGTCTCAGGGACATATCACAGGAAGTGCAGACACACAAGAGACAGTCTCAGGGACATATCACAGGAAGCGCAGACACACAGGAGACAGTCTCAGGGACCTATCACAGGAAGCGCAGACACACAAGAGACAGTCTCAGGGACACATCACAGTAAGCGCAGACACACAAGAGACAGTCTCAGGGACACATCACAGGAAGCGGAGACACACAGGAGACAGTCTCAGGGACATATCACAGGAAGTGCAGGCACACAAGAGACAGTCTCAGGGACATATCACAGGAAGCGCAGACACACAAGAGACAGTCTCAGGGACATATCACAGGAAGTGCAGACACACAAGAGACAGTCTCAGGGACATATCACAGGAAGCGCAGACACACAAGAGACAGTCTCAGGGACCTATCACAGGAAGCGCAGACACACAAGAGACAGTCTCAGGGACATATCACAGGAAGTGCAGACACACAAGAGACAGTCTCAGGGACCTATCACAGTAAGCGCAGACACACAAGAGACAGTCTCAGGGACACATCACAGGAAGTGCAGACACACAGGAGACAGTCTCAGGGACATATCACAGGAAGTGCAGACACATAGGAGACAGTCTCAGGGACATATCACAGGAAGTGCAGACACACAAGAGACAGTCTCAGGGACATATCACAGGAAGTGCAGACACACAAGAGACAGTCTCAGGGACCTATCACAGGAAGTGCAGACACACAAGAGACAGTCTCAAGGACACATCACAGGAAGCGCAGACACACAAGAGACAGTCTCAGGGACCTATCACAGGAAGCGCAGACACACAAGAGACAGTCTCAGGGACCTATCACAGGAAGTGCAGACACACAAGAGACAGTCTCAAGGACACATCACAGGAAGCGCAGACACACAAGAGACAGTCTCAGGGACCTATCACAGGAAGCGCAGACACATAGGAGACAGTCTCAGGGACATATCACAGGAAGTGCAGACACACAAGAGACAGTCTCAGGGACATATCACAGGAAGTGCAGACACACAAGAGACAGTCTCAGGGACCTATCACAGGAAGTGCAGACACACAAGAGACAGTCTCAAGGACACATCACAGGAAGCGCAGACACACAAGAGACAGTCTCAGGGACACATCACAGGAAGCGCAGACACACAAGAGACAGTCTCAGGGACCTATCACAGGAAGCGCAGACACACAAGAGACAGTCTCAGGGACCTATCACACAAAGCGCAGACACACAAGAGACAGTCTCAGGGACCTATCACGGGAAGCGCAGACACACAGGAGACAGTCTCAGGGACATATCACGGGAAGCGCAGACACACAAGAGACAGTCTCAGGGACATATCACGGGAAGCGCAGACACACAAGAGACAGTCTCAGGGACATATCACGGGAAGCGCAGACACACAGGAGACAGTCTCAGGGACATATCACAGGAAGCGCAGATACACAGGAGACAGTCTCAGGGACATATCACCGGAAGCGCAGACACACAAGAGACAGTCTCAGGGACATATCACAGGAAGCGCAGACACACAGGAGACCGTCTCAGGGACATATCACAGGAAGCGCAGACACACAAGAGACAGTCTCAGGGACATATCACAGGAAGCGCAGACACACAAGAGACAGTCTCAGGGACATGTCACAGGAAGTGCAGACACACAAGAGACAGTCTCAGGGACCTATCACAGGAAGCGCAGACACACATGAGACAGTCTCAGGGACACATCACAGGAAGCGCAGACACACAGGATACAGTCTCAGGGACATATCACAGGAAGCGCAGACACACAAGAGACAGTCTCAGGGACATATAACAGGAAGCGCAGACACACAAGAGACAGTCTCAAGGACATATAACAGGAAGCGCAGACACACAAGAGACAGTCTCAGGGACCTATCACAGGAAGCGCAGACACACAAGAGACAGTCTCAGGGACACATCACAGTAAGCGCAGACACACAAGAGACAGTCTCAGGGACACATCACAGGAAGCGCAGACACACAAGAGACAGTCTCAGGGACATATCACAGGAAGCGCAGACACAAAGGAGATAGTCTCAGGGACCTATCACAGGAAGCGCAGACACACAAGAGACAGTCTCAGGGACACATCACAGTAAGCGCAGACACACAAGAGACAGTCTCAGGGACACATCACAGGAAGCGCAGACACACAAGAGAAAGTCTCAGGGACATATCACAGGAAGCGCAGACACACAAGAGACAGTCTCAGGGACATATCACAGGAAGCGCAGACACACAAGAGACAGTCTCAGGGACATATCACAGGAAGTGCAGACACACAAGAGACAGTCTCAGGGACATATCACAGGAAGCGCAGACACACAAGACACAATCTCAGGGACATATCACAGGAAGCGAAGACACACAAGACACAATCTCAGGGACATATCACAGGAAGTGCAGACACACAAGAGACAGTCTCAGGGACATATCACAGGAAGTGCAGATACACAAGAGACAGTCTCAGGGACATATCACAGGAAGTGCAGACACACAAGAGACAGTCTCAGGGACCTATCACAGGGAGCGCAGATACACAAGAGACAGTCTCAGGGATATATCACAGGAAGCGCAGACACACAAGCGACAGTCTCAGGGACACATCACATGAAGCGCAGACACACAAGAGACAGTCTCAGGGACATATCACAGGAAGCGCAGACACAAAAGAGACAGTCTCAGGGACATATCACAGGAAGCGCAGACACACAAGAGACAGTCTCAGGGACCTATCACAGGAAGTGCAGACACACAGGAGACAGTCTCAGGGACATATCACAGGAAGCGCAGACACACAGGAGACAGTCTCAGGGACCTATCACAGGAAGCGCACACACACAAGAGATAGTCTCAGGGACATATCACAGGAAGCGCAGACACACAAGAGACAGTCTCAGGGACATATCACAGGAAGCGCAGACACACAAGAGACAGTCTCAGGGACATATCACAGGAGGCGCAGACACACAGGAGACCGTCTCAGGGACCTATCACAGGAAGCGCAGACACACAGGAGACAGTCTCAGAGATATGTCACAGGAAGTGCAGACACACAAGAGACAGTCTCAGGGACACATCACAGGAAGTGCAGACACACAAGAGACAGTCTCAGGGACATATCACAGCAAGTGCAGACACACAAGAGACAGTCTCAGGGACATATCACAGCAAGTGCAGACACACAAGAGACAGTGTCAGGGACATAACACAGGAAGTGCAGACACACAAGAGACAGTCTCAGGGACATATCACAGAAAGCGCAGACACACAGGAGACAGTCTCAGGGACATATCACAGGAAGTGCAGACACACAGGAGACAGTCTCAGGGACCTATCACGGGAAGCGCAGACTCACAGGAGACAGTCTCAGGGCCATATCACAGGAAGCGCAGACACACACGAGACAGTCTCAGGGACATATCACAGGAAGCGCAGACACACAAGAGACAGTCTCAGGGACATATCACAGGAAGCGCAGACACACATGTGACAGTCTCAGGGACATATCACAGGAAGTGCAGACACACAAGAGACAGTCTCAGGGACATATCACAGGAAGCGCAGACACAGAGGAGACAGTCTCAGAGACCTATCACAGGAAGCGCAGACACACAAGAGACAATCTCAGGGACATATCACAGGAAGCGTAGACACACAAGAGACAGTCTCAGGGACCTATCACAGGAAGCGCAGACACACATGAGACAGTCTCAGGACATATCACAGGAAGTGCAGACACATAAGAGACAGTCTCAGGGACATATCACAGGAAGCGCAGACACACAAGAGACAGTCTCAGGAACATATCATGGGAAGCGCAGACACACAAGAGAGTCTCAGGGACATATCACAGGAAGTGCAGACACACAAGAGACAGTCTCAGGGACATATCACAGGAAGCGCAGACACACAGGAGACCGTCTCAGGGACCTATCACAGGAAGTGCAGACACACAAGAGACAGTCTCAGGGACATATCACAGGAAGTGCAGACACACAAGAGACAGTCTCAGGGACCTATCACAGGAAATGCACACACACAGGAGACAGTCTCAAGGACCTATCACAGGAAGCTCAGACACACAAGAGATAGTCTCAGGGACATATCACAGGAAGCGCAGACACACAAGAGACAGTCTCAGGGACATATCATGGGAAGCGCAGACACACAAGAGACAGTCTCAGGGACCTATCACAGGAAGTGCAGATACACAAGAGACAGTCCCAGGGACATATCACAGGAAGTGCAGACACACAGGAGACGGTCTCAGGGACATGTCACAGGAAGTGCAGATACACAGGAGACGGTCTCAGGGACATATCACAGGAAGTGCAGACACACAGGAGACGGTCTCAGGGACATGTCACAGGAAGCGCAGACACACAGGAGACGGTCTCAGGGACATGTCACAGGAAGCGCAGGCACACAAGAGACAGTCTCAGGGACACATCACAGGAAGCGCAGACACACAAGAGACAGTCTCACGGACATATCACAGGAAGCGCAGACACACAAGAGACAGTCTCACGGACATATCACAGGAAGCGCAGACACACAAGAGACAGTCTCAGAGATATGTCACAGGAAGTGCAGACACACAAGAGACAGTCTCAGGGACACATCACAGGAAGTGCAGACACACAGGAGACAGTCTCAGGGACATATCACAGGAAGCGCAGACACACAAGAGACAGTCTCACGGACATATCACAGGAAGCGCAGACACACAAGAGACAGTCTCAGAGATATGTCACAGGAAGTGCAGACACACAAGAGACAGTCTCAGGGACCTATCAGAGGAAGTGCAGACACACAAGAGACAGTCTCAGGGAGATATCACAGGAAGTGCAGACACACAAGAGACAGTCTCAGGGACATATCACAGGAAGCGCAGACACACAGGAGACAGTCTCAGGGACATGTCACAGGAAGCGCAAACACACAGGAGACAGTCTCAGGGACATATCACGGGAGGCGCAGACACACAAGAGACAGTCTCAGGGACATATCACGGGAAGCGCAGACACACAAGAGACAATCTCAGGGACCTATCACAGGAAGTGCAGACACACAAGAGACAGTCTCAGGGACATATCACAGCAAGTGCAGACACACAAGAGACAGTGTCAGGGACATAACACAGGAAGTGCAGACACACAAGAGACAGTCTCAGGGACATATCACAGAAAGAGCAGACACACAGGAGACAGTCTCAGGGACATATCACAGGAAGTGCAGACACACAGGAGACAGTCTCAGGGACCTATCACGGGAAGCGCAGACTCACAGGAGACAGTCTCAGGGCCATATCACAGGAAGCGCAGACACACACGAGACAGTCTCAGGGACATATCACAGGAAGCGCAGACACACAAGAGACAGTCTCAGGGACATATCACAGGAAGCGCAGACACACATGTGACAGTCTCAGGGACATATCACAGGAAGTGCAGACACACAAGAGACAGTCTCAGGGACATATCACAGGAAGCGCAGACACAGAGGAGACAGTCTCAGAGACCTATCACAGGAAGCGCAGACACACAAGAGACAATCTCAGGGACATATCACAGGAAGCGTAGACACACAAGAGACAGTCTCAGGGACCTATCACAGGAAGCGCAGACACACATGAGACAGTCTCAGGACATATCACAGGAAGTGCAGACACATAAGAGACAGTCTCAGGGACATATCACAGGAAGCGCAGACACACAAGAGACAGTCTCAGGAACATATCATGGGAAGCGCAGACACACAAGAGAGTCTCAGGGACATATCACAGGAAGTGCAGACACACAAGAGACAGTCTCAGGGACATATCACACGAAGCGCAGACACACAGGAGACCGTCTCAGGGACCTATCACAGGAAGTGCAGACACACAAGAGACAGTCTCAGGGACCTATCACAGGAAATGCACACACACAGGAGACAGTCTCAAGGACCTATCACAGGAAGCTCAGACACACAAGAGATAGTCTCAGGGACATATCACAGGAAGCGCAGACACACAAGAGACAGTCTCAGGGACATATCATGGGAAGCGCAGACACACAAGAGACAGTCTCAGGGACATATCACAGGAAGCGCAGACACACAAGAGACAGTCTCAGGGACATATCATGGGAAGCGCAGACACACAAGAGACAGTCTCAGGGACATATCACAGGAAGTGCAGACACACAAGAGACAGTCTCAGGGACATATCACAGGAAGCGCAGACACACAAGAGACAGTCTCAGGGACATATCACAGGAAGTGCAGACACACAGGAGACAGTCTCAGGGACATATCACAGGAAGAGCAGACACACAAGAGACAGTCTCAGGGACATATCACAGGAAGCGCAGACACACAGGAGACCGTCTCAGGGACATGTCACAGGAAGCGCAAACACACAGGAGACAGTCTCAGGGACATATCACGGGAGGCGCAGACACACAAGAGACAGTCTCAGGGACATATCACGGGAAGCGCAGACACACAAGAGACAATCTCAGGGACCTATCACAGGAAGTGCAGACACACAAGAGACAGTCTCAGGGACATATCACAGCAAGTGCAGACACACAAGAGACAGTGTCAGGGACATAACACAGGAAGTGCAGACACACAAGAGACAGTCTCAGGGACATATCACAGAAAGCGCAGACACACAGGAGACAGTCTCAGGGACATATCACAGGAAGTGCAGACACACAGGAGACAGTCTCAGGGACCTATCACGGGAAGCGCAGACTCACAGGAGACAATCTCAGGGCCATATCACAGGAAGCGCAGACACACACGAGACAGTCTCAGGGACATATCACAGGAAGCGCAGACACACAAGAGACAGTCTCAGGGACATATCACAGGAAGCGCAGACACACATGTGACAGTCTCAGGGACATATCACAGGAAGTGCAGACACACAAGAGACAGTCTCAGGGACATATCACAGGAAGCGCAGACACAGAGGAGACAGTCTCAGAGACCTATCACAGGAAGCGCAGACACACAAGAGACAATCTCAGGGACATATCACAGGAAGCGTAGACACACAAGAGACAGTCTCAGGGACCTATCACAGGAAGCGCAGACACACAAGAGACAGTCTCAGGAACATATCATGGGAAGCGCAGACACACAAGAGAGTCTCAGGGACATATCACAGGAAGTGCAGACACACAAGAGACAGTCTCAGGGACATATCACAGGAAGCGCAGACACACAGGAGACCGTCTCAGGGACCTATCACAGGAAGTGCAGACACACAAGAGACAGTCTCAGGGACATATCACAGGAAGTGCAGACACACAAGAGACAGTCTCAGGGACCTATCACAGGAAATGCACACACACAGGAGACAGTCTCAGGGACCTTTCACAGGAAGCTCAGACACACAAGAGATAGTCTCAGGGACATATCACAGGAAGCGCAGACACACAAGAGACAGTCTCAGGGACATATCATGGGAAGCGCAGACACACAAGAGACAGTCTCAGGGACATATCACAGGAAGCGCAGACACACAAGAGACAGTCTCAGGGACATATCATGGGAAGCGCAGACACACAAGAGACAGTCTCAGGGACATATCACAGGAAGTGCAGACACACAAGAGACAGTCTCAGGGACATATCACAGGAAGCGCAGACACACAAGAGACAGTCTCAGGGACATATCACAGGAAGTGCAGACACACAGGAGACAGTCTCAGGGACATATCACAGGAAGAGCAGACACACAAGAGACAGTCTCAGGGACATATCACAGGAAGCGCAGACACACAGGAGACCGTCTCAGGGACCTATCACAAGAAGCACAGACACACAAGATACAGTCTCAGGGACATATCACAGGAAGCGCAGACACACAAGAGACAGTCTCAGGGACCTATCACAAGAAGCGCAGACACACAAGATACAGTCTCAGGGACCTATCACAGGAAGCGCAGACACACAAGAGACAGTCTCAGGGACCTATCACAGGAAGCGCAGAAACACAAGAGACAGTCTCAGGGCCATATCACAGTAAGCGCAGACACACAAGAGACAGTCTCAGGGACATATCACAGGAAGTGCAGACACACAAGAGACAGTCTCAGGGACATATCACAGGAAGCGCAGACACACAGGAGACAGTCTCAGGGACCTATCACAGGAAGCGCAGACACACAAGAGACAGTCTCAGGGACACATCACAGTAAGCGCAGACACACAAGAGACAGACTCAGGGACACATCACAGGAAGCGCAAACACACAGGAGACAGTCTCAGGGACATATCACAGGAAGCGCAGACACACAAGAGACAGTCTCAGGGACATATCACAGGAAGTGCAGACACACAAGAGACAGTCTCAGGGACTTATCACAGGAAGCGCAGACACACAAGAGACAGTCTCAGGGACCTATAACAGGAAGCGCAGACACACAAGAGACAGTCTCAGGGACACATCACAGTAAGCGCAGACACACAAGAGACAGTCTCAGGGACACATCACAGGAAGTGCAGACACACAGGAGACAGTCTCAGGGACATATCACAGGAAGTGCAGACACATAGGAGACAGTCTCAGGGACATATCACAGGAAGTGCAGACACACAAGAGACAGTCTCAGGGACATATCACAGGAAGTGCAGACACACAAGAGACAGTCTCAGGGACCTATCACAGGAAGTGCAGACACACAAGAGACAGTCTCAAGGACACATCACAGGAAGCGCAGACACACAAGACACAGTCTCAAAGACACATCACAGGAAGCGCAGACACACAAGAGACAGTCTCAGGGACCTATCACAGGAAGCGCAGACACACAAGAGACAGTCTCAGGGACATATCACACAAAGCGCAGACACACAAGAGACAGTCTCAGGGACCTATCACGGGAAGCGCAGACACACAGGAGACAGTCTCAGGGACATATCACGGGAAGCGCAGACACACAAGAGACAGTCTCAGGGACATATCACGAGAAGCGCAGACACACAGGAGACAGTCTCAGGGACATATCACAGGAAGCGCAGATACACAGGAGCCAGTCTCAGGGACATATCACCGGAAGCACAGACACACAAGAGACAGTCTCAGGGACATATCACAGGAAGCGCAGACACACAGGAGACAGTCTCAGGGACATATCACAGGAAGCGCAGACACACAAGAGACAGTCTCAGGGACATATCACAGCAAGTGCAGACACACAAGAGACAGTCTCAGGGACATATCACAGCAAGTGCAGACACACAAGAGACAGTGTCAGGGACATATCACAGGAAGCGCAGACACACAAGAGACAGTCTCAGGGACATATCACAGGAAGCGCAGACACACAAGAGACAGTCTCAGGGACATGTCACAGGAAGTGCAGACACACAAGAGACAGTCTCAGGGACCTATCACAGGAAGCGCAGACACACATGAGACAGTCTCAGGGACACATCACAGGAAGCGCAGACACACAGGAGACAGTCTCAGGGACATATCACAGGAAGCGCAGACACACAAGAGACAGTCTCAGGGACATATCACAGGAAGCGCAGACACACAAGAGACAGTCTCAGGGACCTATCACAGGAAGCGCAGACACACAAGAGACAGTCTCAGGGACCTATCACAGGAAGCGCAGACACACAAGAGACAGTCTCAGGGACACATCACAGTAAGCGCAGACACACAAGAGACAGTCTCAGGGACACATCACAGGAAGCGCAGACACACAAGAGACAGTCTCAGGGACATATCACAGGAAGCGCAGACACACAGGAGATAGTCTCAGGGACCTATCACAGGAAGCGCAGACACACAAGAGACAGTCTCAGGGACACATCACAGTAAGCGCAGACACACAAGAGACAGTCTCAGGGACACATCACAGGAAGCGCAGACACACAGGAGACAGTCTCAGGGACATATCACAGGAAGCGCAGGCACACAAGAGACAGTCTCAGGGACATATCACAGGAAGCGCAGACACACAAGAGACAGTCTCAGGGACATATCACAGGAAGTGCAGACACACAAGAGACAGTCTCAGGGACATATCACAGGAAGCGCAGACACACAAGAGACAGTCTCAGGGACATATCACAGGAAGCGAAGACACACAAGACACAATCTCAGGGACATATCACAGGAAGCGCAGACACACAAGAGACAGTCTCAGGGACATATCACAGGAAGTGCAGACACACAAGAGACAGTCTCAGGGACATATCACAGGAAGTGCAGATACACAAGAGACAGTCTCAGGGACATATCACAGGAAGTGCAGACACACAAGAGACAGTCTCAGGGACCTATCACAGGGAGCGCAGATACACAAGAGACAGTCTCAGGGATATATCACAGGAAGCGCAGACACACAAGCGACAGTCTCAGGGACACATCACAGGAAGCACAGACACACAAGAGACAGTCTCAGGGACACATCACAGGAAGCGCAGACACACAGGAGACAGTCTCAGGGACATATCACAGGAAGCGCAGACACACAAGAGACAGTCTCAGGGACCTATCACAGGAAGTGCAGACACACAGGAGACAGTCTCAGGGACATATCACAGGAAGCGCAGACACACAGGAGACAGTCTCAGGGACCTATCACAGGAAGCGCACACACACAAGAAATAGTCTCAGGGACATATCACAGGAAGCGCAGACACACAAGAGACAGTCTCAGGGACATATCACAGGAGGCGCAGACACACAGGAGACCGTCTCAGGGACCTATCACAGGAAGCGCAGACACACAGGAGATAGTCTCAGGGACCTATCACAGGAAGTGCAGATACACAAGAGACAGTCCCAGGGACATATCACAGGAAGTGCAGACACACAGGAGACGGTCTCAGGGACATGTCACAGGAAGTGCAGATACACAGGAGACGGTCTCAGGGACATATCACAGGAAGTGCAGACACACAGGAGACGGTCTCAGGGACATGTCACAGGAAGCGCAGACACACAGGAGACGGTCTCAGGGACATGTCACAGGAAGCGCAGGCACACAAGAGACAGTCTCAGGGACACATCACAGGAAGCGCAGACACACAAGAGACAGTCTCACGGACATATCACAGGAAGCGCAGACACACAAGAGACAGTCTCACGGACATATCACAGGAAGCGCAGACACACAAGAGGCAGTCTCAGAGATATGTCACAGGAAGTGCAGACACACAAGAGACAGTCTCAGGGACACATCACAGGAAGTGCAGACACACAGGAGACAGTCTCAGGGACATATCACAGGAAGCGCAGACACACAAGAGACAGTCTCACGGACATATCACAGGAAGCGCAGACACACAAGAGACAGTCTCAGAGATATGTCACAGGAAGTGCAGACACACAAGAGACAGTCTCAGGGACCTATCAGAGGAAGTGCAGACACACAAGAGACAGTCTCAGGGAGATATCACAGGAAGTGCAGACACACAAGAGACAGTCTCAGGGACATATCACAGGAAGCGCAGACACACAGGAGACAGTCTCAGGGACATGTCACAGGAAGCGCAAACACACAGGAGACAGTCTCAGGGACATATCACGGGAGGCGCAGACACACAAGAGACAGTCTCAGGGACATATCACGGGAAGCGCAGACACACAAGAGACAATCTCTGGGACATATCACAGCAAGTGCAGACACACAAGAGACAGTCTCAGGGACATATCACAGCAAGTGCAGACACACAAGAGACAGTGTCAGGGACATATCACAGGAAGTGCAGACACACAAGAGACAGTCTCAGGGACATATCACAGAAAGCGCAGACACACAGGAGACAGTCTCAGGGACATATCACAGGAAGTGCAGACACACCACAAGAGACAGTCTCAGGGACCTATCACAGGAAGCGCAGACACACAGGAGACAGTCTCAGGGACATATCACAGGAAGTGCAGACACACAGGAGACAGTCTCAGGGACCTATCACGGGAAGCGCAGACTCACAGGAGACAGTCTCAGGGCCATATCACAGGAAGCGCAGACACACACGAGACAGTCTCAGGGACATATCACAGGAAGCGCAGACACACAAGAGACAGTCTCAGGGACATATCACAGGAAGCGCAGACACACATGTGACAGTCTCAGGGACATATCACAGGAAGTGCAGACACACAAGAGACAGTCTCAGGGACATATCACAGGAAGCGCAGACACAGAGGAGACAGTCTCAGAGACCTATCACAGGAAGCGCAGACACACAAGAGACAATCTCAGGGACATATCACAGGAAGCGTAGACACACAAGAGACAGTCTCAGGGACCTATCACAGGAAGCGCAGACACACATGAGACAGTCTCAGGACATATCACAGGAAGTGCAGACACATAAGAGACAGTCTCAGGGACATATCACAGGAAGCGCAGACACACAAGAGACAGTCTCAGGAACATATCATGGGAAGCGCAGACACACAAGAGAGTCTCAGGGACATATCACAGGAAGTGCAGACACACAAGAGACAGTCTCAGGGACATATCACAGGAAGCGCAGACACACAGGAGACCGTCTCAGGGACCTATCACAGGAAGTGCAGACACACAAGAGACAGTCTCAGGGACATATCACAGGAAGTGCAGACACACAAGAGACAGTCTCAGGGACCTATCACAGGAAATGCACACACACAGGAGACAGTCTCAGGGACCTATCACAGGAAGCTCAGACACACAAGAGATAGTCTCAGGGACATATCACAGGAAGCGCAGACACACAAGAGACAGTCTCAGGGACATATCATGGGAAGCGCAGACACACAAGAGACAGTCTCAGGGACATATCACAGGAAGGGCAGACACACAAGAGACAGTCTCAGGGACATATCATGGGAAGCGCAGACACACAAGAGACAGTCTCAGGGACATATCACAGGAAGTGCAGACACACAAGAGACAGTCTCAGGGACATATCACAGGAAGCGCAGACACACAAGAGACAGTCTCAGGGACATATCACAGGAAGTGCAGACACACAGGAGACAGTCTCAGGGACATATCACAGGAAGTGCAGACAAACTAGAGACAGTCTCAGGGACATATCACAGGAAGTGCAGACACACTAGAGACAGTCTCAGGGACATATCACAGGAACTGCAGACACACAGGAGACAGTCTCAGGGACATATCACAGGAAGTGCAGACACACAAGAGACAGTCTCAGGGACATATCACGGGAAGCGCAGACACACAAGAGACAGTCTCAGGGACCTATCACAAGAAGCGCAGACACACAAGATACAGTCTCAGGGACCTATCACAGGAAGCGCAGACACACAAGAGACAGTCTCAGGGACCTATCACAGGAAGCGCAGAAACACAAGAGACAGTCTCAGGGCCATATCACAGTAAGCGCAGACACACAAGAGACAGTCTCAGGGACATATCACAGGAAGTGCAGACACACAAGAGACAGTCTCAGGGACATATCACAGGAAGCGCAGACACACAGGAGACAGTCTCAGGGACCTATCACAGGAAGCGCAGACACACAAGAGACAGTCTCAGGGACACATCACAGTAAGCTCAGACACACAAGAGACAGTCTCAGGGACACATCACAGGAAGCGCAGACACACAGGAGACAGTCTCAGGGACATATCACAGGAAGTGCAGGCACACAAGAGACAGTCTCAGGGACATATCACAGGAAGCGCAGACACACAAGAGACAGTCTCAGGGACATATCACAGGAAGTGCAGACACACAAGAGACAGTCTCAGGGACATATCACAGGAAGCGCAGACACACAAGAGACAGTCTCAGGGACCTATCACAGGAAGCGCAGACACACAAGAGACAGTCTCAGGGACCTATCACAGGAAGCGCAGACACACAAGAGACAGTCTCAGGGACACATCACAGTAAGCGCAGACACACAAGAGACAGTCTCAGGGACACATCACAGGAAGTGCAGACACACAGGAGACAGTCTCAGGGACATATCACAGGAAGTGCAGACACATAGGAGACAGTCTCAGGGACATATCACAGGAAGTGCAGACACACAAGAGACAGTCTCAGGGACATATCACAGGAAGTGCAGACACACAAGAGACAGTCTCAGGGACCTATCACAGGAAGTGCAGACACACAAGAGACAGTCTCAAGGACACATCACAGGAAGCGCAGACACACAAGACACAGTCTCAGGGACACATCACAGGAAGCGCAGACACACAAGAGACAGTCTCAGGGACCTATCACAGGAAGCGCAGACACACAAGAGACAGTCTCAGGGACCTATCACACGATGCGCAGACACACAAGAGACAGTCTCAGGGACCTATCACGGGAAGCGCAGACACACAGGAGACAGTCTCAGGGACATATCACGGGAAGCGCAGACACACAAGAGACAGTCTCAGGGACATATCACGGGAAGCGCAGACACACAGGAGACAGTCTCAGGGACATATCACAGGAAGCGCAGATACACAGGAGCCAGTCTCAGGGACATATCACCGGAAGCGCAGACACACAAGAGACAGTCTCAGGGACACATCACAGGAAGTGCAGACACACAGGAGACAGTCTCAGGGACATATCACAGGAAGTGCAGACACATAGGAGACAGTCTCAGGGACATATCACAGGAAGTGCAGACACACAAGAGACAGTCTCAGGGACATATCACAGGAAGTGCAGACACACAAGAGACAGTCTCAGGGACCTATCACAGGAAGTGCAGACACACAAGAGACAGTCTCAAGGACACATCACAGGAAGCGCAGACACACAAGACACAGTCTCAAAGACACATCACAGGAAGCGCAGACACACAAGAGACAGTCTCAGGGACCTATCACAGGAAGCGCAGACACACAAGAGACAGTCTCAGGGACATATCACACAAAGCGCAGACACACAAGAGACAGTCTCAGGGACCTATCACGGGAAGCGCAGACACACAGGAGACAGTCTCAGGGACATATCACGGGAAGCGCAGACACACAAGAGACAGTCTCAGGGACATATCACGAGAAGCGCAGACACACAGGAGACAGTCTCAGGGACATATCACAGGAAGCGCAGATACACAGGAGCCAGTCTCAGGGACATATCACCGGAAGCACAGACACACAAGAGACAGTCTCAGGGACATATCACAGGAAGCGCAGACACACAGGAGACAGTCTCAGGGACATATCACAGGAAGCGCAGACACACAAGAGACAGTCTCAGGGACATATCACAGCAAGTGCAGACACACAAGAGACAGTCTCAGGGACATATCACAGCAAGTGCAGACACACAAGAGACAGTGTCAGGGACATATCACAGGAAGCGCAGACACACAAGAGACAGTCTCAGGGACATATCACAGGAAGCGCAGACACACAAGAGACAGTCTCAGGGACATGTCACAGGAAGTGCAGACACACAAGAGACAGTCTCAGGGACCTATCACAGGAAGCGCAGACACACATGAGACAGTCTCAGGGACACATCACAGGAAGCGCAGACACACAGGAGACAGTCTCAGGGACATATCACAGGAAGCGCAGACACACAAGAGACAGTCTCAGGGACATATCACAGGAAGCGCAGACACACAAGAGACAGTCTCAGGGACATATCACAGGAAGCGCAGACACACAAGAGACAGTCTCAGGGACCTATCACAGGAAGCGCAGACACACAAGAGACAGTCTCAGGGACACATCACAGTAAGCGCAGACACACAAGAGACAGTCTCAGGGACACATCACAGGAAGCGCAGACACACAAGAGACAGTCTCAGGGACATATCACAGGAAGCGCAGACACACAGGAGATAGTCTCAGGGACCTATCACAGGAAGCGCAGACACACAAGAGACAGTCTCAGGGACACATCACAGTAAGCGCAGACACACAAGAGACAGTCTCAGGGACACATCACAGGAAGCGCAGACACACAGGAGACAGTCTCAGGGACATATCACAGGAAGCGCAGGCACACAAGAGACAGTCTCAGGGACATATCACAGGAAGCGCAGACACACAAGAGACAGTCTCAGGGACATATCACAGGAAGTGCAGACACACAAGAGACAGTCTCAGGGACATATCACAGGAAGCGCAGACACACAAGAGACAGTCTCAGGGACATATCACAGGAAGCGAAGACACACAAGACACAATCTCAGGGACATATCACAGGAAGCGCAGACACACAAGAGACAGTCTCAGGGACATATCACAGGAAGTGCAGACACACAAGAGACAGTCTCAGGGACATATCACAGGAAGTGCAGATACACAAGAGACAGTCTCAGGGACATATCACAGGAAGTGCAGACACACAAGAGACAGTCTCAGGGACCTATCACAGGGAGCGCAGATACACAAGAGACAGTCTCAGGGATATATCACAGGAAGCGCAGACACACAAGCGACAGTCTCAGGGACACATCACAGGAAGCACAGACACACAAGAGACAGTCTCAGGGACACATCACAGGAAGCGCAGACACACAGGAGACAGTCTCAGGGACATATCACAGGAAGCGCAGACACACAAGAGACAGTCTCAGGGACCTATCACAGGAAGTGCAGACACACAGGAGACAGTCTCAGGGACATATCACAGGAAGCGCAGACACACAGGAGACAGTCTCAGGGACCTATCACAGGAAGCGCACACACACAAGAAATAGTCTCAGGGACATATCACAGGAAGCGCAGACACACAAGAGACAGTCTCAGGGACATATCACAGGAGGCGCAGACACACAGGAGACCGTCTCAGGGACCTATCACAGGAAGCGCAGACACACAGGAGATAGTCTCAGGGACCTATCACAGGAAGTGCAGATACACAAGAGACAGTCCCAGGGACATATCACAGGAAGTGCAGACACACAGGAGACGGTCTCAGGGACATGTCACAGGAAGTGCAGATACACAGGAGACGGTCTCAGGGACATATCACAGGAAGTGCAGACACACAGGAGACGGTCTCAGGGACATGTCACAGGAAGCGCAGACACACAGGAGACGGTCTCAGGGACATGTCACAGGAAGCGCAGGCACACAAGAGACAGTCTCAGGGACACATCACAGGAAGCGCAGACACACAAGAGACAGTCTCACGGACATATCACAGGAAGCGCAGACACACAAGAGACAGTCTCACGGACATATCACAGGAAGCGCAGACACACAAGAGGCAGTCTCAGAGATATGTCACAGGAAGTGCAGACACACAAGAGACAGTCTCAGGGACACATCACAGGAAGTGCAGACACACAGGAGACAGTCTCAGGGACATATCACAGGAAGCGCAGACACACAAGAGACAGTCTCACGGACATATCACAGGAAGCGCAGACACACAAGAGACAGTCTCAGAGATATGTCACAGGAAGTGCAGACACACAAGAGACAGTCTCAGGGACCTATCAGAGGAAGTGCAGACACACAAGAGACAGTCTCAGGGAGATATCACAGGAAGTGCAGACACACAAGAGACAGTCTCAGGGACATATCACAGGAAGCGCAGACACACAGGAGACAGTCTCAGGGACATGTCACAGGAAGCGCAAACACACAGGAGACAGTCTCAGGGACATATCACGGGAGGCGCAGACACACAAGAGACAGTCTCAGGGACATATCACGGGAAGCGCAGACACACAAGAGACAATCTCTGGGACATATCACAGCAAGTGCAGACACACAAGAGACAGTCTCAGGGACATATCACAGCAAGTGCAGACACACAAGAGACAGTGTCAGGGACATATCACAGGAAGTGCAGACACACAAGAGACAGTCTCAGGGACATATCACAGAAAGCGCAGACACACAGGAGACAGTCTCAGGGACATATCACAGGAAGTGCAGACACACCACAAGAGACAGTCTCAGGGACCTATCACAGGAAGCGCAGACACACAGGAGACAGTCTCAGGGACATATCACAGGAAGTGCAGACACACAGGAGACAGTCTCAGGGACCTATCACGGGAAGCGCAGACTCACAGGAGACAGTCTCAGGGCCATATCACAGGAAGCGCAGACACACACGAGACAGTCTCAGGGACATATCACAGGAAGCGCAGACACACAAGAGACAGTCTCAGGGACATATCACAGGAAGCGCAGACACACATGTGACAGTCTCAGGGACATATCACAGGAAGTGCAGA
The DNA here is from genome assembly GCA_031769625.1 of Taudactylus pleione. NCBI lineage: Eukaryota > Metazoa > Chordata > Amphibia > Anura > Myobatrachidae > Taudactylus > Taudactylus pleione. The sequence goes on from JAUIMM010001090.1 coordinate 423,622, forward strand.
CACACAAGAGACAGTCTCAGGGACATATCACAGGAAGCGCAGACACAGAGGAGACAGTCTCAGAGACCTATCACAGGAAGCGCAGACACACAAGAGACAATCTCAGGGACATATCACAGGAAGCGTAGACACACAAGAGACAGTCTCAGGGACCTATCACAGGAAGCGCAGACACACATGAGACAGTCTCAGGACATATCACAGGAAGTGCAGACACATAAGAGACAGTCTCAGGGACATATCACAGGAAGCGCAGACACACAAGAGACAGTCTCAGGAACATATCATGGGAAGCGCAGACACACAAGAGAGTCTCAGGGACATATCACAGGAAGTGCAGACACACAAGAGACAGTCTCAGGGACATATCACAGGAAGCGCAGACACACAGGAGACCGTCTCAGGGACCTATCACAGGAAGTGCAGACACACAAGAGACAGTCTCAGGGACATATCACAGGAAGTGCAGACACACAAGAGACAGTCTCAGGGACCTATCACAGGAAATGCACACACACAGGAGACAGTCTCAGGGACCTATCACAGGAAGCTCAGACACACAAGAGATAGTCTCAGGGACATATCACAGGAAGCGCAGACACACAAGAGACAGTCTCAGGGACATATCATGGGAAGCGCAGACACACAAGAGACAGTCTCAGGGACATATCACAGGAAGGGCAGACACACAAGAGACAGTCTCAGGGACATATCATGGGAAGCGCAGACACACAAGAGACAGTCTCAGGGACATATCACAGGAAGTGCAGACACACAAGAGACAGTCTCAGGGACATATCACAGGAAGCGCAGACACACAAGAGACAGTCTCAGGGACATATCACAGGAAGTGCAGACACACAGGAGACAGTCTCAGGGACATATCACAGGAAGTGCAGACAAACTAGAGACAGTCTCAGGGACATATCACAGGAAGTGCAGACACACTAGAGACAGTCTCAGGGACATATCACAGGAACTGCAGACACACAGGAGACAGTCTCAGGGACATATCACAGGAAGTGCAGACACACAAGAGACAGTCTCAGGGACATATCACGGGAAGCGCAGACACACAAGAGACAGTCTCAGGGACCTATCACAAGAAGCGCAGACACACAAGATACAGTCTCAGGGACCTATCACAGGAAGCGCAGACACACAAGAGACAGTCTCAGGGACCTATCACAGGAAGCGCAGAAACACAAGAGACAGTCTCAGGGCCATATCACAGTAAGCGCAGACACACAAGAGACAGTCTCAGGGACATATCACAGGAAGTGCAGACACACAAGAGACAGTCTCAGGGACATATCACAGGAAGCGCAGACACACAGGAGACAGTCTCAGGGACCTATCACAGGAAGCGCAGACACACAAGAGACAGTCTCAGGGACACATCACAGTAAGCGCAGACACACAAGAGACAGTCTCAGGGACACATCACAGGAAGCGCAGACACACAGGAGACAGTCTCAGGGACATATCACAGGAAGTGCAGGCACACAAGAGACAGTCTCAGGGACATATCACAGGAAGCGCAGACACACAAGAGACAGTCTCAGGGACATATCACAGGAAGTGCAGACACACAAGAGACAGTCTCAGGGACATATCACAGGAAGCGCAGACACACAAGAGACAGTCTCAGGGACCTATCACAGGAAGCGCAGACACACAAGAGACAGTCTCAGGGACCTATCACAGGAAGCGCAGACACACAAGAGACAGTCTCAGGGACACATCACAGTAAGCGCAGACACACAAGAGACAGTCTCAGGGACACATCACAGGAAGTGCAGACACACAGGAGACAGTCTCAGGGACATATCACAGGAAGTGCAGACACATAGGAGACAGTCTCAGGGACATATCACAGGAAGTGCAGACACACAAGAGACAGTCTCAGGGACATATCACAGGAAGTGCAGACACACAAGAGACAGTCTCAGGGACCTATCACAGGAAGTGCAGACACACAAGAGACAGTCTCAAGGACACATCACAGGAAGCGCAGACACACAAGACACAGTCTCAGGGACACATCACAGGAAGCGCAGACACACAAGAGACAGTCTCAGGGACCTATCACAGGAAGCGCAGACACACAAGAGACAGTCTCAGGGACCTATCACACGAAGCGCAGACACACAAGAGACAGTCTCAGGGACCTATCACGGGAAGCGCAGACACACAGGAGACAGTCTCAGGGACATATCACGGGAAGCGCAGACACACAAGAGACAGTCTCAGGGACATATCACGGGAAGCGCAGACACACAGGAGACAGTCTCAGGGACATATCACAGGAAGCGCAGATACACAGGAGCCAGTCTCAGGGACATATCACCGGAAGCGCAGACACACAAGAGACAGTCTCAGGGACATATCACAGGAAGCGCAGACACACAGGAGACAGTCTCAGGGACATATCACAGGAAGCGCAGACACACAAGAGACAGTCTCAGGGACATATCACAGCAAGTGCAGACACACAAGAGACAGTCTCAGGGACATATCACAGCAAGTGCAGACACACAAGAGACAGTGTCAGGGACATATCACAGGAAGCGCAGACACACAAGAGACAGTCTCAGGGACATATCACAGAAAGTGCAGACACACAGGAGACAGTCTCAGGGACATATCACAGGAAGTGCAGACACACAGGAGACAGTCTCAGGGACCTATCACGGGAAGCGCAGACTCACAGGAGACAGTCTCAGGGCCATATCACAGGAAGCGCAGACACACACGAGACAGTCTCAGGGACATATCACAGGAAGCGCAGACACACAAGAGACAGTCTCAGGGACATATCACAGGAAGCGCAGACACACATGTGACAGTCTCAGGGACATATCACAGGAAGTGCAGACACACAAGAGACAGTCTCAGGGACATATCACAGGAAGCGCAGACACACAGGAGACAGTCTCAGAGACCTATCACAGGAAGCGCAGACACACAAGAGACAATCTCAGGGACATATCACAGGAAGCGTAGACACACAAGAGACAGTCTCAGGGACCTATCACAGGAAGCGCAGACACACATGAGACAGTCTCAGGGACATATCACAGGAAGTGCAGACACATAAGAGACAGTCTCAGGGACCTATCACAGGAAGCTCAGACACACAAGAGATAGTCTCAGGGACATATCACAGGAAGCGCAGACACACAAGAGACAGTCTCAGGGACATATCATGGGAAGCGCAGACACACAAGAGACAGTCTCAGGGACATATCACAGGAAGCGCAGACACACAAGAGACAGTCTCAGGGACATATCATGGGAAGCGCAGACACACAAGAGACAGTCTCAGGGACATATCACAGGAAGTGCAGACACACAAGAGACAGTCTCAGGGACATATCACAGGAAGCGCAGACACACAAGAGACAGTCTCAGGGACATATCACAGGAAGTGCAGACACACAGGAGACAGTCTCAGGGACATATCACAGGAAGAGCAGACACACAAGAGACAGTCTCAGGGACATATCACAGGAAGCGCAGACACACAGGAGACCGTCTCAGGGACCTATCACAAGAAGCGCAGACACACAAGATACAGTCTCAGGGACATATCACGGGAAGCGCAGACACACAAGAGAGTCTCAGGGACCTATCACAAGAAGCGCAGACACACAAGAACAGTCTCAGGGACCTATCACAGGAAGCGCAGACACACAAGAGACAGTCTCAGGGACCTATCACAGGAAGCGCAGAAACACAAGAGACAGTCTCAGGGCCATATCACAGGAAGCGCAGACACACAAGAGACAGTCACAGGGACATATCACAGGAAGTGCAGACACACAAGAGACAGTCTCAGGGACATATCACAGGAAGCGCAGACACACAGGAGACAGTCTCAGGGACCTATCACAGGAAGCGCAGACACACAAGAGACAGTCTCAGGGACACATCACAGTAAGCGCAGACACACAAGAGACAGTCTCAGGGACTCATCACAGGAAGCGCAGACACACAGGAGACAGTCTCAGGGACATATCACAGGAAGTGCAGGCACACAAGAGACAGTCTCAGGGACATATCACAGGAAGCGCAGACACACAAGAGACAGTCTCAGGGACATATCACAGGAAGTGCAGACACACAAGAGACAGTCTCAGGGACATATCACAGGAAGCGCAGACACACAAGAGACAGTCTCAGGGACCTATCACAGGAAGCGCAGACACACAAGAGACAGTCTCAGGGACACATCACAGTAAGCGCAGACACACAAGAGACAGTCTCAGGGACACATCACAGGAAGTGCAGACACACAGGAGACAGTCTCAGGGACATATCACAGGAAGTGCAGACACACAAGAGACAGTCTCAGGGACCTATCACAGGAAGTGCAGACACACAAGAGACAGTCTCAGAGACATATCACAGGAAGTGCAGACACACAAGAGACAGTCTCAGGGACCTATCACAGGAAGTGCAGACACACAGGAGACAGTCTCAGGGACATATCACAGGAAGTGCAGACACATAGGAGACAGTCTCAGGGACATATCACAGGAAGTGCAGACACACAAGAGACAGTCTCAGAGACATATCACAGGAAGTGCAGACACACAAGAGACAGTCTCAGGGACCTATCACAGGAAGTGCAGACACACAAGAGACAGTCTCAAGGACACATCACAGGAAGCGCAGACACACAAGACACAGTCTCAGGGACACATCACAGGAAGCGCAGACACACAAGAGACAGTCTCAGGGACCTATCACAGGAAGCGCAGACACACAAGAGACAGTCTCAGGGACATATCACACAAAGCGCAGACACACAAGAGACAGTCTCAGGGACCTATCACGGGAAGCGCAGACACACAGGAGACAGTCTCAGGGACCTATCACAAGAAGTGCAGACACACACAAGAGACAGTCTCAGGGACCTATCACGGGAAGCGCAGACACACAGGAGACAGTCTCAGGGACCTATCACGGGAAGCGCAGACACACAAGAGACAGTCTCAGGGACATATCACGGGAAGCGCAGACACACAGGAGACAGTCTCAGGGACATATCACAGGAAGCGCAGATACACAGGAGACAGTCTCAGGGACATATCACCGGAAGCGCAGACACACAAGAGACAGTCTCAGGGACATATCACAGGAAGCGCAGACACACAGGAGACAGTCTCAGGGACATATCACAGGAAGCGCAGACACACATGAGACAGTCTCAGGGACACATCACAGGAAGTGCAGACACACAGGAGACAGTCTCAGGGACATATCACAGGAAGCGCAGACACACAAGAGACAGTCTCAGGGACATATCACAGGAAGCGCAGACACACAAGAGACAGTCTCAGGGACATATCACAGGAAGCGCAGACACACAAGAGACAGTCTCAGGGACCTATCACAGGAATCGCAGACACACAAGAGACAGTCTCAGGGACCTATCACAGGAAGCGCAGACACACAAGAGACAGTCTCAGGGACACATCACAGTAAGCGCAGATACACAAGAGACAGTCTCAGGGACACATCACAGGAAGCGCAGACACACAAGAGACAGTCTCAGGGACCTATCACAGGAAGCGCAGACACACAGGAGACAGTCTCAGGGACCTATCACAGGAAGCGCAGACACACAAGAGACAGTCTCAGGGACACATCACAGTAAGCGCAGACACACAAGAGACAGTCTCAGGGACACATCACAGGAAGCGCAGACGCACAGGAGACAGTCTCAGGGACATATCACAGGAAGTGCAGGCACACAAGAGACAGTCTCAGGGACATATCACAGGAAGCGCAGACACACAAGAGACAGTCTCAGGGACATATCACAGGAAGTGCAGACACACAAGAGACAGTCTCAGGGACATATCACAGGAAGCGCAGACACACAAGAGACAGTCTCAGGGACATATCACAGGAAGCGAAGACACACAAGACACAATCTCAGGGACATATCACAGGAAGCGCAGACACACAAGAGACAGTCTCAGGGACATATCACAGGAAGTGCAGACACACAAGAGACAGTCTCAGGGACATATCACAGGAAGTGCAGATACACAAGAGACAGTCTCAGGGACATATCACAGGAAGTGCAGACACACAAGAGACAGTCTCAGGGACCTATCACAGGGAGCGCAGATACACAAGAGACAGTCTCAGGGATATATCACAGGAAGCGCAGACACACAAGCGACAATCTCAGGGACACATCACAGGAAGCGCAGATACACAAGAGACAGTCTCAGGGACACATCACAGGAAGCGCAGACACACAAGAGACAGTCTCAGGGACCTATCACAGGGAGCGCAGATACACAAGAGACAGTCTCAGGGATATATCACAGGAAGCGCAGACACACAAGCGACAATCTCAGGGACACATCACAGGAAGCGCAGATACACAAGAGACAGTCTCAGGGACACATCACAGGAAGCGCAGACACACAGGAGACAGTCTCAGGGACCTATCACAGGAAGTGCAGACACACAGGAGACAGTCTCAGGGACATATCACAGGAAGCGCAGACACACAGGAGACAGTCTCAGGGACCTATCACAGGAAGCGCAGACACACAGAAGACAGTCTCAGGGACATATCACAGGAAGCGCAGACACACAAGAGACAGTCTCAGGGACCTATCACAGGAAGTGCACACACAAGAGATAGTCTCAGGGACATATCACAGGAAGCTCAGACACACAAGAGACAGTCTCAGGGACATATCACAGGAAGCGCAGACACACAGGAGACCGTCTCAGGGACCTATCACAGGAAGCGCAGACACACAGGAGACAGTCTCAGGGACCTATCACAGGAAGTGCAGATACACAGGAGACAGTCCCAGGGACATATCACAGGAAGTGCAGACACACAGGAGACGGTCTCAGGGACATGTCACAGGAAGTGCAGATACACAGGAGACAGTCTCAGGGACATATCACAGGAAGTGCAGACACACAGGAGACGGTCTCAGGGACATGTCACAGGAAGCGCAGACACACAGGAGACGGTCTCAGGGACATGTCATAGGAAGCGCAGGCACACAAGAGACAGTCTCAGGGACACATCACAGGAAGCGCAGACACACAAGAGACAGTCTCACGGACATATCACAGGAAGCGCAGACACACAAGAGACAGTCTCACGGACATATCACAGGAAGCGCAGACACACAAGAGACAGTCTCAGAGATATGTCACAGGAAGTGCAGACACACAAGAGACAGTCTCAGGGACACATCACAGGAAGTGCCGACACACAGGAGACAGTCTCAGGGACATATCACAGGAAGCGCAGACACACAAGAGACAGTCTCACGGACATATCACAGGAAGCGCAGACACACAAGAGACAGTCTCAGAGATATGTCACAGGAAGTGCAGACACACAAGAGACAGTCTCAGGGACCTATCAGAGGAAGTGCAGACACACAAGAGACAGTCTCACGGAGAAATCACAGGAAGTGCAGACACACAAGAGACAGTCTCAGGGACATATCACAGGAAGCGCAGACACACAGGAGACAGTCTCAGGGACATGTCACAGGAAGCGCAAACACACAGGAGACAGTCTCAGGGACATATCACTGGAGGCGCAGACACACAAGAGACAGTCTCAGGGACATATCACGGGAAGCGCAGACACAGAAGAGACAATCTCTGGGACATATCACAGCAAGTGCAGACACACAAGAGACAGTCTCAGGGACATATCACAGCAAGTGCAGACACACAAGAGACAGTGTCAGGGACATATCACAGGAAGTGCAGACACACAAGAGACAGTCTCAGGGACATATCACAGAAAGCGCAGACACACAGGAGACAGTCTCAGGGACATATCACAGGAAGTGCAGACACACAGGAGACAGTCTCAGGGACCTATCACGGGAAGCGCAGACACACAGGAGACAGTCTCAGGGACATATCACAGGAAGCGCAGACACACGAGACAGTCTCAGGGACATATCACAGGAAGCGCAGACACACAAGAGACAGTCTCAGGGACATATCACAGGAAGCGCAGACACACACGAGACAGTCTCAGGGACATATCACAGGAAGCGCAGACACACAAGAGACAGTCTCAGGGACATATCACAGGAAGCGCAGACACACATGAGACAGTCTCAGGGACATATCACAGGAAGTGCAGACACACAAGAGACAGTCTCAGGGACATATCACAGGAAGCGCAGACACACAGGAGACAGTCTCAGAGACCTATCACAGGAAGCGCAGACACACAAGAGACAATCTCAGGGACATATCACAGGAAGCGTAGACACACAAGAGACAGTCTCACGGACCTATCACAGGAAGCGCAGACACACATGAGACAGTCTCAGGGACAAATCACAGGAAGTGCAGACACATAAGAGACAGTCTCAGGGACATATCACAGGAAGCACAGACACACAAGAGACAATCTCAGGGACCTATCACAGGAAGCGCAGACACACAAGAGACAGTCTCAGGGACCTATCACAGGAAGTGCAGACACACAAGAGACAGTCTCAGGAACATATCATGGGAAGCGCAGACACACAAGAGAGTCTCAGGGACATATCACAGGAAGTGCAGACACACAAGAGACAGTCTCAGGGACATATCACAGGAAGTGCAGACACACAGGAGACAGTCTCAGGGACATATCACAGGAAGTGCAGACACACAAGAGACAGTCTCAGGGACATATCACAGGAAGCGCAGACACACAAGAGACAGTCTCAGGGACATATCACAGGAAGTGCAGATACACAGGAGACAGTCTCAGGGACATATCACAGGAAGAGCAGACACACAAGAGACAGTCTCAGGGACATATCACAGGAAGCGCAGACACACAGGAGACCGTCTCAGGGACCTATCACAAGAAGCGCAGACACACAAGATACAGTCTCAGGGACATATCACAGGAAGCGCAGACACACAAGAGACAGTCTCAGGGACATATCACAGGAAGCGCAGACACACAAGAGACAGTCTCAGGGACATATCACGGGAAGCGCAGACACACAAGAGACAGTCTCAGGGACATATCACAGGAAGCGCAGACACACAAGAGACAGTCTCAGGGACATATCATGGGAAGCGCAGACACACAAGAGACAGTCTCAGGGACATATCACGGTAAGCGCAGACACACAAGAGACAGTCTCAGGGACATATCACAGGAAGCGCAGACACACAAGAGACAGTCTCAGGGACATATCACAGGAAGCGCAGACACACAAGAGACAGTCTCAGGGACATATCACAGGAAGTGCAGACACACAGGAGACAGTCTCAGGGACATATCACAGGAAGAGCAGACACACAAGAGACAGTCTCAGGGACATATCACAGGAAGCGCAGACACACAGGAGACCATCTCAGGGACCTATCACAAGAAGCGCAGACACACAAGATACAGTCTCAGGGACATATCACGGGAAGCGCAGACACACAAGAGACAGTCTCAGGGACCTATCACAAGAAGCGCAGACACACAAGAGACAGTCTCAGGGACCTATCACAGGAAGCGCAGACACACAAGAGACAGTCTCAGGGACCTATCACAGGAAGCGCAGACACACAAGAGACAGTCTCAGGGACCTATCACAGGAAGCGCAGACACACAAGAGACAGTCTCAGGGACCTATCACAGGAAGCGCAGAAACACAAGAGACAGTCTCAGGGCCATATCATAGGAAGCGCAGACACACAAGAGACAGTCTCAGGGACATATCACAGGAAGTGCAGACACACAAGAGACAGTCTCAGGGACCTATCACAGGAAGCGCAGACACACAGGAGACAGTCTCAGGGACCTATCACAGGAAGAGCAGACACACAAGAGACAGTCTCAGGGACACATCACAGTAAGCGCAGACAGACAAGAGACAGTCTCAGGGACACATCACAGGAAGCGCAGACACACAGGAGACAGTCTCAGGGACATATCACAGGAAGCGCAGGCACATAAGAGACAGTCTCAGGGACATATCACAGGAAGCGCAGACACACAACAGACAGTCTCAGGGACATATCACAGGAAGTGCAGACACACAAGAGACAGTCTCAGGGACATATCACAGGAAGCGCAGACACACAAGAGACAGTCTCAGGGACCTATCACAGGAAGCGCAGACACACAAGAGACAGTCTCAGGGACACATCACAGTAAGCTCAGACACACAAGAGACAGTCTCAGGGACACATCACAGGAAGTGCAGACACACAGGAGACAGTCTCAGGGACATATCACAGGAAGTGCAGACACATAGGAGACAGTCTCAGGGACATATCACAGGAAGTGCAGACACACAAGAGACAGTCTCAGGGACATATCACAGGAAGTGCAGACACACAAGAGACAGTCTCAGGGACCTATCACAGGAAGTGCAGACACACAGGAGACAGTCTCAAGGACACATCATAGGAAGCGCAGACACACAAGACACAGTCTCAGGGACACATCACAGGAAGCGCAGACACACAAGAGACAGTCTCAGGGACCTATCACAGGAAGCGCTGACACACAAGAGACAGTCTCAGGGACATATCACACAAAGCGCAGACACACAAGATACAGTCTCAGGGACCTATCACGGGAAGCGCAGACACACAGGAGACAGTCTCAGGGACATATCACGGGAAGCGCAGACACACAAGAGACAGTCTCAGGGACATATCACGGGAAGCGAAGACACACAGGAGACAGTCTCAGGGACATATCACAGGAAGCGCAGATACACAGGAGACAGTCTCAGGGACATATCACCGGAAGCGCAGACACACAAGAGACAGTCTCAGGGACATATCACAGGAAGCGCAGACACACAGGAGACAGTCTCAGGGACATATCACAGGAAGCGCAGACACACAAGAGACAGTCTCAGGGACATATCACAGGAAGCGCAGACACACAAGAGACAGTCTCAGGGACATATCACAGGAAGCGCAGACACACAAGAGACAGTCTCAGGGACATATCACAGGAAGCGCAGACACACAAGAGACAGTCTCAGGGACATGTCACAGGAAGTGCAGACACACAAGAGACAGTCTCAGGGACCTATCACAGGAAGCGCAGACACACATGAGACAGTCTCAGGGACACATCACAGGAAGTGCAGACACACAGGAGACAGTCTCAGGGACACATCACAGGAAGCGCAGACACACAAGAGACAGTCTCAGGGACACATCACAGGAAGCGCAGACACACAAGAGACAGTCTCAGGGACATATCACAGGAAGCGCAGACACACAAGAGACAGTCTCAGGGACCTATCACAGGAAGCGCAGACACACAAGAGACAGTCTCAGGGACACATCACAGTAAGCTCAGACACACAAGAGACAGTCTCAGGGACACATCACAGGAAGTGCAGACACACAGGAGACAGTCTCAGGGACATATCACAGGAAGTGCAGACACATAGGAGACAGTCTCAGGGACATATCACAGGAAGTGCAGACACACAAGAGACAGTCTCAGGGACATATCACAGGAAGTGCAGACACACAAGAGACAGTCTCAGGGACCTATCACAGGAAGTGCAGACACACAGGAGACAGTCTCAAGGACACATCATAGGAAGCGCAGACACACAAGACACAGTCTCAGGGACACATCACAGGAAGCGCAGACACACAAGAGACAGTCTCAGGGACCTATCACAGGAAGCGCTGACACACAAGAGACAGTCTCAGGGACATATCACACAAAGCGCAGACACACAAGATACAGTCTCAGGGACCTATCACGGGAAGCGCAGACACACAGGAGACAGTCTCAGGGACATATCACGGGAAGCGCAGACACACAAGAGACAGTCTCAGGGACATATCACGGGAAGCGAAGACACACAGGAGACAGTCTCAGGGACATATCACAGGAAGCGCAGATACACAGGAGACAGTCTCAGGGACATATCACCGGAAGCGCAGACACACAAGAGACAGTCTCAGGGACATATCACAGGAAGCGCAGACACACAGGAGACAGTCTCAGGGACATATCACAGGAAGCGCAGACACACAAGAGACAGTCTCAGGGACATATCACAGGAAGCGCAGACACACAAGAGACAGTCTCAGGGACATATCACAGGAAGCGCAGACACACAAGAGACAGTCTCAGGGACATATCACAGGAAGCGCAGACACACAAGAGACAGTCTCAGGGACATGTCACAGGAAGTGCAGACACACAAGAGACAGTCTCAGGGACCTATCACAGGAAGCGCAGACACACATGAGACAGTCTCAGGGACACATCACAGGAAGTGCAGACACACAGGAGACAGTCTCAGGGACACATCACAGGAAGCGCAGACACACAAGAGACAGTCTCAGGGACACATCACAGGAAGCGCAGACACACAAGAGACAGTCTCAGGGACATATCACAGGAAGCGCAGACACACAAGAGACAGTCTCAGGGACCTATCACAGGAAGCGCAGACACACAAGAGACAGTCTCAGGGACACATCACAGTAAGCGCAGACACACAAGAGACAGTCTCAGGGACACATCACAGGAAGCGCAGACACACAGGAGACAGTCTCAGGGACATATCACAGGAAGCGCAAATACACAGGAGACAGTCTCAGGGACATTTCACAGGAAGCGCAGACACACAAGAGACAGTCTCAGGGACACATCACAGTAAGCGCAGACACACAAGAGACAGTCTCAGGGACACATCACAGGAAGCGCAGACACACAGGAGACAGTCTCAGGGACATATCACAGGAAGCGCAAATACACAGGAGACAGTCTCAGGGACATTTCACAGGAAGCGCAGACACACAAGAGACAGTCTCAGGGACATATCACAGGAAGCGCAGACACACAAGAGACAGTCTCAGGGACATATCACAGGAAGTGCAGACACACAAGAGACAGTCTCAGGGACATATCACAGGAAGCGCAGACACACAAGAGACAGTCTCAGGGACCTATCACAGGAAGCGCAGACACACAAGAGACAGTCTCAGGGACACATCACAGTAAGCGCAGACACACAAGAGACAGTCTCAGGGACACATCACAGGAAGTGCAGACACACAGGAGACAGTCTCAGGGACATATCACAGGAAGTGCAGACACATAGGAGACAGTCTCAGGGACATATCACAGGAAGTGCAGACACACAAGAGACAGTCTCAGGGACATATCACAGGAAGTGCAGACACACAAGAGACAGTCTCAGGGACCTATCACAGGATGTGCAGACACACAAGAGACAGTCTCAAGGACACATCACAGGAAGCGCAGACACACAAGACACAGTCTCAGGGACACATCACAGGAAGCGCAGACACACAAGAGACAGTCTCAGGGACCTATCACAGGAAGCGCAGACACACAAGAGACAGTCTCAAGGACACATCACAGGAAGCGCAGACACACAAGACACAGTCTCAGGGACACATCACAGGAAGCGCAGACACACAAGAGACAGTCTCAGGGACCTATCACAGGAAGCGCAGACACACAAGAGACAGTCTCAGGGACATATCACACAAAGCGCAGACACACAAGAGACAGTCTCAGGGACCTATCACAGGAAGCGCAGACACACAGGAGACAGTCTCAGGGACATATCACAGGAAGCGCAGACACACAAGAGACAGTCTCAGGGACATATCACAGGAAGCGCAGACACACAGGAGACAGTCTCAGGGACATATCACAGGAAGCGCAGACACACAAGAGACAGTCTCAGGGACATATCACAGGAAGTGCAGACACACAGGAGACAGTCTCAGGGACATATCACAGGAAGCGCAGACACACAAGAGACAGTCTCAGGGACATATCACAGGAAGCGCAGACACACAAGAGACAGTCTCAGGGACATATCACAGGAAGCGCAGACACACAAGAGACAGTCTCAGGGACATATCACAGGAATCGCAGACACACAAGAGACAGTCTCAGGGACATATCACAGGAAGCGCAGACACACAAGAGACAGTCTCAAGGACACATCACAGGAAGCGCAGACACACAAGACACAGTCTCAGGGACACATCACAGGAAGCGCAGACACACAAGAGACAGTCTCAGGGACCTATCACAGGAAGCGCAGACACACAAGAGACAGTCTCAGGGACATATCACACAAAGCGCAGACACACAAGAGACAGTCTCAGGGACCTATCACGGGAAGCGCAGACACACAGGAGACAGTCTCAGGGACATATCACGGGAAGCGCAGACACACAAGAGACAGTCTCAGGGACATATCACGGGAAGCGCAGACACACAGGAGACAGTCTCAGGGACATATCACAGGAAGCGCAGATACACAGGAGACAGTCTCAGGGACATATCACCGGAAGCGCAGACACACAAGAGACAGTCTCAGGGACATATCACAGGAAGCGCAGACACACAAGAGACAGTCTCAGGGACATGTCACAGGAAGTGCAGACACACAAGAGACAGTCTCAGGGACCTGTCACAGGAAGCGCAGACACACATGAGATAGTCTCAGGGACACATCACAAGAAGTGCAGACACACAGGAGACAGTCTCAGGGACATATCACAGGAAGCGCAGACACACAATAGACAGTCTCAGGGACATATCACAGGAAGCGCAGACACACAAGAGACAGTCTCAGGGACATATCACAGGAAGCGCAGACACACAAGAGACAGTCTCAGGGACCTATCACAGGAAGCGCAGACACACAAGAGACAGTCTCAGGGACACATCACAGTAAGCGCAGACACACAACAGACAGTCTCAGGGACACATCACAGGAAGCGCAGACACACAGGAGACAGTCTCAGGGACATATCACAGGAAGTGCAGACACACAGGAGACAGTCTCAGGGACATATCACAGGAAGTGCAGACACACAGGAGACAGTCTCAGGGACATATCACAGGAAGTGCAGACACACAAGAGACAGTCTCAGGGACATATCACAGGAAGTGCAGACACACAAGAGACAGTCTCAGGGGCCTATCACAGGAAGCGCAGACACACAAGAGACAGTCTCAGGGACACATCACAGGAAGCGCAGACACACAAGACACAGTCTCAGGGACACATCACTGGAAGCGCAGACACACAAGAGACAGTCTCAGGGACCTATCACGGGAAGCGCAGACACACAATAGACAGTCTCAGGGACATATCACGGGAAGCGCAGACACACAAGAGACAGTCTCAGGGACCTATCACGGGAAGCGCAGACACACAGGAGACAGTCTCAGGGACACATCACAGGAAGCGCAGACACACAAGAGACAGTCTCAGGGACCTATCACACAAAGCGCAGACACACAAGAGACAGTCTCAGGGACCTATCACGGGAAGCGCAGACACACAGGAGACAGTCTCAGGGACATATCACGGGAAGCGCAGACACACAAGAGACAGTCTCAGGGACATATCACGGGAAGCGCAGACACACAGGAGACAGTCTCAGGGACATATCACAGGAAGCGCAGACACACAGGAGACAGTCTCAGGGACATATCACAGGAAGCGCAGACACACAAGAGACAGTCTCAGGGACATATCACAGGAAGCGCAGACACACAGGAGACAGTCTCAGGGACATATCACAGGAAGCGCAGACACACAAGAGACAGTCTCAGGGACATATCACAGGAAGCGCAGACACACAAGAGACAGTCTCAGGGACATATCACAGGAAGCGCAGACACACAAGAGACAGTCTCAGGGACATATCACAGGAAGCGCAGACACACAAGAGACAGTCTCAGGGACATATCACAGGAATCGCAGACACACAAGAGACAGTCTCAGGGACATATCACAGGAAGCGCAGACACACAAGAGACAGTCTCAGGGACCTATCACGGGAAGCGCAGACACACAGGAGACAGTCTCAGGGACATATCACGGGAAGCGCAGACACACAAGAGACAGTCTCAGGGACACATCACAGGAAGCGCAGACACACAGGAGACAGTCTCAGGGACATATCACAGGAAGTGCAGACACACAGGAGACAGTCTCAGGGACATATCACAGGAAGCGCAGACACACAAGAGACAGTCTCAGGGACATATCACAGGAAGCGCAGACACACAAGAGACAGTCTCAGGGACATATCACAGGAAGCGCAGACACACAAGAGACAGTCTCAGGGACATATCACAGGAAGCGCAGACACACAAGAGACAGTCTCAGGGACATATCACTGGAAGCGCAGACACACAAGAGACAGTCTCAGGGACATATCACAGGAAGAGCAGACACACAAGACACAATCTCAGGGACATATCACAAGAAGTGCAGACACACAAGAGACAGTCTCAGGGCCATATCACAGGAAGTGCAGACACACAAGAGACAGTCTCAGAGACCTATCACTGGAAGTGCAGACACACAAGAGACAGTCTCAGGGACATATCACAGGAAGCGCAGACACACAAGAGACAATCTCAGGGCCATATCACAGGAAGCGCAGACACACAAGAGTCAGTCTCAGGGACATATCACAGGAAGCGCAGACACACAAGAGACAATCTCAGGGACCTATCACAGGAAGTGCAGACACACAAGAGACAGTCTCAGGGACATATCACACAAAGCGCAGACACACAAGATACAGTCTCAGGGACCTATCACGGGAAGCGCAGACACACAGGAGAGAGTCTCAGGGACATATCACGGGAAGCGCAGACACACAAGAGACAGTCTCAGGGACATATCACGGGAAGCGCAGACACACAAGAGACAGTCTCAGGGACATATCACACAAAGCGCAGACACACAAGATACAGTCTCAGGGACCTATCACGGGAAGCGCAGACACACAGGAGACAGTCTCAGGGACATATCACGGGAAGCGCAGACACACAAGAGACAGTCTCAGGGACATATCACGGGAAGCGCAGACACACAGGAGACAGTCTCAGGGACATATCACAGGAAGCGCAGATACACAGGAGACAGTCTCAGGGACATATCACAGGAAGCGCAGACACACAGGAGACAGTCTCAGGGACATATCACAGGAAGCGCAGACACACAAGAGACAGTCTCAGGGACATATCACAGGAAGCGCAGACACACAAGAGACAGTCTCAGGGACATATCACAGGAAGCGCAGACACACAAGAGACAGTCTCAGGGACATGTCACAGGAAGTGCAGACACACAAGAGACAGTCTCAGGGACCTATCACAGGAAGCGCAGACACACATGAGACAGTCTCAGGGACACATCACAGGAAGCGCAGACACACAGGAGACAGTCTCAGGGACACATCACAGGAAGCGCAGACACACAAGAGACAGTCTCAGGGACACATCACAGGAAGCGCAGACACACAAGAGACAGTCTCAGGGACATATCACAGGAAGCGCAGACACACAAGAGACAGTCTCAGGGACCTATCACAGGAAGCGCAGACAAACAAGAGACAGTCTCAGGGACCTATCACAGGAAGTGCAGACACACAAGAGACAGTCTCAGGGACATATCACAGGAAGCGCAGACACACAAGAGACAGTCTCAGGGACCTATCACAGGAAGCGCAGACACACAAGAGACAGTCTCAGGGACACATCACAGTAAGCGCAGACACACAAGAGACAGTCTCAGGGACACATCACAGGAAGTGCAGACACACAGGAGACAGTCTCAGGGACATATCACAGGAAGTGCAGACACATAGGAGACAGTCTCAGGGACATATCACAGGAAGTGCAGACACACAAGAGACAGTCTCAGGAACATATCACAGGAAGTGCAGACACACAAGAGACAGTCTCAGGGACCTATCACAGGATGTGCAGACACACAAGAGACAGTCTCAAGGACACATCACAGGAAGCGCAGACACACAAGACACAGTCTCAGGGACACATCACAGGAAGCGCAGACACACAAGAGACAGTCTCAGGGACCTATCACAGGAAGCGCAGACACACAAGAGACAGTCTCAGGGACATATCACACAAAGCGCAGACACACAAGAGACAGTCTCAGGGACCTATCACGGGAAGCGCAGACACACAGGAGACAGTCTCAGGGACATATCACGGGAAGCGCAGACACACAAGAGACAGTCTCAGGGACATATCACGGGAAGCGCAGACACACAGGAGACAGTCTCAGGGACATATCACAGGAAGCGCAGATACACAGGAGACAGTCTCAGGGACATATCACCGGAAGCGCAGACACACAAGAGACAGTCTCAGGGACATATCACAGGAAGCGCAGACACACAGGAGACAGTCTCAGGGACATATCACAGGAAGCGCAGACACACAAGAGACAGTCTCAGGGACATATCACAGGAAGCGCAGACACACAAGAGACAGTCTCAGGGACATATCACAGGAAGCGCAGACACACAAGAGACAGTCTCAGGGACATATCACAGGAAGCGCAGACACACAAGAGACAGTCTCAGGGACATGTCACAGGAAGTGCAGACACACAAGAGACAGTCTCAGGGACCTGTCACAGGAAGCGCAGACACACATGAGACAGTCTCAGGGACACATCACAGGAAGTGCAGACACACAGGAGACAGTCTCAGGGACATATCACAGGAAGCGCAGACACACAATAGACAGTCTCAGGGACATATCACAGGAAGCGCAGACACACAAGAGACAGTCTCAGGGACATATCACAGGAAGCGCAGACACACAAGAGACAGTCTCAGGGACCTATCACAGGAAGCGCAGACACACAAGAGACAGTCTCAGGGACACATCACAGTAAGCGCAGACACACAAGAGACAGTCTCAGGGACACATCACAGGAAGCGCAGACACACAGGAGACAGTCTCAGGGACATATCACAGGAAGTGCAGACACACAGGAGACAGTCTCAGGGACATATCACAGGAAGTGCAGACACACAGGAGACAGTCTCAGGGACATATCACAGGAAGTGCAGACACACAAGAGACAGTCTCAGGGACATATCACAGGAAGTGCAGACACACAAGAGACAGTCTCAGGGGCCTATCACAGGAAGCGCAGACACACAAGAGACAGTCTCAGGGACACATCACAGGAAGCGCAGACACACAAGACACAGTCTCAGGGACACATCACTGGAAGCGCAGACACACAAGAGACAGTCTCAGGGACCTATCACGGGAAGCGCAGACACACAAGAGACAGTCTCAGGGACATATCACGGGAAGCGCAGACACACAAGAGACAGTCTCAGGGACCTATCACGGGAAGCGCAGACACACAGGAGACAGTCTCAGGGACACATCACAGGAAGCGCAGACACACAAGAGACAGTCTCAGGGACCTATCACACAAAGCGCAGACACACAAGAGATAGTCTCAGGGACCTATCACGGGAAGCGCAGACACACAGGAGACAGTCTCAGGGACATATCACGGGAAGCGCAGACACACAAGAGACAGTCTCAGGGACATATCACGGGAAGCGCAGACACACAGGAGACAGTCTCAGGGACATATCACAGGAAGCGCAGACACACAGGAGACAGTCTCAGGGACATATCACAGGAAGCGCAGACACACAAGAGACAGTCTCAGGGACATATCACAGGAAGCGCAGACACACAGGAGACAGTCTCAGGGACATATCACAGGAAGCGCAGACACACAAGAGACAGTCTCAGGGACATATCACAGGAAGCGCAGACACACAAGAGACAGTCTCAGGGACATATCACAGGAAGCGCAGACACACAAGAGACAGTCTCAGGGACATATCACAGGAAGCGCAGACACACAAGAGACAGTCTCAGGGACATATCACAGGAAGTGCAGACACACAAGAGACAGTCTCAGGGACATATCACAGGAAGTGCAGACACACAAGAGACAGTCTCAGGGACCTATCACAGGATGTGCAGACACACAAGAGACAGTCTCAAGGACACATCACAGGAAGCGCAGACACACAAGACACAGTCTCAGGGACACATCACAGGAAGCGCAGACACACAAGAGACAGTCTCAGGGACCTATCACAGGAAGCGCAGACACACAAGAGACAGTCTCAGGGACCTATCACACAAAGCGCAGACACACAAGAGACAGTCTCAGGGACCTATCACGGGAAGCGCAGACACACAGGAGACAGTCTCAGGGACATATCACGGGAAGCGCAGACACACAAGAGACAGTCTCAGGGACATATCACGGGAAGCGCAGACACACAGGAGACAGTCTCAGGGACATATCACAGGAAGCGCAGATACACAGGAGACAGTCTCAGGGACATATCACCGGAAGCGCAGACACACAAGAGACAGTCTCAGGGACATATCACAGGAAGCGCAGACACACAGGAGACAGTCTCAGGGACATATCACAGGAAGCGCAGACACACAAGAGACAGTCTCAGGGACATATCACAGGAAGCGCAGACACACAAGAGACAGTCTCAGGGACATATCACAGGAAGCGCAGACACACAAGAGACAGTCTCAGGGACATATCACAGGAAGCGCAGACACACAAGAGACAGTCTCAGGGACATGTCACAGGAAGTGCAGACACACAAGAGACAGTCTCAGGGACCTGTCACAGGAAGCGCAGACACACATGAGACAGTCTCAGGGACACATCACAGGAAGTGCAGACACACAGGAGACAGTCTCAGGGACATATCACAGGAAGCGCAGACACACAATAGACAGTCTCAGGGACATATCACAGGAAGCGCAGACACACAAGAGACAGTCTCAGGGACATATCACAGGAAGCGCAGACACACAAGAGACAGTCTCAGGGACCTATCACAGGAAGCGCAGACACACAAGAGACAGTCTCAGGGACACATCACAGTAAGCGCAGACACACAAGAGACAGTCTCAGGGACACATCACAGGAAGCGCAGACACACAGGAGACAGTCTCAGGGACATATCACAGGAAGTGCAGACACACAGGAGACAGTCTCAGGGACATATCACAGGAAGTGCAGACACACAGGAGACAGTCTCAGGGACATATCACAGGAAGTGCAGACACACAAGAGACAGTCTCAGGGACATATCACAGGAAGTGCAGACACACAAGAGACAGTCTCAGGGGCCTATCACAGGAAGCGCAGACACACAAGAGACAGTCTCAGGGACACATCACAGGAAGCGCAGACACACAAGACACAGTCTCAGGGACACATCACTGGAAGCGCAGACACACAAGAGACAGTCTCAGGGACCTATCACGGGAAGCGCAGACACACAAGAGACAGTCTCAGGGACATATCACGGGAAGCGCAGACACACTAGAGAAAGTCTCAGGGACCTAACAAGGAGAAGCGCAGACACACAGGAGACAGTCTCAGGGACACATCACAGGAAGCGCAGACACACAAGAGACAGTCTCAGGGACCTATCACACAAAGCGCAGACACACAAGAGACAGTCTCAGGGACCTATCACGGGAAGCGCAGACACACAGGAGACAGTCTCAGGGACATATCACGGGAAGCGCAGACACACAAGAGACAGTCTCAGGGACATATCACGGGAAGCGCAGACACACAGGAGACAGTCTCAGGGACATATCACAGGAAGCGCAGACACACAGGAGACAGTCTCCGGGACATATCACAGGAAGCACAGACACACAAGAGACAGTCTCAGGGACATATCACAGGAAGCGCAGACACACAGGAGACAGTCTCAGGGACATATCACAGGAAGCGCAGACACACAAGAGACAGTCTCAGGGACATATCACAGGAAGCGCAGACACACAAGAGACAGTCTCAGGGACATATCACAGGAAGCGCAGACACACAAGAGACAGTCTCAGGGACATATCACAGGAAGCGCAGACACACAAGAGACAGTCTCAGGGACATATCACAGGAATCGCAGACACACAAGAGACAGTCTCAGGGACATATCACAGGAAGCGCAGACACACAAGAGACAGTCTCAGGGACCTATCACGGGAAGCGCAGACACACAGGAGACAGTCTCAGGGACATATCACGGGAAGCGCAGACACACAAGAGACAGTCTCAGGGACACATCACAGGAAGCGCAGACATACAGGAGACAGTCTCAGGGACATATCACAGGAAGTGCAGACACACAGGAGACAGTCTCAGGGACATATCACAGGAAGTACAGACACACAGGCGACAGTCTCAGGGACATATCACAGGAAGTGCAGACACACAAGAGACAGTCTCAGGGATATATCACAGGAAGCGCAGACACACAAGAGACAGTCTCAGGGACCTATCACGGGAAGCGCAGACACACAGGAGACAGTCTCAGGGACATATCACGGGAAGCGCAGACACACAGGAGACCGTCTCAGGGACCTATCACAAGAAGCACAGACACACAAGATACAGTCTCAGGGACACATCACGGGAAGCGCAGACACACAAGAGACAGTCTCAGGGACCTATCACAAGAAGCGCAGACACACAAGATACAGTCTCAGGGACCTATCACAGGAAGCGCAGACACACAAGAGACAGTCTCAGGGACCTATCACAGGAAGCGCAGAAACACAAGAGACAGTCTCAGGGCCATATCACAGTAAGCGCAGACACACAAGAGACAGTCTCAGGGACATATCACAGGAAGTGCAGACACACAAGAGACAGTCTCAGGGACATATCACAGGAAGCGCAGACACACAGGAGACAGTCTCAGGGACCTATCACAGGAAGCGCAGACACACAAGAGACAGTCTCAGGGACACATCACAGTAAGCGCAGACACACAAGAGACAGTCTCAGGGACACATCACAGGAAGCGCAGACACACAGGAGACAGTCTCAGGGACATATCACAGGAAGTGCAGGCACACAAGAGACAGTCTCAGGGACATATCACAGGAAGCGCAGACACACAAGAGACAGTCTCAGGGACATATCACAGGAAGTGCAGACACACAAGAAACAGTCTCAGGGACATATCACAGGAAGCGCAGACACACAAGAGACAGTCTCAGGGACCTATCACAGGAAGCGCAGACACACAAGAGACAGTCTCAGGGACACATCACAGTAAGCGCAGACACACAAGAGACAGTCTCAGGGACACATCACAGGAAGTGCAGACACACAGGAGACAGTCTCAGGGACATATCACAGGAAGTGCAGACACATAGGAGACAGTCTCAGGGACATATCACAGGAAGTGCAGACACACAAGAGACAGTCTCAGGGACATATCACAGGAAGTGCAGACACACAAGAGACAGTCTCAGGGACCTATCACAGGAAGTGCAGACACACAAGAGACAGTCTCAAGGACACATCACAGGAAGCGCAGACACACAAGACACAGTCTCAGGGACACATCACAGGAAGCGCAGACACACAAGAGACAGTCTCAGGGACCTATCACAGGAAGCGCAGACACACAAGAGACAGTCTCAGGGACATATCACACAAAGCGCAGACACACAAGAGACAGTCTCAGGGACCTATCACGGGAAGCGCAGACACACAGGAGACAGTCTCAGGGACATATCACGGGAAGCGCAGACACACAAGAGACAGTCTCAGGGACATATCACGGGAAGCGCAGACACACAGGAGACAGTCTCAGGGACATATCACAGGAAGCGCAGATACACAGGAGCCAGTCTCAGGGACATATCACCGGAAGCGCAGACACACAAGAGACAGTCTCAGGGACATATCACAGGAAGCGCAGACACACAGGAGACAGTCTCAGGGACATATCACAGGAAGCGCAGACACACAAGAGACAGTCTCAGGGACATATCACAGCAAGTGCAGACACACAAGAGACAGTCTCAGGGACATATCACAGCAAGTGCAGACACACAAGAGACAGTGTCAGGGACATATCACAGGAAGCGCAGACACACAAGAGACAGTCTCAGGGACATATCACAGAAAGCGCAGACACACAGGAGACAGTCTCAGGGACATATCACAGGAAGTGCAGACACACAGGAGACAGTCTCAGGGACCTATCACGGGAAGCGCAGACTCACAGGAGACAGTCTCAGGGCCATATCACAGGAAGCGCAGACACACACGAGACAGTCTCAGGGACATATCACAGGAAGCGCAGACACACAAGAGACAGTCTCAGGGACATATCACAGGAAGCGCAGACACACATGTGACAGTCTCAGGGACATATCACAGGAAGTGCAGACACACAAGAGACAGTCTCAGGGACATATCACAGGAAGCGCAGACACACAGGAGACAGTCTCAGAGACCTATCACAGGAAGCGCAGACACACAAGAGACAATCTCAGGGACATATCACAGGAAGCGTAGACACACAAGAGACAGTCTCAGGGACCTATCACAGGAAGCGCAGACACACATGAGACAGTCTCAGGGACATATCACAGGAAGTGCAGACACATAAGAGACAGTCTCAGGGACATATCACAGGAAGCGCAGACACACAAGAGACAGTCTCAGGGACCTATCACGGGAAGCGCAGACACACAGGAGACAGTCTCAGGGACACATCACGGGAAGCGCAGACACACAAGAGACAGTCTCAGGGACCTATCACACAAAGCGCAGACACACAAGAGACAGTCTCAGGGACCTATCACGGGAAGCGCAGACACACAGGAGACAGTCTCAGGGACATATCACGGGAAGCGCAGACACACAAGAGACAGTCTCAGGGACATATCACGGGAAGCGCAGACACACAGGAGACAGTCTCAGGGACATATCACAGGAAGCGCAGACACACAGGAGACAGTCTCAGGGACATATCACAGGAAGCGCAGACACACAAGAGACAGTCTCAGGGACATATCACAGGAAGCGCAGACACACAGGAGACAGTCTCAGGGACATATCACAGGAAGCGCAGACACACAAGAGACAGTCTCAGGGACATATCACAGGAAGCGCAGACACACAAGAGACAGTCTCACGGACATATCACAGGAAGCGCAGACACACAAGAGACAGTCTCAGGGACATATCACAGGAAGCGCAGACACACATGAGACAGTCTCAGGGACATATCACAGGAATCGCAGACACACAAGAGACAGTCTCAGGGACATATCACAGGAAGCGCAGACACACAAGAGACAGTCTCAGGGACCTATCACGGGAAGCGCAGACACACAGGAGACAGTCTCAGGGACATATCACGGGAAGCGCAGACACACAAGAGACAGTCTCAGGGACACATCACAGGAAGCGCAGACACACAGGAGACAGTCTCAGGGACATATCACAGGAAGTGCAGACACACAGGAGACAGTCTCAGGGACATATCACAGGAAGTGCAGACACACAAGAGACAGTCTCAGGGATATATCACAGGAAGCGCAGACACACAAGAGACAGTCTCAGGGACATCTCACGGGAAGCGCAGACACACAGGAGACCGTCTCAGGGACCTATCACAAGAAGCACAGACACACAAGATACAGTCTCAGGGACATATCACGGGAAGCGCAGACACACAAGAGACAGTCTCAGGGACCTATCACAAGAAGCGCAGACACACAAGATACAGTCTCAGGGACCTATCACAGGAAGCGCAGACACACAAGAGACAGTCTCAGGGACCTATCACAGGAAGCGCAGAAACACAAGAGACAGTCTCAGGGCCATATCACAGTAAGCGCAGACACACAAGAGACAGTCTCAGGGACATATCACAGGAAGTGCAGACACACAAGAGACAGTCTCAGGGACATATCACAGGAAGCGCAGACACACAGGAGACAGTCTCAGGGACCTATCACAGGAAGCGCAGACACACAAGAGACAGTCTCAGGGACACATCACAGTAAGCGCAGACACACAAGAGACAGTCTCAGGGACACATCACAGGAAGCGCAGACACACAGGAGACAGTCTCAGGGACATATCACAGGAAGTGCAGGCACACAAGAGACAGTCTCAGGGACATATCACAGGAAGCGCAGACACACAAGAGACAGTCTCAGGGACATATCACAGGAAGTGCAGACACACAAGAGACAGTCTCAGGGACATATCACAGGAAGCGCAGACACACAAGAGACAGTCTCAGGGACCTATCACAGGAAGCGCAGACACACAAGAGACAGTCTCAGGGACACATCACAGTAAGCGCAGACACACAAGAGACAGTCTCAGGGACACATCACAGGAAGTGCAGACACACAGGAGACAGTCTCAGGGACATATCACAGGAAGTGCAGACACATAGGAGACAGTCTCAGGGACATATCACAGGAAGTGCAGACACACAAGAGACAGTCTCAGGGACATATCACAGGAAGTGCAGACACACAAGAGACAGTCTCAGGGACCTATCACAGGAAGTGCAGACACACAAGAGACAGTCTCAAGGACACATCACAGGAAGCGCAGACACACAAGACACAGTCTCAGGGACACATCACAGGAAGCGCAGACACACAAGAGACAGTCTCAGGGACCTATCACAGGAAGCGCAGACACACAAGAGACAGTCTCAGGGACCTATCACGGGAAGCGCAGACACACAGGAGACAGTCTCAGGGACATATCACGGGAAGCGCAGACACACAAGAGACAGTCTCAGGGACATATCACGGGAAGCGCAGACACACAGGAGACAGTCTCAGGGACATATCACAGGAAGCGCAGATACACAGGAGCCAGTCTCAGGGACATATCACCGGAAGCGCAGACACACAAGAGACAGTCTCAGGGACATATCACAGGAAGCGCAGACACACAGGAGACAGTCTCAGGGACATATCACAGGAAGCGCAGACACACAAGAGACAGTCTCAGGGACACATCACAGTAAGCGCAGACACACAAGAGACAGTCTCAGGGACACATCACAGGAAGCGCAGACACACAAGAGACAGTCTCAGGGACCTATCACAGGAAGCGCAGACACACAAGAGACAGTCTCAGGGACACATCACAGTAAGCGCAGACACACAAGAGACAGTCTCAGGGACACATCACAGGAAGTGCAGACACACAGGAGACAGTCTCAGGGACATATCACAGGAAGTGCAGACACATAGGAGACAGTCTCAGGGACATATCACAGGAAGTGCAGACACACAAGAGACAGTCTCAGGGACATATCACAGGAAGTGCAGACACACAAGAGACAGTCTCAGGGACCTATCACAGGAAGTGCAGACACACAAGAGACAGTCTCAAGGACACATCACAGGAAGCGCAGACACACAAGACACAGTCTCAGGGACACATCACAGGAAGCGCAGACACACAAGAGACAGTCTCAGGGACCTATCACAGGAAGCGCAGACACACAAGAGACAGTCTCAGGGACCTATCACGGGAAGCGCAGACACACAGGAGACAGTCTCAGGGACATATCACGGGAAGCGCAGACACACAAGAGACAGTCTCAGGGACATATCACGGGAAGCGCAGACACACAGGAGACAGTCTCAGGGACATATCACAGGAAGCGCAGATACACAGGAGCCAGTCTCAGGGACATATCACCGGAAGCGCAGACACACAAGAGACAGTCTCAGGGACATATCACAGGAAGCGCAGACACACAGGAGACAGTCTCAGGGACATATCACAGGAAGCGCAGACACACAAGAGACAGTCTCAGGGACATATCACAGCAAGTGCAGACACACAAGAGACAGTCTCAGGGACATATCACAGCAAGTGCAGACACACAAGAGACAGTGTCAGGGACATATCACAGGAAGCGCAGACACACAAGAGACAGTCTCAGGGACATATCACAGAAAGCGCAGACACACAGGAGACAGTCTCAGGGACATATCACAGGAAGTGCAGACACACAGGAGACAGTCTCAGGGACCTATCACGGGAAGCGCAGACTCACAGGAGACAGTCTCAGGGCCATATCACAGGAAGCGCAGACACACACGAGACAGTCTCAGGGACATATCACAGGAAGCGCAGACACACAAGAGACAGTCTCAGGGACATATCACAGGAAGCGCAGACACACATGTGACAGTCTCAGGGACATATCACAGGAAGTGCAGACACACAAGAGACAGTCTCAGGGACATATCACAGGAAGCGCAGACACACAGGAGACAGTCTCAGAGACCTATCACAGGAAGCGCAGACACACAAGAGACAATCTCAGGGACATATCACAGGAAGCGTAGACACACAAGAGACAGTCTCAGGGACCTATCACAGGAAGCGCAGACACACATGAGACAGTCTCAGGGACATATCACAGGAAGTGCAGACACATAAGAGACAGTCTCAGGGACATATCACAGGAAGCGCAGACACACAAGAGACAGTCTCAGGGACATATCACAGGAAGCGCAGACACACAAGAGACAGTCTCAGGGACATATCACAGGAAGCGCAGACACACATGTGACAGTCTCAGGGACATATCACAGGAAGTGCAGACACACAAGAGACAGTCTCAGGGACATATCACAGGAAGCGCAGACACACAGGAGACAGTCTCAGAGACCTATCACAGGAAGCGCAGACACACAAGAGACAATCTCAGGGACATATCACAGGAAGCGTAGACACACAAGAGACAGTCTCAGGGACCTATCACAGGAAGCGCAGACACACATGAGACAGTCTCAGGGACATATCACAGGAAGTGCAGACACATAAGAGACAGTCTCAGGGACATATCACAGGAAGCGCAGACACACAAGAGACAGTCTCAGGAACATATCATGGGAAGCGCAGACACACAAGAGAGTCTCAGGGACATATCACAGGAAGTGCAGACACACAAGAGACAGTCTCAGGGACCTATCACAGGAAGCGCAGACACACAGGAGACAGTCTCAGGGACCTATCACAGGAAGCGCAGACACACAGGAGACAGTCTCAGGGACATATCACAGGAAGCGCAGACACACAAGAGACAGTCTCAGGGACATATCACAGGAAGTGCAGACACACAAGAGACAGTCTCAGGGACATATCACAGGAAGCGCAGACACACAAGAGACAGTCTCAGGGACCTATCACAGGAAGCGCAGACACACAAGAGACAGTCTCAGGGACACATCACAGTAAGCGCAGACACACAAGAGACAGTCTCAGGGACACATCACAGGAAGTGCAGACACACAGGAGACAGTCTCAGGGACATATCACAGGAAGTGCAGACACATAGGAGACAGTCTCAGGGACATATCACAGGAAGTGCAGACACACAAGAGACAGTCTCAGGGACATATCACAGGAAGTGCAGACACACAAGAGACAGTCTCAGGGACCTATCACAGGAAGTGCAGACACACAAGAGACAGTCTCAAGGACACATCACAGGAAGCGCAGACACACAAGACACAGTCTCAGGGACACATCACAGGAAGCGCAGACACACAAGAGACAGTCTCAGGGACATATCACACAAAGCGCAGACACACAAGAGACAGTCTCAGGGACCTATCACGGGAAGCGCAGACACACAGGAGACAGTCTCAGGGACATATCACGGGAAGCGCAGACACACAAGAGACAGTCTCAAGGACATATCACGGGAAGCGCAGACACACAGGAGACAGTCTCAGGGACATATCACAGGAAGCGCAGATACACAGGAGCCAGTCTCAGGGACATATCACCGGAAGCGCAGACACACAAGAGACAGTCTCAGGGACATATCACAGGAAGCGCAGACACACAGGAGACAGTCTCAGGGACATATCACAGGAAGTGCAGACACACAAGAGACAGTCTCAGGGACATATCACAGCAAGTGCAGACACACAAGAGACAGTCTCAGGGACATATCACAGCAAGTGCAGACACACAAGAGACAGTGTCAGGGACATATCACAGGAAGCGCAGACACACAAGAGACAGTCTCAGGGACATATCACAGAAAGCGCAGACACACAGGAGACAGTCTCAGGGACATATCACAGGAAGTGCAGACACACAGGAGACAGTCTCAGGGACCTATCACGGGAAGCGCAGACTCACAGGAGACAGTCTCAGGGCCATATCACAGGAAGCGCAGATACACACGAGACAGTCTCAGGGACATATCACAGGAAGCGCAGACACACAAGAGACAGTCTCAGGGACATATCACAGGAAGCGCAGACACACATGTGACAGTCTCAGGGACATATCACAGGAAGTGCAGACACACAAGAGACAGTCTCAGGGACATATCACAGGAAGCGCAGACACACAGGAGACAGTCTCAGAGACCTATCACAGGAAGCGCAGACACACAAGAGACAATCTCAGGGACATATCACAGGAAGCGTAGACACACAAGAGACAGTCTCAGGGACCTATCACAGGAAGCGCAGACACACATGAGACAGTCTCAGGGACATATCACAGGAAGTGCAGACACATAAGAGACAGTCTCAGGGACATATCACAGGAAGCGCAGACACACAAGAGACAGTCTCAGGGACATATCACAGGAAGCGCAGACACACAAGAGACAGTCTCAGGGACATATCACAGGAAGCGCAGACACACATGTGACAGTCTCAGGGACATATCACAGGAAGTGCAGACACACAAGAGACAGTCTCAGGGACATATCACAGGAAGCGCAGACACACAGGAGACAGTCTCAGAGACCTATCACAGGAAGCGCAGACACACAAGAGACAATCTCAGGGACATATCACAGGAAGCGTAGACACACAAGAGACAGTCTCAGGGACCTATCACAGGAAGCGCAGACACACATGAGACAGTCTCAGGGACATATCACAGGAAGTGCAGACACATAAGAGACAGTCTCAGGGACCTATCACAGGAAGCGCAGACACACAAGAGACAGTCTCAGGGACACATCACAGTAAGCGCAGACACACAAGAGACAGTCTCAGGGACTCATCACAGGAAGCGCAGACACACAGGAGACAGTCTCAGGGACATATCACAGGAAGTGCAGGCACACAAGAGACAGTCTCAGGGACATATCACAGGAAGCGCAGACACACAAGAGACAGTCTCAGGGACATATCACAGGAAGTGCAGACACACAAGAGACAGTCTCAGGGACATATCACAGGAAGCGCAGACACACAAGAGACAGTCTCAGGGACCTATCACAGGAAGCGCAGACACACAAGAGACAGTCTCAGGGACACATCACAGTAAGCGCAGACACACAAGAGACAGTCTCAGGGACACATCACAGGAAGTGCAGACACACAGGAGACAGTCTCAGGGACATATCACAGGAAGTGCAGACACATAGGAGACAGTCTCAGGGACATATCACAGGAAGTGCAGACACACAAGAGACAGTCTCAGAGACATATCACAGGAAGTGCAGACACACAAGAGACAGTCTCAGGGACCTATCACAGGAAGTGCAGACACACAAGAGACAGTCTCAGGGACCTATCACAGGAAGCGCAGACACACAAGACACAGTCTCAGGGACACATCACAGGAAGCGCAGACACACAAGACACAGTCTCAGGGACACATCACAGGAAGCGCAGACACACAAGAGACAGTCTCAGGGACCTATCACAGGAAGCGCAGACACACAAGAGACAGTCTCAGGGACATATCACACAAAGCGCAGACACACAAGAGACAGTCTCAGGGACCTATCACGGGAAGCGCAGACACACAGGAGACAGTCTCAGGGACCTATCACAAGAAGTGCAGACACACACAAGAGACAGTCTCAGGGACCTATCACGGGAAGCGCAGACACACAGGAGACAGTCTCAGGGACCTATCACGGGAAGCGCAGACACACAAGAGACAGTCTCAGGGACATATCACGGGAAGCGCAGACACACAGGAGACAGTCTCAGGGACATATCACAGGAAGCGCAGATACACAGGAGACAGTCTCAGGGACATATCACCGGAAGCGCAGACACACAAGAGACAGTCTCAGGGACATATCACAGGGAGCGCAGACACACAGGAGACAGTCTCAGGGACATATCACAGGAAGTGCAGACACACAAGAGACAGTCTCAGGGACCTATCACAGGAAGCGCAGACACACATGAGACAGTCTCAGGGACACATCACAGGAAGCGCAGACACACAGGAGACAGTCTCAGGGACATATCACAGGAAGCGCAGACACACAAGAGACAGTCTCAGGGACATATCACAGGAAGCGCAGACACACAAGAGACAGTCTCAGGGACATATCACAGGAAGCGCAGACACACAAGAGACAGTCTCAGGGACCTATCACAGGAAGCGCAGACACACAAGAGACAGTCTCAGGGACCTATCACAGGAAGCGCAGACACACAAGAGACAGTCTCAGGGACACATCACAGTAAGCGCAGATACACAAGAGACAGTCTCAGGGACACATCACAGGAAGCGCAGACACACAAGAGACAGTCTCAGGGACCTATCACAGGAAGCGCAGACACACAGGAGACAGTCTCAGGGACCTATCACAGGAAGCGCAGACACACAAGAGACAGTCTCAGGGACACATCACAGTAAGCGCAGACACTCAAGAGACAGTCTCAGGGACACATCACAGGAAGCGCAGACGCACAGGAGACAGTCTCAGGGACATATCACAGGAAGTGCAGGCACACAAGAGACAGTCTCAGGGACATATCACAGGAAGCGCAGACACACAAGAGACAGTCTCAGGGACATATCACAGGAAGTGCAGACACACAAGAGACAGTCTCAGGGACATATCACAGGAAGTGCAGACACACAAGAGACAGTCTCAGGGACATATCACAGGAAGCGAAGACACACAAGACACAATCTCAGGGACATATCACAGGAAGCGCAGACACACAAGAGACAGTCTCAGGGACATATCACAGGAAGTGCAGACACACAAGAGACAGTCTCAGGGACATATCACAGGAAGTGCAGATACACAAGAGACAGTCTCAGGGACATATCACAGGAAGTGCAGACACACAAGAGACAGTCTCAGGGACCTATCACAGGGAGCGCAGATACACAAGAGACAGTCTCAGGGATATATCACAGGAAGCGCAGACACACAAGCGACAATCTCAGGGACACATCACAGGAAGCGCAGACACACAAGAGACAGTCTCAGGGACACATCACAGGAAGCGCAGACACACAAGAGACAGTCTCAGGGACACATCACAGGAAGCGCAGACACACAAGAGTCAGTCTCAGGGACACATCACAGGAAGCGCAGACACACAGGAGACAGTCTCAGGGACATATCACAGGAAGCGCAGACACACAAGAGACAGTCTCAGGGACCTATCACAGGAAGTGCAGACACACAGGAGACAGTCTCAGGGACATATCACAGGAAGCGCAGACACACAGGAGACAGTCTCAGGGACCTATCACAGGAAGCGCAGACACACAGGAGACAGTCTCAGGGACATATCACAGGAAGCGCAGACACACAAGAGACAGTCTCAGGGACCTATCACAGGAAGTGCACACACACAAGAGATAGTCTCAGGGACATATCACAGGAAGCTCAGACACACAAGAGACAGTCTCAGGGACATATCACAGGAAGCGCAGACACACAGGAGACCGTCTCAGGGACCTATCACAGGAAGCGCAGACACACAGGAGACAGTCTCAGGGACCTATCACAGGAAGTGCAGATACACAGGAGACAGTCCCAGGGACATATCACAGGAAGTGCAGACACACAGGAGACGGTCTCACGGACATGTCACAGGAAGTGCAGATACACAGGAGACAGTCTCAGGGACATATCACAGGAAGTGCAGACACACAGGAGACGGTCTCAGGGACATGTCACAGGAAGCGCAGACACACAGGAGACGGTCTCAGGGACATGTCATAGGAAGCGCAGGCACACAAGAGACAGTCTCAGGTACACATCACAGGAAGCGCAGACACACAAGAGACAGTCTCACGGACATATCACAGGAAGCGCAGACACACAAGAGACAGTCTCACGGACATATCACAGGAAGCGCAGACACACAAGAGACAGTCTCAGAGATATGTCACAGGAAGTGCAGACACACAAGAGACAGTCTCAGGGACACATCACAGGAAGTGCAGACACACAGGAGACAGTCTCAGGGACATATCACAGGAAGCGCAGACACACAAGAGACAGTCTCACGGACATATCACAGGAAGCGCAGACACACAAGAGACAGTCTCAGAGATATGTCACAGGAAGTGCAGACACACAAGAGACAGTCTCAGGGACCTATCAGAGGAAGTGCAGACACACAAGAGACAGTCTCACGGAGAAATCACAGGAAGTGCAGACACACAAGAGACAGTCTCAGGGACATATCACAGGAAGCGCAGACACACAGGAGACAGTCTCAGGGACATGTCACAGGAAGCGCAAACACACAGGAGACAGTGTCAGGGACATATCACTGGAGGCGCAGACACACAAGAGACAGTCTCAGGGACATATCACGGGAAGCGCAGACACAGAAGAGACAATCTCTGGGACATATCACAGCAAGTGCAGACACACAAGAGACAGTCTCAGGGACATATCACAGCAAGTGCAGACACACAAGAGACAGTGTCAGGGACATATCACAGGAAGTGCAGACACACAAGAGACAGTCTCAGGGACATATCACAGAAAGCGCAGACACACAGGAGACAGTCTCAGGGACATATCACAGGAAGTGCAGACACACAGGAGACAGTCTCAGGGACCTATCACGGGAAGCGCAGACACACAGGAGACAGTCTCAGGGACATATCACAGGAAGCGCAGACACACGAGACAGTCTCAGGGACATATCACAGGAAGCGCAGACACACAAGAGACAGTCTCAGGGACATATCACAGGAAGCGCAGACACACACGAGACAGTCTCAGGGACAAATCACAGGAAGCGCAGACACACAAGAGACAGTCTCAGGGACATATCACAGGAAGCGCAGACACACATGAGACAGTCTCAGGGACATATCACAGGAAGTGCAGACACACAAGAGACAGTCTCAGGGACATATCACAGGAAGCGCAGACACACAGGAGACAGTCTCAGAGACCTATCACAGGAAGCGCAGACACACAAGAGACAATCTCAGGGACATATCACAGGAAGCGTAGACACACAAGAGACAGTCTCAGGGACCTATCACAGGAAGCGCAGACACACATGAGACAGTCTCAGGGACAAATCACAGGAAGTGCAGACACATAAGAGACATTCTCAGGGACATATCACAGGAAGCGCAGACACACAAGAGACAATCTCAGGGACATATCACAGGAAGCGCAGACACACAAGAGACAGTCTCAGGGACCTATCACAGGAAGTGCAGACACACAAGAGACAGTCTCAGGAACATATCATGGGAAGCGCAGACACACAAGAGAGTCTCAGGGACATATCACAGGAAGTGCAGACACACAAGAGACAGTCTCAGGGACATATCACAGGAAGTGCAGACACACAGGAGACAGTCTCAGGGACCTATCACAGGAAGCGCAGACACACAAGATACAGTCTCAGGGACATATCACAGGAAGTGCAGACACACAAGAGACAGTCTCAGGGACATATCACAGGAAGTGCAGACACACAAGAGACAGTCTCAGGGACCTATCACAGGAAATGCACACACACAGGAGACAGTCTCAGGGACCTATCACAGGAAGCTCAGACACACAAGAGACAGTCTCAGGGACATATCACAGGAAGCGCAGACACACAAGAGACAGTCTCAGGGACATATCACAGGAAGCGCAGACACACAAGAGACAGTCTCAGGGACATATCACGGGAAGCGCAGACACACAAGAGACAGTCTCAGGGACATATCACGTGAAGCGCAGACACACAAGAGACAGTTTCAGGGACATATCATGGGAAGCGCAGACACACAAGAGACAGTCTCAGAGACATATCACGGGAAGCGCAGACACACAAGAGACAGTCTCAGGGACATATCACAGGAAGTGCAGACACACAAGAGACAGTCTCAGGGACATATCACAGGAAGCGCAGACACACAAGAGACAGTCTCAGGGACATATCACAGGAAGTGCAGATACACAGGAGACAGTCTCAGGTACATATCACAGGAAGAGCAGACACACAAGAGACAGTCTCAGGGACATATCACAGGAAGCGCAGACACACAGGAGACAGTCTCCGGGACCTATCACAAGAAGCGCAGACACACAAGATACAGTCTCAGGGACATATCACAGGAAGCGCAGACACACAAGAGACAGTCTCAGGGACATATCACAGGAAGCGCAGACACACAAGAGACAGTCTCAGGGACATATCACGGGAAGCGCAGACACACAAGAGACAGTCTCAGGGACATATCACAGGAAGCGCAGACACACAAGAGACAGTCTCAGGGACATATCATGGGAAGCGCAGACACACAAGAGACAGTCTCAGGGACATATCACGGGAAGCGCAGACACACAAGAGACAGTCTCAGGGACATATCACAGGAAGCGCAGACACACAAGAGACAGTCTCAGGGACATATCACAGGAAGCGCAGACACACAAGAGACAGTCTCAGGGACATATCACAGGAAGTGCAGACACACAGGAGACAGTCTCAGGGACATATCACAGGAAGAGCAGACACACAAGAGACAGTCTCAGGGACCTATCACAGGAAGCGCAGACACACAAGAGACAGTCTCAGGGACCTATCACAGGAAGCGCAGACACACAAGAGACAGTCTCAGGGACCTATCACAGGAAGCGCAGACACACAAGAGACAGTCTCAGGGACCTATCACAGGAAGCGCAGAAACACAAGAGACAGTCTCAGGGCCATATCACAGGAA
The DNA here is from genome assembly GCA_031769625.1 of Taudactylus pleione. Classification (NCBI taxonomy): domain Eukaryota; kingdom Metazoa; phylum Chordata; class Amphibia; order Anura; family Myobatrachidae; genus Taudactylus; species Taudactylus pleione. The sequence goes on from JAUIMM010001090.1 coordinate 460,281, forward strand.
GCGCAGACACACAAGAGACAGTCTCAGGGACCTATCACAGGAAGTGCAGACACACAAGAGACAGTCTCAGGGACCTATCACAGGAAGCGCAGACACACAGGAGACAGTCTCAGGGACCTATCACAGGAAGCGCAGACACACAAGAGACAGTCTCAGGGACACATCACAGTAAGCGCAGACAGACAAGAGACAGTCTCAGGGACACATCACAGGAAGCGCAGACACACAGGAGACAGTCTCAGGGACATATCACAGGAAGCGCAGGCACACAAGAGACAGTCTCAGGGACATATCACAGGAAGCGCAGACACACAAGAGACAGTCTCAGTGACATATCACAGGAAGTGCAGACACACAAGAGACAGTCTCAGGGACATATCACAGGAAGCGCAGACACACAAGAGACAGTCTCAGGGACCTATCACAGGAAGCGCAGACACACAAGAGACAGTCTCAGGGACACATCACAGTAAGCTCAGACACACAAGAGACAGTCTCAGGGACACATCACAGGAAGTGCAGACACACAGGAGACAGTCTCAGGGACATATCACAGGAAGTGCAGACACATAGGAGACAGTCTCAGGGACATATCACAGGAAGTGCAGACACACAAGAGACAGTCTCAGGGACATATCACAGGAAGTGCAGACACACAAGAGACAGTCTCAGGGACCTATCACAGGAAGTGCAGACACACAAGAGACAGTCTCAAGGACACATCATAGGAAGCGCAGACACACAAGACACAGTCTCAGGGACACATCACAGGAAGCGCAGACACACAAGAGACAGTCTCAGGGACCTATCACAGGAAGCGCAGACACACAAGAGACAGTCTCAGGGACATATCACACAAAGCGCAGACACACAAGATACAGTCTCAGGGACCTATCACGGGAAGCGCAGACACACAGGAGACAGTCTCAGGGACATATCACGGGAAGCGCAGACACACAAGAGACAGTCTCAGGGACATATCACGGGAAGCGCAGACACACAGGAGACAGTCTCAGGGACATATCACAGGAAGCGCAGATACACAGGAGACAGTCTCAGGGACATATCACCGGAAGCGCAGACACACAAGAGACAGTCTCAGGGACATATCACAGGAAGCGCAGACACACAGGAGACAGTCTCAGGGACATATCACAGGAAGCGCAGACACACAAGAGACAGTCTCAGGGACATATCACAGGAAGCGCAGACACACAAGAGACAGTCTCAGGGACATATCACAGGAAGCGCAGACACACAAGAGACAGTCTCAGGGACATATCACAGGAAGCGCAGACACACAAGAGACAGTCTCAGGGACCTGTCACAGGAAGTGCAGACACACAAGAGACAGTCTCAGGGACCTATCACAGGAAGCGCAGACACACATGAGACAGTCTCAGGGACACATCACAGGAAGTGCAGACACACAGGAGACAGTCTCAGGGACACATCACAGGAAGCGCAGACACACAAGAGACAGTCTCAGGGACACATCACAGGAAGCGCAGACACACAAGAGACAGTCTCAGGGACATATCACAGGAAGCGCAGACACACAAGAGACAGTCTCAGGGACCTATCACAGGAAGCGCAGACACACAAGAGACAGTCTCAGGGACACATCACAGTAAGCGCAGACACACAAGAGACAGTCTCAGGGACACATCACAGGAAGCGCAGACACACAAGAGACAGTCTCAGGGACCTATCACAGGAAGCGCAGACACACAGGAGACAGTCTCAGGGACCTATCACAGGAAGCGCAGACCCACAAGAGACAGTCTCAGGGACACATCACAGTAAGCGCAGACACACAAGAGACAGTCTCAGGGACACATCACAGGAAGCGCAGACACACAGGAGACAGTCTCAGGGACATATCACAGGAAGCGCAGACACACAGGAGACAGTCTCAGGGACATATCACAGGAAGCGCAGACACACAAGAGACAGTCTCAGGGACATATCACAGGAAGCGCAGACACACAAGAGACAGTCTCAGGGACATATCACAGGAAGTGCAGACACACAAGAGACAGTCTCAGGGACATATCACAGGAAGCGCAGACACACAAGAGACAGTCTCAGGGACCTATCACAGGAAGCGCAGACACACAAGAGACAGTCTCAGGGACACATCACAGTAAGCGCAGACACACAAGAGACAGTCTCAGGGACACATCACAGGAAGTGCAGACACACAGGAGACAGTCTCAGGGACATATCACAGGAAGTGCAGACACATAGGAGACAGTCTCAGGGACATATCACAGGAAGTGCAGACACACAAGAGACAGTCTCAGGGACCTATCACAGGAAGCGCAGACACACAAGAGACAGTCTCAGGGACACATCACAGTAAGCGCAGACACACAAGAGACAGTCTCAGGGACCTATCACAGGAAGCGCAGACACACAAGAGACAGTCTCAGGGACATATCACAAGAAGTGCAGACACACAAGAGACAGTCTCAGGGACCTATCACAGGATGTGCAGACACACAAGAGACAGTCTCAAGGACACATCACAGGAAGCGCAGACACACAAGACACAGTCTCAGGGACACATCACAGGAAGCGCAGACACACAAGAGACAGTCTCAGAGACCTATCACAGGAAGCGCAGACACACAAGAGACAGTCTCAGGGACATATCACACAAAGCGCAGACACACAAGAGACAGTCTCAGGGACCTATCACGGGAAGCGCAGACACACAGGAGACAGTCTCAGGGACATATCACGGGAAGCGCAGACACACAAGAGAAAGTCTCAGGGACATATCACGGGAAGCGCAGACACACAGGAGACAGTCTCAGGGACATATCACAGGAAGCGCAGACACACAGGAGACAGTCTCAGGGACATATCACCGGAAGCGCAGACACACAAGAGACAGTCTCAGGGACATATCACAGGAAGCGCAGACACACAGGAGACAGTCTCAGGGACATATCACAGGAAGCGCAGACACACAAGAGACAGTCTCAGGGACATATCACAGGAAGCGCAGACACACAAGAGACAGTCTCAGGGACATATCACAGGAAGCGCAGACACACAAGAGACAGTCTCAGGGACATATCACAGGAAGCGCAGACACACAAGAGACAGTCTCAGGGACATGTCACAGGAAGTGCAGACACACAAGAGACAGTCTCAGGGACCTGTCACAGGAAGCGCAGACACACATGAGACAGTCTCAGGGACACATCACAGGAAGTGCAGACACACAGGAGACAGTCTCAGGGACATATCACAGGAAGCGCAGACACACAATAGACAGTCTCAGGGACATATCACAGGAAGCGCAGACACACAAGAGACAGTCTCAGGGACATATCACAGGAAGCGCAGACACACAAGAGACAGTCTCAGGGACCTATCACAGGAAGCGCAGACACACAAGAGACAGTCTCAGGGACACATCACAGTAAGCGCAGACACACAAGAGACAGTCTCAGGGACACATCACAGGAAGCGCAGACACACAGGAGACAGTCTCAGGGACATATCACAGGAAGTGCAGACACACAGGAGACAGTCTCAGGGACATATCACAGGAAGTGCAGACACACAGGAGACAGTCTCAGGGACATATCACAGGAAGTGCAGACACACAAGAGACAGTCTCAGGGACATATCACAGGAAGTGCAGACACACAAGAGACAGTCTCAGGGGCCTATCACAGGAAGCGCAGACACACAAGAGACAGTCTCAGGGACACATCACAGGAAGCGCAGACACACAAGACACAGTCTCAGGGACACATCACTGGAAGCGCAGACACACAAGAGACAGTCTCAGGGACCTATCACGGGAAGCGCAGACACACAAGAGACAGTCTCAGGGACATATCACGGGAAGCGCAGACACACAAGAGACAGTCTCAGGGACCTATCACGGGAAGCGCAGACACACAGGAGACAGTCTCAGGGACACATCACAGGAAGCGCAGACACACAAGAGACAGTCTCAGGGACCTATCACACAAAGCGCAGACACACAAGAGACAGTCTCAGGGACCTATCACGGGAAGCGCAGACACACAGGAGACAGTCTCAGGGACATATCACGGGAAGCGCAGACACACAAGAGACAGTCTCAGGGACATATCACGGGAAGCGCAGACACACAGGAGACAGTCTCAGGGACATATCACAGGAAGCGCAGACACACAGGAGACAGTCTCAGGGACATATCACAGGAAGCGCAGACACACAAGAGACAGTCTCAGGGACATATCACAGGAAGCGCAGACACACAGGAGACAGTCTCAGGGACATATCACAGGAAGCGCAGACACACAAGAGACAGTCTCAGGGACATATCACAGGAAGCGCAGACACACAAGAGACAGTCTCAGGGACATATCACAGGAAGCGCAGACACACAAGAGACAGTCTCAGGGACATATCACAGGAAGCGCAGACACACAAGAGACAGTCTCAGGGACATATCACAGGAATCGCAGACACACAAGAGACAGTCTCAGGGACATATCACAGGAAGCGCAGACACACAAGAGACAGTCTCAGGGACCTATCACGGGAAGCGCAGACACACAGGAGACAGTCTCAGGGACATATCACGGGAAGCGCAGACACACAAGAGACAGTCTCAGGGACACATCACAGGAAGCGCAGACACACAGGAGACAGTCTCAGGGACATATCACAGGAAGTGCAGACACACAGGAGACAGTCTCAGGGACATATCACAGGAAGCACAGACACACAGGCGACAGTCTCAGGGACATATCACAGGAAGTGCAGACACACAAGAGACAGTCTCAGGGACATATCACAGGAAGCGCAGACACACAAGAGACAGTCTCAGGGACCTATCACGGGAAGCGCAGACACACAGGAGACAGTCTCAGGGACCTATCACGGGAAGCGCAGACACACAAGAGACAGTCTCAGGGACATATCACAGGAAGCGCAGACACACAGGAGACAGTCTCAGGGACATATCACGGGAAGCGCAGACACACAGGAGAGAGTCTCAGGGACATATCACGGGAAGCGCAGACACACAAGAGACAGTCTCAGGGACATATCACGGGAAGCGCAGACACACAAGAGACAGTCTCAGGGACATATCACACAAAGCGCAGACACACAAGATACAGTCTCAGGGACCTATCACGGGAAGCGCAGACACACAGGAGACAGTCTCAGGGACATATCACGGGAAGCGCAGACACACAAGAGACAGTCTCAGGGACATATCACGGGAAGCGCAGACACACAGGAGACAGTCTCAGGGACATATCACAGGAAGCGCAGACACACAGGAGACAGTCTCAGGGACATATCACCGGAAGCGCAGACACACAAGAGACAGTCTCAGGGACATATCACAGGAAGCGCAGACACACAGGAGACAGTCTCAGGGACATATCACAGGAAGCGCAGACACACAAGAGACAGTCTCAGGGACATATCACAGGAAGCGCAGACACACAAGAGACAGTCTCAGGGACATATCACAGGAAGCGCAGACACACAAGAGACAGTCTCAGGGACATGTCACAGGAAGTGCAGACACACAAGAGACAGTCTCAGGGACCTATCACAGGAAGCGCAGACACACATGAGACAGTCTCAGGGACACATCACAGGAAGTGCAGACACACAGGAGACAGTCTCAGGGACACATCACAGGAAGCGCAGACACACAAGAGACAGTCTCAGGGACACATCACAGGAAGCGCAGACACACAAGAGACAGTCTCAGGGACATATCACAGGAAGCGCAGACACACAAGAGACAGTCTCAGGGACCTATCACAGGAAGCGCAGACACACAAGAGACAGTCTCAGGGACACATCACAGTAAGCGCAGACACACAAGAGACAGTCTCAGGGACACATCACAGGAAGCGCAGACACACAAGAGACAGTCTCAGGGACCTATCACAGGAAGCGCAGACACACAGGAGACAGTCTCAGGGACCTATCACAGGAAGCGCAGACACACAAGAGACAGTCTCAGGGACACATCACAGTAAGCGCAGACACACAAGAGACAGTCTCAGGGACACATCACAGGAAGCGCAGACACACAGGAGACAGTCTCAGGGACATATCACAGGAAGCGCAGATACACAGGAGACAGTCTCAGGGACATATCACAGGAAGCGCAGACACACAAGAGACAGTCTCAGGGACATATCACAGGAAGCGCAGACACACAAGAGACAGTCTCAGGGACATATCACAGGAAGCGCAGACACACAAGAGACAGTCTCAGGGACATATCACAGGAAGCGCAGACACACAAGAGACAGTCTCAGGGACATATCACTGGAAGCGCAGACACACAAGAGACAGTCTCAGGGACATATCACAGGAAGAGCAGACACACAAGAGACAGTCTCAGGGACACATCACAGGAAGTCCAGACACACAGGAGACAGTCTCAGGGACATATCACAGGAAGTGCAGACACATAGGAGACAGTCTCAGGGACATATCACAGGAAGTGCAGACACACAAGAGACAGTCTCAGGGACATATCACAGGAAGTGCAGACACACAAGAGACAGTCTCAGGGACCTATCACAGGATGTGCAGACACACAAGAGACAGTCTCAAGGACACATCACAGGAAGCGCAGACACACAAGACACAGTCTCAGGGACACATCACAGGAAGCGCAGACACACAAGAGACAGTCTCAGGGACCTATCACAGGAAGCGCAGACACACAAGAGACAGTCTCAGGGACATATCACACAAAGCGCAGACACACAAGAGACAGTCTCAGGGACCTATCACGGGAAGCGCAGACACACAGGAGACAGTCTCAGGGACATATCACGGGAAGCGCAGACACACAAGAGACAGTCTCAGGGACATATCACGGGAAGCGCAGACACACAAGAGACACTCTCAGGGACATATCACAGGAAGCGCAGATACACAGGAGACAGTCTCAGGGACATATCACCGGAAGCGCAGACACACAAGAGACAGTCTCAGGGACATATCACAGGAAGCGCAGACACACATGAGACAGTCTCAGGGACACATCACAGGAAGTGCAGACACACAGGAGACAGTCTCAGGGACATATCACAGGAAGCGCAGACACACAATAGACAGTCTCAGGGACATATCACAGGAAGCGCAGACACACAAGAGACAGTCTCAGGGACATATCACAGGAAGCGCAGACACACAAGAGACAGTCTCAGGGACCTATCACAGGAAGCGCAGACACACAAGAGACAGTCTCAGGGACACATCACAGTAAGCGCAGACACACAAGAGACAGTCTCAGGGACACATCACAGGAAGCGCAGACACACAGGAGACAGTCTCAGGGACATATCACAGGAAGTGCAGACACACAGGAGACAGTCTCAGGGACATATCACAGGAAGTGCAGACACACAGGAGACAGTCTCAGGGACATATCACAGGAAGTGCAGACACACAAGAGACAGTCTCAGGGACATATCACAGGAAGTGCAGACACACAAGAGACAGTCTCAGGGGCCTATCACAGGAAGCGCAGACACACAAGAGACAGTCTCAGGGACACATCACAGGAAGCGCAGACACACAAGACACAGTCTCAGGGACACATCACTGGAAGCGCAGACACACAAGAGACAGTCTCAGGGACCTATCACGGGAAGCGCAGACACACAAGAGACAGTCTCAGGGACATATCACGGGAAGCGCAGACACACAAGAGACAGTCTCAGGGACCTATCACGGGAAGCGCAGACACACAGGAGACAGTCTCAGGGACACATCACAGGAAGCGCAGACACACAAGAGACAGTCTCAGGGACATATCACAGGAAGCGCAGACACACAAGAGACAGTCTCAGGGACATATCACAGGAATCGCAGACACACAAGAGACAGTCTCAGGGACATATCACAGGAAGCGCAGACACACAAGAGACAGTCTCAGGGACCTATCACGGGAAGCGCAGACACACAGGAGACAGTCTCAGGGACATATCACGGGAAGCGCAGACACACAAGAGACAGTCTCAGGGACACATCACAGGAAGCGCAGACACACAGGAGACAGTCTCAGGGACATATCACAGGAAGTGCAGACACACAGGAGACAGTCTCAGGGACATATCACAGGAAGCACAGACACACAGGCGACAGTCTCAGGGACATATCACAGGAAGTGCAGACACACAAGAGACAGTCTCAGGGACATATCACAGGAAGCGCAGACACACAAGAGACAGTCTCAGGGACCTATCACGGGAAGCGCAGACACCACAGGAGACAGTCTCAGGGACCTATCACGGGAAGCGCAGACACACAAGAGACAGTCTCAGGGACATATCACAGGAAGCGCAGACACACAGGAGACAGTCTCAGGGACATATCACAGGAAGCGCAGACACACAGGAGAGAGTCTCAGGGACATATCACGGAAGCGCAGACACACAAGAGACAGTCTCAGGGACATATCACGGGAAGCGCAGACACACAAGAGACAGTCTCAGGGACATATCACACAAAGCGCAGACACACAAGATACAGTCTCAGGGACCTATCACGGGAAGCGCAGACACACAGGAGACAGTCTCAGGGACATATCACGGGAAGCGCAGACACACAAGAGACAGTCTCAGGGACATATCACGGGAAGCGCAGACACACAGGAGACAGTCTCAGGGACATATCACAGGAAGCGCAGACACACAGGAAACAGTCTCAGGGACATATCACCGGAAGCGCAGACACACAAGAGACAGTCTCAGGGACATATCACAGGAAGCGCAGACACACAGGAGACAGTCTCAGGGACATATCACAGGAAGCGCAGACACACAAGAGACAGTCTCAGGGACATATCACAGGAAGCGCAGACACACAAGAGACAGTCTCAGGGACATATCACAGGAAGTGCAGACACACAAGAGACAGTCTCAGGGACATGTCACAGGAAGTGCAGACACACAAGAGACAGTCTCAGGGACCTATCACAGGAAGCGCAGACACACATGAGACAGTCTCAGGGACACATCACAGGAAGTGCAGACACACAGGAGACAGTCTCAGGGACACATCACAGGAAGCGCAGACACACAAGAGACAGTCTCAGGGACACATCACAGGAAGCGCAGACACACAAGAGACAGTCTCAGGGACATATCACAGGAAGCGCAGACACACAAGAGACAGTCTCAGGGACCTATCACAGGAAGCGCAGACACACAAGAGACAGTCTCAGGGACACATCACAGTAAGCGCAGACACACAAGAGACAGTCTCAGGGACACATCACAGGAAGCGCAGACACACAAGAGACAGTCTCAGGGACCTATCACAGGAAGCGCAGACACACAGGAGACAGTCTCAGGGACCTATCACAGGAAGCGCAGACACACAAGAGACAGTCTCAGGGACACATCACAGTAAGCGCAGACACACAAGAGACAGTCTCAGGGACACATCACAGGAAGCGCAGACACACAGGAGACAGTCTCAGGGACATATCACAGGAAGCGCAGATACACAGGAGACAGTCTCAGGGACATATCACAGGAAGCGCAGACACACAAGAGACAGTCTCAGGGACATATCACAGGAAGCGCAGACACACAAGAGACAGTCTCAGGGACATATCACAGGAAGCGCAGACACACAAGAGACAGTCTCAGGGACATATCACAGGAAGCGCAGACACACAAGAGACAGTCTCAGGGACATATCACTGGAAGCGCAGACACACAAGAGACAGTCTCAGGGACATATCACAGGAAGAGCAGACACACAAGAGACAGTCTCAGGGACACATCACAGGAAGTCCAGACACACAGGAGACAGTCTCAGGGACATATCACAGGAAGTGCAGACACATAGGAGACAGTCTCAGGGACATATCACAGGAAGTGCAGACACACAAGAGACAGTCTCAGGGACATATCACAGGAAGTGCAGACACACAAGAGACAGTCTCAGGGACCTATCACAGGATGTGCAGACACACAAGAGACAGTCTCAAGGACACATCACAGGAAGCGCAGACACACAAGACACAGTCTCAGGGACACATCACAGGAAGCGCAGACACACAAGAGACAGTCTCAGGGACCTATCACAGGAAGCGCAGACACACAAGAGACAGTCTCAGGGACATATCACACAAAGCGCAGACACACAAGAGACAGTCTCAGGGACCTATCACGGGAAGCGCAGACACACAGGAGACAGTCTCAGGGACATATCACGGGAAGCGCAGACACACAAGAGACAGTCTCAGGGACATATCACGGGAAGCGCAGACACACAAGAGACACTCTCAGGGACATATCACAGGAAGCGCAGATACACAGGAGACAGTCTCAGGGACATATCACCGGAAGCGCAGACACACAAGAGACAGTCTCAGGGACATATCACAGGAAGCGCAGACACACATGAGACAGTCTCAGGGACACATCACAGGAAGTGCAGACACACAGGAGACAGTCTCAGGGACATATCACAGGAAGCGCAGACACACAATAGACAGTCTCAGGGACATATCACAGGAAGCGCAGACACACAAGAGACAGTCTCAGGGACATATCACAGGAAGCGCAGACACACAAGAGACAGTCTCAGGGACCTATCACAGGAAGCGCAGACACACAAGAGACAGTCTCAGGGACACATCACAGTAAGCGCAGACACACAAGAGACAGTCTCAGGGACACATCACAGGAAGCGCAGACACACAGGAGACAGTCTCAGGGACATATCACAGGAAGTGCAGACACACAGGAGACAGTCTCAGGGACATATCACAGGAAGTGCAGACACACAGGAGACAGTCTCAGGGACATATCACAGGAAGTGCAGACACACAAGAGACAGTCTCAGGGACATATCACAGGAAGTGCAGACACACAAGAGACAGTCTCAGGGGCCTATCACAGGAAGCGCAGACACACAAGAGACAGTCTCAGGGACACATCACAGGAAGCGCAGACACACAAGACACAGTCTCAGGGACACATCACTGGAAGCGCAGACACACAAGAGACAGTCTCAGGGACCTATCACGGGAAGCGCAGACACACAAGAGACAGTCTCAGGGACATATCACGGGAAGCGCAGACACACAAGAGACAGTCTCAGGGACCTATCACGGGAAGCGCAGACACACAGGAGACAGTCTCAGGGACACATCACAGGAAGCGCAGACACACAAGAGACAGTCTCAGGGACATATCACAGGAAGCGCAGACACACAAGAGACAGTCTCAGGGACATATCACAGGAATCGCAGACACACAAGAGACAGTCTCAGGGACATATCACAGGAAGCGCAGACACACAAGAGACAGTCTCAGGGACCTATCACGGGAAGCGCAGACACACAGGAGACAGTCTCAGGGACATATCACGGGAAGCGCAGACACACAAGAGACAGTCTCAGGGACACATCACAGGAAGCGCAGACACACAGGAGACAGTCTCAGGGACATATCACAGGAAGTGCAGACACACAGGAGACAGTCTCAGGGACATATCACAGGAAGCACAGACACACAGGCGACAGTCTCAGGGACATATCACAGGAAGTGCAGACACACAAGAGACAGTCTCAGGGACATATCACAGGAAGCGCAGACACACAAGAGACAGTCTCAGGGACCTATCACGGGAAGCGCAGACACACAGGAGACAGTCTCAGGGACCTATCACGGGAAGCGCAGACACACAAGAGACAGTCTCAGGGACATATCACAGGAAGCGCAGACACACAGGAGACAGTCTCAGGGACATATCACAGGAAGCGCAGACACACAGGAGAGAGTCTCAGGGACATATCACGGGAAGCGCAGACACACAAGAGACAGTCTCAGGGACATATCACGGGAAGCGCAGACACACAAGAGACAGTCTCAGGGACATATCACACAAAGCGCAGACACACAAGATACAGTCTCAGGGACCTATCACGGGAAGCGCAGACACACAGGAGACAGTCTCAGGGACATATCACGGGAAGCGCAGACACACAAGAGACAGTCTCAGGGACATATCACGGGAAGCGCAGACACACAGGAGACAGTCTCAGGGACATATCACAGGAAGCGCAGACACACAGGAAACAGTCTCAGGGACATATCACCGGAAGCGCAGACACACAAGAGACAGTCTCAGGGACATATCACAGGAAGCGCAGACACACAGGAGACAGTCTCAGGGACATATCACAGGAAGCGCAGACACACAAGAGACAGTCTCAGGGACATATCACAGGAAGCGCAGACACACAAGAGACAGTCTCAGGGACATATCACAGGAAGTGCAGACACACAAGAGACAGTCTCAGGGACATGTCACAGGAAGTGCAGACACACAAGAGACAGTCTCAGGGACCTATCACAGGAAGCGCAGACACACATGAGACAGTCTCAGGGACACATCACAGGAAGTGCAGACACACAGGAGACAGTCTCAGGGACACATCACAGGAAGCGCAGACACACAAGAGACAGTCTCAGGGACACATCACAGGAAGCGCAGACACACAAGAGACAGTCTCAGGGACATATCACAGGAAGCGCAGACACACAAGAGACAGTCTCAGGGACCTATCACAGGAAGCGCAGACACACAAGAGACAGTCTCAGGGACACATCACAGTAAGCGCAGACACACAAGAGACAGTCTCAGGGACACATCACAGGAAGCGCAGACACACAAGAGACAGTCTCAGGGACCTATCACAGGAAGCGCAGACACACAGGAGACAGTCTCAGGGACCTATCACAGGAAGCGCAGACACACAAGAGACAGTCTCAGGGACACATCACAGTAAGCGCAGACACACAAGAGACAGTCTCAGGGACACATCACAGGAAGCGCAGACACACAGGAGACAGTCTCAGGGACATATCACAGGAAGCGCAGATACACAGGAGACAGTCTCAGGGACATATCACAGGAAGCGCAGACACACAAGAGACAGTCTCAGGGACATATCACAGGAAGCGCAGACACACAAGAGACAGTCTCAGGGACATATCACAGGAAGCGCAGACACACAAGAGACAGTCTCAGGGACATATCACACGAAGCGCAGACACACAAGAGACAGTCTCAGGGACATATCACTGGAAGCGCAGACACACAAGAGACAGTCTCAGGGACATATCACAGGAAGAGCAGACACACAAGAGACAGTCTCAGGGACACATCACAGGAAGTGCAGACACACAGGAGACAGTCTCAGGGACATATCACAGGAAGTGCAGACACATAGGAGACAGTCTCAGGGACATATCACAGGAAGTGCAGACACACAAGAGACAGTCTCAGGGACATATCACAGGAAGTGCAGACACACAAGAGACAGTCTCAGGGACCTATCACAGGATGTGCAGACACACAAGAGACAGTCTCAAGGACACATCACAGGAAGCGCAGACACACAAGACACAGTCTCAGGGACACATCACAGGAAGCGCAGACACACAAGAGACAGTCTCAGGGACCTATCACAGGAAGCGCAGACACACAAGAGACAGTCTCAGGGACATATCACACAAAGCGCAGACACACAAGAGACAGTCTCAGGGACCTATCACGGGAAGCGCAGACACACAGGAGACAGTCTCAGGGACATATCACGGGAAGCGCAGACACACAAGAGACAGTCTCAGGGACATATCACGGGAAGCGCAGACACACAAGAGACACTCTCAGGGACATATCACAGGAAGCGCAGATACACAGGAGACAGTCTCAGGGACATATCACCGGAAGCGCAGACACACAAGAGACAGTCTCAGGGACATATCACAGGAAGCGCAGACACACATGAGACAGTCTCAGGGACACATCACAGGAAGTGCAGACACACAGGAGACAGTCTCAGGGACATATCACAGGAAGCGCAGACACACAATAGACAGTCTCAGGGACATATCACAGGAAGCGCAGACACACAAGAGACAGTCTCAGGGACATATCACAGGAAGCGCAGACACACAAGAGACAGTCTCAGGGACCTATCACAGGAAGCGCAGACACACAAGAGACAGTCTCAGGGACACATCACAGTAAGCGCAGACACACAAGAGACAGTCTCAGGGACACATCACAGGAAGCGCAGACACACAGGAGACAGTCTCAGGGACATATCACAGGAAGTGCAGACACACAGGAGACAGTCTCAGGGACATATCACAGGAAGTGCAGACACACAGGAGACAGTCTCAGGGACATATCACAGGAAGTGCAGACACACAAGAGACAGTCTCAGGGACATATCACAGGAAGTGCAGACACACAAGAGACAGTCTCAGGGGCCTATCACAGGAAGCGCAGACACACAAGAGACAGTCTCAGGGACACATCACAGGAAGCGCAGACACACAAGACACAGTCTCAGGGACACATCACTGGAAGCGCAGACACACAAGAGACAGTCTCAGGGACCTATCACGGGAAGCGCAGACACACAAGAGACAGTCTCAGGGACATATCACGGGAAGCGCAGACACACAAGAGACAGTCTCAGGGACCTATCACGGGAAGCGCAGACACACAGGAGACAGTCTCAGGGACACATCACAGGAAGCGCAGACACACAAGAGACAGTCTCAGGGACCTATCACACAAAGCGCAGACACACAAGAGATAGTCTCAGGGACCTATCACGGGAAGCGCAGACACACAGGAGACAGTCTCAGGGACATATCACGGGAAGCGCAGACACACAAGAGACAGTCTCAGGGACATATCACGGGAAGCGCAGACACACAGGAGACAGTCTCAGGGACATATCACAGGAAGCGCAGACACACAGGAGACAGTCTCAGGGACATATCACAGGAAGCGCAGACACACAAGAGACAGTCTCAGGGACATATCACAGGAAGCGCAGACACACAGGAGACAGTCTCAGGGACATATCACAGGAAGCGCAGACACACAAGAGACAGTCTCAGGGACATATCACAGGAAGCGCAGACACACAAGAGACAGTCTCAGGGACATATCACAGGAAGCGCAGACACACAAGAGACAGTCTCAGGGACATATCACAGGAAGCGCAGACACACAAGAGACAGTCTCAGGGACATATCACGGGAAGCGCAGACACACAAGAGACAGTCTCAGGGACATATCACAGGAAGCGCAGACACACAAGAGACAGTCTCAGGGACCTATCACGGGAAGCGCAGACACACAGGAGACAGTCTCAGGGACATATCACGGGAAGCGCAGACACACAAGAGACAGTCTCAGGGACACATCACAGGAAGCGCAGACACACAGGAGACAGTCTCAGGGACATATCACAGGAAGTGCAGACACACAGGAGACAGTCTCAGGGACATATCACAGGAAGTACAGACACACAGGCGACAGTCTCAGGGACATATCACAGGAAGTGCAGACACACAAGAGACAGTCTCAGGGACATATCACAGGAAGTGCAGACACACAAGAGACAGTCTCAGGGACCTATCACGGGAAGCGCAGACACACAGGAGACAGTCTCAGGGACCTATCACGGGAAGCGCAGACACACAAGAGACAGTCTCAGGGACATATCACAGGAAGCGCAGACACACAAGAGACAGTCTCAGGGACATATCACAGGAAGCGCAGACACACAGGAGACAGTCTCAGGGACATATCACAGGAAGCGCAGACACACAGGAGACAGTCTCAGGGACATATCACAGGAAGCGCAGGCACACAAGAGACAGTCTCAGGGACATATCACAGGAAGCGCAGACACACAGGAGACAGTCTCAGGGACATATCACAGGAAACGCAGACACACAAGAGACAGTCTCAGGGACATATCACAGGAAGCGCAGACACACAAGAGACAGTCTCAGGGACATATCACAGGAAGCGCAGACACACAAGAGACAATCTCAGGGACATATCACAGGAAGCGCAGACACACAAGAGACAGTCTCAGGGACATATCACAGGAAGCGCAGACACACAAGAGACAGTCTCAGGGACATATCACTGGAAGCGCAGACACACAAGAGACAGTCTCAGGGACATATCACAGGAAGAGCAGACACACAAGAGACAATCTCAGGGACATATCACAAGAAGTGCAGACACACAAGAGACAGTCTCAGGGCCATATCACAGGAAGTGCAGACACACAAGAGACAGTCTCAGAGACCTATCACTGGAAGTGCAGACACACAAGAGACAGTCTCAGGGACCTATCACGGGAAGCGCAGACACATAGAAGACAGTCTCAGGGACATATCACAGGAAGTGCAGACACACAAGAGACAGTCTCAGGGACATATCACAGGAAGCGCAGACACACAAGAGACAGTCTCAGGGACATATCACAGGAAGATTTGCCCATTTGTCTCTCCTCACACCCTTCCCACAGAAAGCTTCTATCCTGGTCTCCTTCTAGGAGATGACAATCAGCATCTAACTTCCTGCAGAGACAGAGATGCTGGTCATGTCATATTCAGGCATATTCAAGAAGTGCATTTTCTCTACAAAATATACATTTACCATATAGTGCATAGCCTATTAAACATACGTTGCTTCATTGCAAATCAGCTGCAGTGCATTACAGCAATACATATATACTTTAATACAGTTTATTATGAACCATGTGCAGTGTGCTTTTACACTGTGTCCTGTGTCTAACTGTGTCAGCGCTTGCCGCAGTGGGAGCTGGCTCTCCCTGTCTCCCAGCATGCAGCCACACTCTACCCACACTCCCCCAGTGCAGCCACACTCTACCTACACTCCCCCAGTGCAGCCACACTCTACCTACACTCCCCCAGTGCAGCCACACTCTACCTACACTCCCCCAGTGCAGCCACACTCTACCTACACTCCCAGCGTGCAGCCACACTCTACCTACACTCCCCCAGTGCAGCCACACTCTACCTACACTCCCCCAGTGCAGCCACACTCCACCAACACTCCCCCAGTGCAGCCACACTCGACCTACACTCCCCCAGTGCAGCCACACTCCCCCAGTGCAGTCACGCTGTACCCACACTCCCCCAGTGCAGCCACACTCTACCCACACTCCCCCAGAGCAGCCACACTCTACCTACACTCCCAGCGTGCAGCCACACTCTACCTACACTCCCCCAGTGCAGCCACACTCTACCCACACTCCCCCAGTGCAGCCACACTCTACCCACACTCCCCCAGTGCAGCCACACTCTACCCACACTCCCAGCGTGCAGCCACACTCTACCTACACTCCCCCAGTGCAGCCACACTCTACCTACACTCCCCCAGTGCAGCCACACTCTACCTAAACTCCCCCAGTGCAGCCACACTCTACACACACTCCCCCAGTGCAGCCACACTCTACCTACACTCCCCCAGTGCAGCCACACTCTACCCACACTCCGCCAGTGCAGCCACACTCTACCCACACTCCCACAGTGCAGCCACACTCTACCTACACTCCCCCAGTGCAGCCACACTCTACCTACACTCCCCCAGTGCAGCCATACTCTACCTACACTCCACAAGTGCAGCCACAGTCTACCCACACTCCCCCAGTGCAGCCACACTACCTACACTCCCCCAGTGCAGCCACACTCTACCCACATTCCCCCAGTGCAGCCACACTCTAACCACACTCCCCCAGTGCAGCCACACTCTACCCACACTCCCCCAGTGCAGCCACACTCTACCCACACTCCCCCAGTGCAGCCACACTCTACCCACACTCCCCCAGTGCAGCCACACTCTACCCACACTCCCCCAGTGCAGCCACACTCTACCCACACTCCCACAGTGCAGCCACACTCTACCCACACTCCCACAGTGCAGCCACACTCTACCCACACTCCCCCAGTGCAGCAGGTCCAGGCCGCGGCATCTAAAACAATAAAAGCACACTTATTAACACAGCGCCTAGCGAAGAGTATACATTTACAATGGGCGCCTGGCGCCTTTTGTCCTTTTATAAATGGTGCCGCAGTACAGGTGTTAACCCCTTCAGTGTCGCGGCCGCCATTATACACGTGGGGCCGGCCTCCAGCCACAATACGATGTCAGGAAGGTGACATTTTGCCATGTTTTGAGATCAGAGGATCGCGGGAAGACCTAAACCGGGACTCAGGTGCAACCCAGAACCGCTAAGTTTGGGTGTTTTGCCTACCATGGAAACCGAACCGCACAGCTTTGTTTGTTATGATATGAAGTAAGGAGGGGAGTTTTCCTAAATTATATTTTCTTGAAATAAATGTGAGTAATTATTTGATTTTCTTTTTATAAAAACATATTATTGAAATGCGATATAGAGAAATGCAGCTGACAGTGGGCCTGATTCACTTCTGATCGCAGCTGCAATTACGCATGCAATCGGCCAATTGTTGCATTCTGCGCATACATAGACATCACAGTACGCGACTGGCAGTGACTACGCAAACCTACGGCAGAGTGACGGACCGGAAGCCGTGTTTGTGTAAGGTGACGGTGGCTGGTCAGTGGAACACAGGCGTGCCAGTGCGTTTAAACGCCGTTGCAGGGGCGTGCATAAATTATCCACTGCAATGCCGGTAGCAGCTTGAGAACTCATTGCGTGCGCTGAAGTTAGCAATTTCTGAGTAAGGTCAGACCTTGTGCAAGTGTACGTGAGGCTGCGATGGTACCGATGGTTCCGCTGTCTTGCTAAACGTTATGGATGTGTAAGGTAAGGTGGGCGTTCTTATGTAGTGCTGCCAAGGCAGAGTGATCACGCAGTCTCACTATCGCAGTGAGACTGCGTGCGTAATTGCTAATGCAATCGCAGTTGCATTCCTTACCGAATAAGCCCCAGTATCAGTGAACAACAGTAAAGGCGAGTATCGTACAGTCCTCCCTCATCCCCCAACATGGTCAATCTGTCATTATTGGCAGATTGACCGGCATATTAAGGCGATGTTTGATGTCGGAAAATACCAGCGGGAGCACACAGCGCTGGTCGTTTCCGTCATTTTCATGCCCGATTTCTGCATGATTAATGAGCGATTGAACGATATCGTTATAGTTCAATCGCTCATTTTAATTGGCAAGAGGTTACCTGCCTTAAAGCTGCTCTAAGAATCCAAACTGAGGAACAGAAGTAACAAAATACAAGACTAGTGTCAGATCATTTTCATTTAAATTAGAAAAGCAGAAGACAAAGAAAAAAGGAGAACTGGCTCCAGTTCCCAGACTATGAGAAAGGACTCGAAAGAGATGGATACATGTGATTACATCCTCTAGGGGGAGACAGCCAGGTCAGCACTGCAGGAGGTGGGGGGAGGCCGAGGTGGGTGAGATGATCAGTAGTAGGAGGAGAGACATGGGAGAGCTCATACTACATCCTCTAGGGGGAGGCAGCCAGGTCAGCACTGCAGGAGGTGGGGGGAGGCAGAGGTGGGTGAGATGATCAGTGGTAGGAGGAGAGACATGGGAGAGATCATACTACATCCTCTAGGGGGAGGCAGCCAGGTCAGCACTGCAGGAGGTGGGGGGAGGCAGAGGTGGGTGAGGTGATCAGCGGTAGGAGGAGAGACATGGGAGAGATCATACTACATCCTCTAGGGGAAGGCAGCCAGGTCAGCACTGCAGGAGGTGGGGGGAGGCAGATGTGGGTGAGGTGATCAGCGGTAGGAGTATAGACATGGGAGAGCTCATACTACATCCTCTAGGGGGAGACAGCCAGGTCAGCACTGCAGGAGGCGGGGGGGAGGCAGAGGTGGGTGAGACGTTCAGCGATAGGAGGAGAAACATGGGAGAGATCATACTACATCCTCTAGGGGGAGGCAGCCAGGTCAGCACTACAGGAGGTGGGGGGAGGCAGATGTGGGTGAGGTGATCAGCGGTAGGAGGAGAGACATGGGAGAGATCATACTACATCCTCTAGGGGGAGACAGCCAGGTCAGCACTGCAGGAGGCAGAGGGAGGCAGATGTGGGTGAGACAATCAGCGGTAGGAGGAGAGACATGGGAGAGATCATACTACATCCTCTAGGGGGAGGCAGCCAGGTCAGCACTGTAGGAGGCAGAGGGAGGCAGATGTGGGTGAGACGATCAGCGGTAGGAGGAGAGACATGGGAGAGATCATACTACATCCTCTAGGGGGACGCAGCCAAGTCAGCACTGCAGGAGGTGGGGGGAGGCAGAGGTGGGTGATATGATCAGCGGTAGGAGGAGAGACATGGGATAGATCATACTACATCCTCTAGGGGGAGGCAGCCAAGTCAGCACTGCAGGAGGTGGGGGGAGGCAGATGTGGGTGAGACAATCAGCGGTAGGATGAGAGACATGGGAGAGATCATACTACATCCTCTAGGGGGAGACAGCCAGGTCAGCACTGCAGGAGGCGGGGGAGGCAGATGTGGGTGAGACGTTCAGCGGTAGGAGCAGAGATATGGGAGAGATCATACTACATCCTCTAGGGGGAGGCAGCCAGGTCAGCACTGCACGAGGCGGGAGGAGGCAGAGGTGGGTGAGACGTTCAGCGGTAGGAGGAGAGACATGGGAGAGGTCATACTACATCCTCTAGGGGGAGGCAGCCAGGTCAGCACTGCACGAGGTGGGAGGAGGCAGAGGTGGGTGAGACGATCAGCGATAGGAGGAGAGACATGGGAGAGATCATACTACATCCTCTAGGGGGAGACAGCCAGGTCAGCACTGTAGGAGGCAGAGGGAGGCAGATGTTGGTGAGATGATCAGCGGGAGGAGGAGAGACATGGGAGAGATCATACTACATCCTCTAGGGAAGGCAGCCAGGTCAGCACTGCAGGAGGCGGAGGGAGGCAGAGGTGGGTGAGACGTTCAGCAGTAGGAGGAGAAACATGGGAGAGATCATACTACATCCTCTAGGGGAGGCAGCCAGGTCAGCACTGCAGGAGGCGGGGGGATTCAGAGGTGGGTGAGACGTTTAGCGGTAGGAGGAGAAACATGGGAGATATCATACTACATCCTCTAGGGGGAGGCAGTCAGCTCTGCACTGCAGGAGGTGGGAGGAGGGAGAGGTGGGTGAGATAATCAGCCATTGGAGCAGAGACATGGGAGAGATCATACTACATCCTCTAGTGCAAGGCAGCCAGGTCAGCACTGCAGGAGGTGGGGGGAGGCAGAGGTGGTTAAGACGATCAGCCGTTGGAGCAGAGACATTGGAGAGATCATACTACATCCTCTAGGGGGAGACAGCCAGGTCAGCACTGCAGTAGGCAGGGGGAGGCAGATGTGGATGAGATGATCAGTGGTAGGAGGAGAGACATGGGAGAGATCATACTACATCCTCTAGGGGGAGACAGCCAAGTCAGCACTGCAGGAGGTGGGGGGAGGCAGATGTGGGTGAGATGATCATCGGTAGGAGGAGAGACATGGGAAAGATCATACTACATCCTCTAGGGGGAGGCAGCCAGGTCAGCACTGCACGAGGCGGGGGGAGGCAGAGGTGGGTGAGACATTCAGCGGTAGGAGAAGAAACATGGGAGAGATCATACTACATACTCTAGGGGGAGACAGCCAGGTCAGCACTGCAGGAGGCGGGGGGAGGCAGAGGTGGGTGAGACATTCAGCGGTAGGAGCAGAGACATGGGAGAGACCATACTACATCCTATAGGGTGAGACAGCCAGGTCAGCACTGCAGGAGGTGGGGGGATGCAGAGGTGGGTGAGACGATCAGCGGTAGGAGGAGAGACATGGGCGAGATCATACTACATCCTCTAGGGGGAGGCAGTCAGCTCTGCACTGCAGGAGGTGGGAGGAGGGAGAGGTGGGTGAGATGATCAGCGGGAGTAGGAGAGACATGGGAGAGATCATACTACATCCTCTAGGGGAGGCAGCCAGGTCAGCACTGCAGGAGGCGGGGGAGGAAGAGGTGGGTGAGACGTTTAGCGGTAGGAGGAAAAAAATGGGAGATATCATACTACATCCTCTAGGGGGAGGCAGTCAGCTCTGCACTGCAGGAGGTGGGAGGAGGGAGAGGTGGGTGAGATGATCAGCTGTTGGAGCAGAGACATGGGAGAGATCATACTACACCCTCTAGTGGGAGGCAGCCAGGTCAGCACAGCAGGAGGTGGGGGGAGGCAGAGGTGGTTGAGACGATCAGCCGTTGGAGCAGAGACATGGGAGAGATCATACTACATCCTCTAGGGGGAGACAGCCAGGTCAGCACTGCAGGAGGCGGGGGGAGGCAGAGGTGGGTGAGACGATCAGCGGTAGGAGGAGAGACATGGGAGAGATCATACTACATCCTCTAGGGGGAGACAGCCAGGTCAGCACTGCAGGAGGCGGGGGAGGCAGAGGTGGGTGAGACGTTTAGCGGTAGGAGGAGAAACATGGGAGATATCATACTACATCCTCTAGTGGGAGACAGCCAGGTCAGCACTGCAGGAGGTGGGGGGAGGCAGAGGTGGTTGAGATGATCAGCCGTTGGAGCAGAGACATGGGAGAGATCATACTACATCCTACAGGGGGAGGCAACGATGGGTGAGACAATCAGCGGTAGGAGGAGAGACATGGGAGAGATCATATTACATCCTCTAGGGGGAGACAGCCAGGTCAGCACTGCAGGAGGCGGGGGGAGGCAGATGTGGGTGAGACTTTCAGCGGTAGGAGGAGAAACATGGGAGAGATCATACTACATGCTCTAGGGGGAGACAGCCAGGTCAGCACTGCATGAGGTGGGGGGAGGCAGATGTGGGTGAGATGATCAGCGGTAGGAGGAGATACATGGGAGAGATCATACTACCTCCTCTAGGGGGAGACAGACAGGTCAGCACTGGTGAGATGTTCAGCGGTAGGAGGAGAGACATGGGAGAGGTCATACTACATCCTCTAGGGGGAGGCAGCCAAGTCAGCATTGCAGGAGGCGGGGGGAGGCAGAGGTAGGTGAGACTTTCAGCGGTAGGAGGAGAAACATGGGAGAGATCATACTACATCCTCTAGGGGGAAACAGCCAGGTCAGCACTGCAGGAGGCGGGGGGAGGCAGAGGTGGGTGAGATGATCAGCGGTAGGAGGAGAGACATGGGAGAGGTCATACTACATCCTCTAGGGGGAGGCAGCCAAGTCAGCATTGCAGGAGGCGGGTGGAGGCAGAGGTAGGTGAGATTTTCAGCGGTAGGAGGAGAAACATGGGAGAGATCATACTACATCCTCTAGGGGGAGGCAGCCAGGTCAGCACTGCAGGAGGCTGGGGGAGGCAGAGGTGGGTGAGACGTTCAGCAATAGGAGGAGAAACATGGGAGAGATCATACTACATCCTCTAGGGGGAGGCACCCAGGTCAGCACTGCAGGAGGTGGGGGGAGGCAGAGGTGGGTGAGATGATCAGCGGTAGGAGGAGAGACATTGGAGAGATCATTCTACATCCTCTAGGGGGAGGCAGCCAGGTCAGCACTGCATGAGGCAGGGGGAGGCAGAGGTGGGTGAGACTTTCAGTGGTAGGAGGAGAAACATGGGAGAGATCATACTACATGCTATAGGGGGAGACAGCCAGGTCAGCACTGCAGAAGGTAGTGGGAGGCCGAGGTGGGTGAGATGATCAGCGGTAGGAGGAGAGACATGGGAGAGGTCATACTACATCCTCTAGGGGGAGGCAGCCAAGTCAGCATTGCAGGAGGCGGGGGGAGGCAGAGGTGGGTGAGACATTCAGCGGTAGGATGAGAAACATGGGAGAGATCATACTACATCCTCTAGGGGGAGACAGCCAGGTCAGCACTGCAGGAGGTGGGGGGAGGCAGAGGTGGGTGAGACGATCAGCGGTAGGAGGAGAGACATGGGAGAGATCATACTACATCCTCTAGGGGGAGACAGCCAGGTCAGCACTGCAGGAGGCGGGGGGAGGCAGATGTGGGTGAGATGATCAGCGGTAGGAGGAGAGACATGGGAGAGATCATACTACATGCTCTAGGGGGAGACAGCCAGGTCAGCACTGCAGGAGGCGGGAGGAGGGAGAGGTGGGTGAGATGATCAGCGGTAGGAGGAGAGACATGGGAGAGATCATACTACATCCTATAGGCGTAGGCAGCCAGGTCAGCACTGCAGGAGGCAGTGGGAGGCCGAGGTGGGTGAGATGATCAGCGGTAGGAGGAGAGACATGGGATAGGTCATACTACATCCTCTAGGGGGAGGCAGCCAAGTCAGCATTGCAGGAGGCGGGTGGAGGCAGAGGTGGGAGAGACATTCAGCGGTAGGATGAGAAACATGGGAGAGATCATACTACATCCTCTAGGGGGAGACAGCAAGGTCAGCACTGCAGGAGGTGGGGAGAGGCAGATGTGGGTGAGACGATCAGCGGTAGGAGGAGAAACATGGGAGAGATCATACTACTTCCTCTAGGGGGAGACAGCCAGGTCAGCACTGCAGGAGGCGGGGGAGGCAGATGTGGGTGAGACGATCAGCGGTAGGAGGAGAAACATGGGAGAGATCATACTACATCCTCTAGGGAGAGGAAGCCAGGTCAGCACTGCAGGAGGCGGGGGAGGCAGATGTGGATGAGACATTCAGTGATAGGAGGAGAGATATGGGAGAGATCATAGTACATCCTCTAGGGGGAGGCAGCCAGGTCAGCACTGCAGGAGGTGGGGGGAGGAAGAGGTGGGTGAGATGATCAGTGGTAGGAGGAGAGACATGGGAGAGATCATATTACAACCTCTAGGGGGAGGCAGTAAGCTCTGCACTGCAGGAGGTGGGGGGAGGGAGAGGTGGGTGAGATGATCAGCGGTAGGAGGAGAGACATGGGAGAGATCATACTACATCCTCTAGGGGGAGACAGCCAGGTCAGCACTGCAGGAGGTGTGGGGAGGCTGAGGTGGGTGAGACGATCAGCGGTAGGAGGAGAAACATGGGAGAGATCATACTACATCCTCTAGGGGGAGACAACCAGGTCAGCACTGCATGAGGCAAGGGGAGGCAGAGGTGGATGAGACATTCTGCGGTAGGAGGAGAGACATGGGAGCGATCATTCTACATCCTCTAGGGGTAGACAGCCAGGTCAGCACTGCAGGAGGTGGGGGGAGGCAGAGGTGGGTGAGATGATCAGTGGTAGGAGGAGAAACATGGGAGAGATCATACTACATCCTCTAGGGGGAGACAGCCAGGTCAGCACTGCATGAGGCAGGGGGAGGCAGAGGTGGGTGAGATATTCAGCGGTAGGAGGAGAGACATGGGAGAGATCATACTACATCCTCTAGGGGGAGACAGCCAGGTCAGCACTGCATGAGGCAGGGGGAGGCAGAGGTGGGTGAGACTTTCAGCAGTAGGAGGAGAAACATGGGAGGGATCATACTACATGCTCTAGGGGGAGACAGCCAGGTCAGCACTGCAGGAGGCAGTGGGAGGCCGAGGTGGATGAGATGATCAGCGGTAGGAGGAGAGACATGGGAGAGGTCATACTACATCCTCTAGGGGGAGGCAGCCAAGTCAGCATTGCAGGAGGTGGGGGGAGGCAGAGGTGGGTGAGACATTCAGCGGTAGGATGAGAGACATGGGAGAGATCATACTACATCCTCTAGGGGGAGGCTGCCAGGTCAGCACTGCACGAGGCGGGAGGAGGCAGAGGTGGGTGAGACGTTCAGCGGTAGGAGGAGAGACATGGGAGAGGTCATACTACATACTCTAGGGGGAGGCAGCCAGGTCAGCACTGCACGAGGCGGGAGGAGGCAGAGGTGGGTGAGACGATCAGCGATAGGAGGAGAGACATGGGAGAGATCATACTACATCCTCTAGGGGGAGACAGCCAGGTCAGCACTGTAGGAGGCAGAGGGAGGCAGATGTTGGTGAGATGATCAGCGGGAGGAGGAGAGACTTGGGAGAGATCATACTACATCCTCTAGGGAAGGCAGCCAGGTCAGCACTGCAGGAGGCGGAGGGAGGCAGAGGTGGGTGAGACGTTCAGCAGTAGGAGGAGAAACATGGGAGAGATCATACTACATCCTCTAGGGGAGGCAGCCAGGTCAGCACTGCAGGAGGCGGGGGGAGGCAGAGTTGGGTGAGACGTTTAGCGGTAGGAGGAGAAACATGGGAGATATCATACTACATCCTCTAGGGGGAGGCAGTCAGCTCTGCACTGCAGGAGGTGGGAGGAGGGAGAGGTGGGTGAGATGATCAGCCATTGGAGCAGAGACATGGGAGAGATCATACTACATCCTCTAGTGCAAGGCAGCCAGGTCAGCACTGCAGGAGGTGGGGGGAGGCAGAGGTGGTTAAGACGATCAGCCGTTGGAGCAGCGACATTGGAGAGATCATACTACATCCTCTAGGGGGAGACAGCCAGGTCAGCACTGCAGGAGGCAGGGGGAGGCAGATGTGGGTGAGATGATCAGCGGTAGGAGGAGAGACATGGGAGAGATCATACTACATCCTCTAGGGGGAGACAGCCAAGTCATCACTGCAGGAGGTGGGGGGAGGCAGATGTGGGTGAGATGATCATCGGTAGGAGGAGAGACATGGGAAAGATCATACTACATCCTCTAGGGGGAGGCAGCCAGGTCAGCACTGCAGGAGGCGGGGGGAGGCAGAGGTGGGTGAGACGTTCAGCGGTAGGAGGAGAACTATGGGAGAGATCATACTACATCCTCTAGGGGGAGGCAGCCAGGTCAGCACTGCTCGAGGCGGGGGGAGGCAGAGGTGGGTGAGACATTCAGCGGTAGGAGGAGAAACATGGGAGAGATCATACTACATACTCTAGGGGGAGACAGCCAGGTCAGCACTGCAGGAGGCGGGGGGATGCAGAGGTGGGTGAGACATTCAGCGGTAGGAGCAGAGACATGGGAGAGATCATACTACATCCTATAGGGTGAGACAGCCAGGTCAGCACTGTAGGAGGTGGGGGGATGCAGAGGTGGGTGAGATGATCAGCGGTAGGAGAAGAGACATGGGCGAGATCATACTACATCCTCTAGTGGGAGGCAGTCAGCTCTGCACTGCAGGAGGTGGGAGGAGGGAGAGGTGGGTGAGATGATCAGCGGGAGGAGGAGAGACATGGGAGAGATCATACTACATCCTCTAGGGGAGGCAGCCAGGTCAGCACTGCAGGAGGTGGGAGGAGGGAGAGGTGGGTGAGATGATCAGCTGTTGGAGCAGAGACATGGGAGAGATCATACTACACCCTCCAGTGGGAGGCAGCCAGTTCAGCACTGCAGGAGGTGGGGGGAGGCAGAGGTGGTTGAGAAGATGAGCCGTTGGAGCAGAGACATGGGAGAGATCATACTACATCCTCTAGGGGGAGACAGCCAGGTCAGCACTGCAGGAGGCGGGGGAAGGCAGAGGTGGGTGAGACGATCAGCGGTAGGAGGAGAGACATGGGAGAGATCATACTACATCCTCTAGGGGGAGACAGCCAGGTCAGCACTGCAGGAGGCGGGGGAGGCAGAGGTGGGTGAGACGTTTAGCGGTAGGAGGAGAAACATGGGAGATATCATACTACATCCTCTAGTGGGAGACAGCCAGGTCAGCACTGCAGGAGGTAGAGGGAGGCAGAGGTGGTTGAGATGATCAGCCGTTGGAGCAGAGACATGGGAGCGATCATACTACATCCTACAGGGGGAGGCAAAGATGGGTCAGACGATCAGCGGTAAGAGGAGAGACATGGGAGAGATCATATTACATCCTCTAGGGGGAGACAGCCAGGTCAGCACTGCAGGAGGCGGGGGGAGGCAGATGTGGGTGAGACTTTCAGCGGTAGGAGGAGAAACATGGGAGAGATCATACTACATGCTCTAGGGGGAGACAGCCAGGTCAGCACTGCAAGAGGTGGGGGGAGGCAGATGTGGGTGAGATGATCAGCGGTAGGAGGAGATACATGGGAGAGATCATACTACCTCCTCTAGGGGGAGACAGACAGGTCAGCACTGCAGGAGGTGCGGGGAGGCAGAGGTGGGTGAGATGATCAGCGGTAGGAGGAGAGACGTGGGAGAGGTCATACTACATCCTCTAGGAGGAGGCAGCCAAGTCAGCATTGCAGGAGGCGGGGGGAGGCAGAGGTAGGTGAGACTTTCAGCGGTAGGAGGAGAAACATGGGAGAGATCATACTACATCCTCTAGGGGGAGACAGCCAGGTCAGCACTGCAGGAGGCGGGGGGAGGCAGAGGTGGGTGAGATGATCAGCGGTAGGAGGAGAGACATGGGAGAGGTCATACTACATCCTCTATGGGGAGGCAGCCAAGTCAGCATTGCAGGAGGCGGGGGGAGGAAGAGGTAGGTGAGACTTTCAGCGGTAGGAGGAGAGACATGCGAGAGATCATACTACATCCTCTAGGGGGAGGCAGCCAGGTCAGCACTGCAGGAGGCGGGGGGAGGCAGAGGTGGGTGAGACGTTCAGCAGTAGGAGGAGAAACATGGGAGAGATCATACTACATCCTCTAGGGGGAGGCAGCCAGGTCAGCACTGCAGGAGGTGGGGGGAGGCAGAGGAGGGTGAGATGATCAGCGGTAGGAGGAGAGACATTGGAGAGATCATTCTACATCCTCTAGGGGGAGGCAGACAGGTCAGCACTGCATGAGGCAGGGGGAGGCAGAGGTGGGTGAGACTTTCAGTGGTAGGAGGAGAAACATGGGAGAGATCATACTACATGCTATAGGGGGAGACAGCCAGGTCAGCACTGCAGAAGGTAGTGGGAGGCCGAGGTGGGTGAGATGATCAGCGGTAGGAGGAGAGACATGGGAGAGGTCATACTACATCCTCTAGGGGGAGGCAGCCAAGTCAGCATTGCAGGAGGCGGGGGGAGGCAGAGGTGGGTGAGACATTCAGCGGTAGGATGAGAAACATGGGAGAGATCATACTACATCCTCTAGGGGGAGACAGCCAGGTCAGCACTGCAGGAGGTGGGGGGAGGCAGAGGTGGGTGAGACGATCAGCGGTAGGAGGAGAAACATGGGAGAGATCATACTACATCCTCTAGGGGGAGACAGCCAGGTCAGCACTGCAGGAGGCGGGGGGAGGCAGATGTGGGTGAGATGATCAGCGGTAGGAGGAGAGACATGGGAGAGATCATACTACATGCTCTAGGGGGAGACAGCCAGGTCAGCACTGCAGGAGGCGGGAGGAGGGAGAGGTGGGTGAGATGATCAGCGGTAGGAGGAGAGACATGGGAGAGATCATACTACATCCTATAGGCGTAGGCAGCCAGGTCAGCACTGCAGGAGACAGTGGGAGGCTGAGGTGGGTGAGATGATCAGCGGTAGGAGGAGAGACATGGGATAGGTCATACTACATCCTCTAGGGGGAGGCAGCCAAGTCAGCAATGCAGGAGGCGGGTGGAGGCAGAGGTGGGAGAGACATTCAGCGGTAGGATGAGAAACATGGGAGAGATCATACTACATCCTCTAGGGGGAGACAGCAAGGTCAGCACTGCAGGAGGTGGGGAGAGGCAGATGTGGGTGAGACGATCAGCCGTAGGAGGAGAAACATGGGAGAGATCATACTACTTCCTCTAGGGGGAGACAGCCAGGTCAGCACTGCAGGAGGCGGGGGAGGCAGATGTGGGTGAGACGATCAGCGGTAGGAGGAGAAACATGGGAGAGATCATACTACATCCTCTAGGGAGAGGAAGCCAGGTCAGCACTGCAGGAGGCGGGGGAGGCAGATGTGGGTGAGACATTCAGTGATAGGAGGAGAGATATGGGAGAGATCATAGTACATCCTCTAGGGGGAGGCAGCCAGGTCAGCACTGCACGAGGAGGGGGGAGGCAGAGGTGGGTGAGAAGTTCAGTGGTAGGAGGAGAAACATGGGAGAGATCATACTACATCCTCTAGGGGGAGGCAGCCAGGTCAGCACTGCAGGAGGTGGGGGGAGGAAGAGGTGGGTGAGATGATCAGTGGTAGGAGGAGAGACATGGGAGAGATCATATTACAACCTCTAGGGGGAGGCAGTAAGCTCTGCACTGCAGGAGGTGGGGGGAGGGAGAGGTGGGTGAGATGATCAGCGGTAGGAGGAGAGACATGGGAGAGATCATACTACATCCTCTAGGGGGAGACAGCCAGGTCAGCACTGCAGGAGGTGTGGGGAGGCAGAGGTGGGTGAGACGATCAGCGGTAGGAGGAGAAACATGGGAGAGATCATACTACATCCTCTAGGGGGAGACAACCAGGTCAGCACTGCATGAGGCAAGGGGAGGCAGAGGTGGATGAGACATTCTGCGGTAGGAGGAGAGACATGGGAGCGATCATTCTACATCCTCTAGGGGTAGACAGCCAGGTCAGCACTGCAGGAGGTGGGGGGAGCCAGAAATGGGTGAGACGATCAGTGGTAGGAGGAGAAACATGGGAGAGATCATACTACATCCTCTAGGGGGAGACAGCCAGGTCAGCACTGCATGAGGCAGGGGGAGGCAGAGGTGGGTGAGACATTCAGCGGTAGGAGGAGAGACATGGGTGAGATCATACTACATCCTCTAGGGGGAGACAGCCAGGTCAGCACTGCATGAGGCAGGGGGAGGCAGAGGTGGGTGAGACTTTCAGCAGTAGGAGGAGAAACATGGGAGGGATCATACTACATGCTCTAGGGGGAGACAGCCAGGTCAGCACTGCAGGAGGCAGTGGGAGGCCGAGGTGGATGAGATGATCAGCGGTAGGAGGAGAGACATGGGAGAGGTCATACTACATCCTCTAGGGGGAGGCAGCCAAGTCAGCATTGCAGGAGGCGGGGGGAGGCAGAGGTGGGTGAGACATTCAGCGGTAGGATGAGAGACATGGGAGAGATCATACTACATCCTCTAGGGGGAGGCAGCCAGGTCAGCACTGCACGAGGCGGGAGGAGGCAGAGGTGGGTGAGACGTTCAGCAGTAGGAGGAGAGACATGGGAGAGGTCATACTACATACTCTAGGGGGAGGCAGCCAGGTCAGCACTGCACGAGGCGGGAGGAGGCAGAGGTGGGTGAGACGATCAGCGATAGGAGGAGAGACATGGGAGAGATCATACTACATCCTCTAGGGGGAGACAGCCAGGTCTGCACTGTAGGAGGCAGAGGGAGGCAGATGTTGGTGAGATGATCAGCGGGAGGAGGAGAGACTTGGGAGAGAACATACTACATCCTCTAGGGAAGGCAGCCAGGTCAGCACTGCAGGAGGTGGAGGGAGGCAGAGGTGGGTGAGACGTTCAGCAGTAGGAGGAGAAACATGGGAGAGATCATACTACATCCTCTAGGGGAGGCAGCCAGGTCAGCACTGCAGGAAGCGGGGGGAGGCAGAGTTGGGTGAGACGTTTAGCGGTAGGAGGAGAAACATGGGAGATATCATACTACATCCTCTAGGGGGAGGCAGTCAGCTCTGCACTGCAGGAGGTGGGAGGAGGGAGAGGTGGGTGAGATGATCAGCCATTGGAGCAGAGACATGGGAGAGATCATACTACATCCTCTAGTGCAAGGCAGCCAGGTCAGCACTGCAGGAGGTGGGGGGAGGCAGAGGTGGTTAAGACGATCAGCCGTTGGAGCAGCGACATTGGAGAGATCATACTACATCCTCTAGGGGGAGACAGCCAGGTCAGCACTGCAGGAGGCAGGGGGAGGCAGATGTGGGTGAGATGATCAGCGGTAGGAGGAGAGACATGGGAGAGATCATACTACATCCTCTAGGGGGAGACAGCCAAGTCATCACTGCAGGAGGTGGGGGGAGGCAGATGTGGGTGAGATGATCATCGGTAGGAGGAGAGACATGGGAAAGATCATACTACATCCTCTAGGGGGAGGCAGCCAGGTCAGCACTGCAGGAGGCGGGGGGAGGCAGAGGTGGGTGAGACGTTCAGCGGTAGGAGGAGAACTATGGGAGAGATCATACTACATCCTCTAGGGGGAGGCAGCCAGGTCAGCACTGCTCGAGGCGGGGGGAGGCAGAGGTGGGTGAGACATTCAGCGGTAGGAGGAGAAACATGGGAGAGATCATACTACATACTCTAGGGGGAGACAGCCAGGTCAGCACTGCAGGAGGCGGGGGGATGCAGAGGTGGGTGAGACATTCAGCGGTAGGAGCAGAGACATGGGAGAGATCATACTACATCCTATAGGGAGAGACAGCCAGGTCAGCACTGCAGGAGGTGGGGGGATGCAGAGGTGGGTGAGACGATCAGCGGTAGGAGGAGAGACATGGGCGAGATCATACTACATCCTCTAGTGGGAGGCAGTCAGCTCTGCACTGCAGGAGGTGGGAGGAGGGAGAGGTGGGTGAGATGATCAGCGGGAGGAGGAGAGACATGGGAGAGATCATACTACATCCTCTAGGGGAGGCAGCCAGGTCAGCACTGCAGGAGGCGGGGGAGGAAGAGGTGGGTGAGATGTTTAGCGGTAGGAGGAGAAACATGGGAGATATCATACTACATCCTCTAGGGGGAGGCAGTCAGCTCTGCACTGCAGGAGGTGGGAGGAGGGAGAGGTGGGTGAGATGATCAGCTGTTGGAGCAGAGACATGGGAGAGATCATACTACACCCTCCAGTGGGAGGCAGCCAGGTCAGCACTGCAGGAGGTGGGGGGAGGCAGAGGTGGTTGAGAAGATGAGCCGTTGGAGCAGAGACATGGGAGAGATCATACTACATCCTCTAGGGGGAGACAGCCAGGTCAGCACTGCAGGAGGCGGGGGGAGGCAGAGGTGGGTGAGACGATCAGCGGTAGGAGGAGAGACATGGGAGAGATCATACTACATCCTCTAGGGGGAGACAGCCAAGTCAGCATTGCAGGAGGCGGGGGGAGGCAGAGGTGGGTGAGACATTCAGCGGTAGGATGAGAGACATGGGAGAGATCATACTACATCCTCTAGGGGGAGGCAGCCAGGTCAGCACTGCACGAGGCGGGAGGAGGCAGAGGTGGGTGAGACGTTCAGCGGTAGGAGGAGAGACATGGGAGAGGTCATACTACATACTCTAGGGGGAGGCAGCCAGGTCAGCACTGCACGAGGCGGGAGGAGGCAGAGGTGGGTGAGACGATCAGCGATAGGAGGAGAGACATGGGAGAGATCATACTACATCCTCTAGGGGGAGACAGCCAGGTCAGCACTGTAGGAGGCAGAGGGAGGCAGATGTTGGTGAGATGATCAGCGGGAGGAGGAGAGACTTGGGAGAGATCATACTACATCCTCTAGGGAAGGCAGCCAGGTCAGCACTGCAGGAGGTGGAGGGAGGCAGAGGTGGGTGAGACGTTCAGCAGTAGGAGGAGAAACATGGGAGAGATCATACTACATCCTCTAGGGGAGGCAGCCAGGTCAGCACTGCAGGAAGCGGGGGGAGGCAGAGTTGGGTGAGACGTTTAGCGGTAGGAGGAGAAACATGGGAGATATCATACTACATCCTCTAGGGGGAGGCAGTCAGCTCTGCACTGCAGGAGGTGGGAGGAGGGAGAGGTGGGTGAGATGATCAGCCATTGGAGCAGAGACATGGGAGAGATCATACTACATCCTCTAGTGCAAGGCAGCCAGGTCAGCACTGCAGGAGGTGGGGGGAGGCAGAGGTGGTTAAGACGATCAGCCGTTGGAGCAGCGACATTGGAGAGATCATACTACATCCTCTAGGGGGAGACAGCCAGGTCAGCACTGCAGGAGGCAGGGGGAGGCAGATGTGGGTGAGATGATCAGCGGTAGGAGGAGAGACATGGGAGAGATCATACTACATCCTCTAGGGGGAGACAGCCAAGTCATCACTGCAGGAGGTGGGGGGAGGCAGATGTGGGTGAGATGATCATCGGTAGGAGGAGAGACATGGGAAAGATCATACTACATCCTCTAGGGGGAGGCAGCCAGGTCAGCACTGCAGGAGGCGGGGGGAGGCAGAGGTGGGTGAGACGTTCAGCGGTAGGAGGAGAACTATGGGAGAGATCATACTACATCCTCTAGGGGGAGGCAGCCAGGTCAGCACTGCTCGAGGCGGGGGGAGGCAGAGGTGGGTGAGACATTCAGCGGTAGGAGGAGAAACATGGGAGAGATCATACTACATACTCTAGGGGGAGACAGCCAGGTCAGCACTGCAGGAGGCGGGGGGATGCAGAGGTGGGTGAGACATTCAGCGGTAGGAGCAGAGACATGGGAGAGATCATACTACATCCTATAGGGTGAGACAGCCAGGTCAGCACTGTAGGAGGTGGGTGGATGCAGAGGTGGGTGAGACGATCAGCGGTAGGAGGAGAGACATGGGCGAGATCATACTACATCCTCTAGTGGGAGGCAGTCAGCTCTGCACTGCAGGAGGTGGGAGGAGGGAGAGGTGGATGAGATGATCAGCGGGAGGAGGAGAGACATGGGAGAGATCATACTACATCCTCTAGGGGAGGCAGCCAGGTCAGCACTGCAGGAGGCGGGGGAGGAAGAGGTGGGTGAGACGTTTAGCGGTAGGAGGAGAAACATGGGAGATATCATACTACATCCTCTAGGGGGAGGCAGTCAGCTCTGCACTGCAGGAGGTGGGAGGAGGGAGAGGTGGGTGAGATGATCAGCTGTTGGAGCAGAGACATGGGAGAGATCATACTACACCCTCCAGTGGGAGGCAGCCAGGTCAGCACTGCAGGAGGTGGGGGGAGGCAGAGGTGGTTGAGAAGATGAGCCGTTGGAGCAGAGACATGGGAGAGATCATACTACATCCTCTAGGGGGAGACAGCCAGGTCAGCACTGCAGGAGGCGGGGGGAGGCAGAGGTGGGTGAGACGATCAGCGGTAGGAGGAGAGACATGGGAGAGATCATACTACATCCTCTAGGGGGAGACAGCCAGGTCAGCACTGCAGGAGGCGGGGGAGGCAGAGGTGGGTGAGACGTTTCGTGGTAGGAGGAGAAACATGGGAGATATCATACTACATCCTCTAGTGGGAGACAGCCAGGTCAGCACTGCAGGAGGTAGAGGGAGGCAGAGGTGGTTGAGATGATCAGCCGTTGGAGCAGAGACATGGGAGCGATCATACTACATCCTACAGGGGGAGGCAAAGATGGGTGAGACGATCAGCGGTAAGAGGAGAGACATGGGAGAGATCATATTACATCCTCTAGGGGGAGACAGCCAGGTCAGCACTGCAGGAGGCGGGGGGAGGCAGATGTGGGTGAGACTTTCAGCGGTAGGAGGAGAAACATGGGAGAGATCATACTACATGCTCTAGGGGGAGACAGCCAGGTCAGCACTGCAAGAGGTGGGGGGAGGCAGATGTGGGTGAGATGATCAGCGGTAGGAGGAGATACATGGGAGAGATCATACTACCTCCTCTAGGGGGAGACAGACAGGTCAGCACTGCAGGAGGTGCGGGGAGGCAGAGGTGGGTGAGATGATCAGCGGTAGGAGGAGAGACATGGGAGAGGTCATACTACATCCTCTAGGAGGAGGCAGCCAAGTCAGCATTGCAGGAGGCGGGGGGAGGCAGAGGTAGGTGAGACTTTCAGCGGTAGGAGGAGAAACATGGGAGAGATCATACTACATCCTCTAGGGGGAGACAGCCAGGTCAGCACTGCAGGAGGCGGGGGGAGGCAGAGGTGGGTGAGATGATCAGCGGTAGGAGGAGAGACATGGGAGAGGTCATACTACATCCTCTATGGGGAGGCAGCCAAGTCAGCATTGCAGGAGGCGGGGGGAGGCAGAGGTAGGTGAGACTTTCAGCGGTAGGAGGAGAGACATGGGAGAGATCATACTACATCCTCTAGGGGGAGGCAGCCAGGTCAGCACTGCAGGAGGCGGGGGGAGGCAGAGGTGGGTGAGACGTTCAGCAGTAGGAGGAGAAACATGGGAGAGATCATACTACATCCTCTAGGGGGAGGCAGCCAGGTCAGCACTGCAGGAGGTGGGGGGAGGCAGAGGTGGGTGAGATGATCAGCGGTAGGAGGAGAGACATTGGAGAGATCATTCTACATCCTCTAGGGGGAGGCAGCCAGGTCAGCACTGCATGAGGCAGGGGGAGGCAGAGGTGGGTGAGACTTTCAGTGGTAGGAGGAGAAACATGGGAGAGATCATACTACATGCTATAGGGGGAGACAGCCAGGTCAGCACTGCAGAAGGTAGTGGGAGGCCGAGGTGGGTGAGATGATCAGCGGTAGGAGGAGAGACATGGGAGAGATCATACTACATCCTCTAGGGGGAGGCAGCCAAGTCAGCATTGCAGGAGGCGGGGGGAGGCAGAGGTGGGTGAGACATTCAGCGGTAGGATGAGAAACATGGGAGAGATCATACTACATCCTCTAGGGGGAGACAGCCAGGTCAGCACTGCAGGAGGTGGGGGGAGGCAGAGGTGGGTGAGACGATCAGAGGTAGGAGGAGAAACATGGGAGAGATCATACTACATCCTCTAGGGGGAGACAGCCAGGTCAGCACTGCAGGAGGCGGGGGGAGGCAGATGTGGGTGAGATGATCAGCGGTAGGAGGAGAGACATCGGAGAGATCATACTACATGCTCTAGGGGGAGACAGCCAGGTCAGCACTGCAGGAGGCGGGAGGAGGGAGAGGTGGTTGAGATGATCAGCGGTAGGAGGAGAGACATGGGAGAGATCATACTACATCCAATAGGCGTAGGCAGCAAGGTCAGCACTGCAGGAGGCAGTGGGAGGCCGAGGTGGGTGAGATGATCAGCGGTAGGAGGAGAGACATGGGATAGGTCATACTACATCCTCTAGGGGGAGGCAGCCAAGTCAGCATTGCAGGAGGCGGGTGGAGGCAGAGGTGGGTGAGACATTCAGCGGTAGGATGAGAAACATGGGAGAGATCATACTACATCCTCTAGGGGGAGACAGCAAGGTCAGCACTGCAGGAGGTGGGGGGAGGAAGATGTGGGTGAGACGATCAGCGGTAGGAGGTGAAACATGGGAGAGATCATACTACTTCCTCTAGGGGGAGACAGCCAGGTCAGCACTGCAGGAGGCGGGGGGAGGCAGATGTGGGTGAGACGATCAGCGGTAGGAGGAGAAACATGGGAGAGATCATACTACATCCTCTAGGGAGAGGAAGCCAGGTCAGCACTGCAGGAGGCGGGGGAGGCAGATGTGGGTGAGACATTCAGTGATAGGAGGAGAGATATGGGAGAGATCATAGTACATCCTCTAGGGGGAGACAGCCAGGTCAGCACTGCACGAGGAGGGGGGAGGCAGAGGTGGTTGAGAAGTTCAGTGGTAGGAGGAGAAACATGGGAGAGATCATACTACATCCTCTAAGGGGGAGGCAGCCAGGTCAGCACTGCAGGAGGTGGGGGGAGGCAGAGGTGGGTGAGATGATCAGCGGTAGGAGGAGAGACATGGGAGAGATCATACTACCTCCTCTAGGGGGAGACAGACAGGTCAGCACTGCAGGAGGTGCGGGGAGGCAGAGGTGGGTGAGATGATCAGCGGTAGGAGGAGAGACATGGGAGAGGTCATACTACATCCTCTAGGAGGAGGCAGCCAAGTCAGCATTGCAGGAGGCGGGGGGAGGCAGAGGTAGGTGAGACTTTCAGCGGTAGGAGGAGAAACATGGGAGAGATCATACTACATCCTCTAGGGGGAGACAGCCAGGTCAGCACTGCAGGAGGCGGGGGGAGGCAGAGGTGGGTGAGATGATCAGCGGTAGGAGGAGAGACATGGGAGAGGTCATACTACATCCTCTAGGGGGAGGCAGCCAAGTCAGCATTGCAGGAGGCGGGGGGAGGCAGAGGTAGGTGAGACTTTCAGCGGTCGGAGGAGAGACATGGGAGAGATCATACTACATCCTCTAGGGGGAGGCAGCCAGGTCAGCACTGCAGGAGGCGGGGGGAGGCAGAGGTGGGTGAGACGTTCAGCAGTAGGAGGAGAAACATGGGAGAGATCATACTACATCCTCTAGGGGGAGGCAGCCAGGTCAGCACTGCAGGAGGTGGGGGGAGGCAGAGGTGGGTGAGATGATCAGCGGTAGGAGGAGAGACATTGGAGAGATCATTCTACATCCTCTAGGGGGAGGCAGCCAGGTCAGCACTGCATGAGGCAGGGGGAGGCAGAGGTGGGTGAGACGATCAGCGGTAGGAGGAGAAACATGGGAGAGATCATACTACATCCTCTAGGGGGAGACAGCCAGGTCAGCACTGCAGGAGGCGGGGGGAGGCAGATGTGGGTGAGATGATCAGCGGTAGGAGGAGAGACATGGGAGAGATCATACTACATGCTCTAGGGGGAGACAGCCAGGTCAGCACTGCAGGAGGCGGGAGGAGGGAGAGGTGGGTGAGATGATCAGCGGTAGGAGGAGAGACATGGGAGAGATCATACTACATCCTATAGGCGTAGGCAGCCAGGTCAGCACTGCAGGAGGCAGTGGGAGGCTGAGGTGGGTGAGATGATCAGCGGTAGGAGGAGAGACATGGGATAGGTCATACTACATCCTCTAGGGGGAGGCAGCCAAGTCAGCATTGCAGGAGGCGGGTGGAGGCAGAGGTGGGAGAGACATTCAGCGGTAGGAGGAGAAACATGGGAGAGATCATACTACATCCTCTAGGGGGAGACAGCAAGGTCAGCACTGCAGGAGGTGGGGAGAGGCAGATGTGGGTGAGACGATCAGCGGTAGGAGGAGAAACATGGGAGAGATCATACTACTTCCTCTAGGGGGAGACAGCCAGGTCAGCACTGCAGGAGGCGGGGGAGGCAGATGTGGGTGAGACATTCAGTGATAGGAGGAGAGATATGGGAGAGATCATAGTACATCCTCTAGGGGGAGGCAGCCAGGTCAGCACTGCACGAGGAGGGGGGAGGCAGAGGTGGGTGAGAAGTTCAGTGGTAGGAGGAGAAACATGGGAGAGATCATACTACATCCTCTAGGGGGAGGCAGCCAGGTCAGCACTGCAGGAGGTGGGGGGAGGAAGAGGTGGGTGAGATGATCAGTGGTAGGAGGAGAGACATGGGAGAGATCATATTACAACCTCTAGGGGGAGGCAGTAAGCTCTGCACTGCAGGAGGTGGGGGGAGGGAGAGGTGGGTGAGATGATCAGCGGTAGGAGGAGAGACATGGGAGAGATCATACTACATCCTCTAGGGGGAGACAGCCAGGTCAGCACTGCAGGAGGTGTGGGGAGGCAGAGGTGGGTGAGACGATCAGCGGTAGGAGGAGAAACATGGGAGAGATCATACTACATCCTCTAGGGGGAGACAACCAGGTCAGCACTGCATGAGGCAAGGGGAGGCAGAGGTGGATGAGACATTCTGCGGTAGGAGGAGAGACATGGGAGCGATCATTCTACATCCTCTAGGGGTAGACAGCCAGGTCAGCACTGCAGGAGGTGGGGGGAGGCAGAGGTGGGTGAGACTTTCAGCAGTAGGAGGAGAGACATGGGAGAGATCATACTACATCCTCTAGGGGGAGACAGCCAGGTCAGCACTGCATGAGGCAGGGGGAGGCAGAGGTGGGTGAGACTTTCAGCAGTAGGAGGAGAAACATGGGAGGGATCATACTACATGCTCTAGGGGGAGACAGCCAGGTCAGCACTGCAGGAGGCAGTGGGAGGCCGAGGTGGATGAGATGATCAGCGGTAGGAGGAGAGACATGGGAGAGGTCATACTACATCCTCTAGGGGGAGGCAGCCAAGTCAGCATTGCAGGAGGCGGGGGGAGGCAGAGGTGGGTGAGACATTCAGCGGTAGGATGAGAGACATGGGAGAGATCATACTACATCCTCTAGGGGGAGGCAGCCAGGTCAGCACTGCACGAGGCGGGAGGAGGCAGAGGTGGGTGAGACGTTCAGCAGTAGGAGGAGAGACATGGGAGAGGTCATACTACATACTCTAGGGGGAGGCAGCCAGGTCAGCACTGCACGAGGCGGGAGGAGGCAGAGGTGGGTGAGACGATCAGCGATAGGAGGAGAGACATGGGAGAGATCATACTACATCCTCTAGGGGGAGACAGCCAGGTCTGCACTGTAGGAGGCAGAGGGAGGCAGATGTTGGTGAGATGATCAGCGGGAGGAGAGACTTGGGAGAGATCATACTACATCCTCTAGGGAAGGCAGCCAGGTCAGCACTGCAGGAGGTGGAGGGAGGCAGAGGTGGGTGAGACGTTCAGCAGTAGGAGGAAAAACATGGGAGAGATCATACTACATCCTCTAGGGGAGGCAGCCAGGTCAGCACTGCAGGAAGCGGGGGGAGGCAGAGTTGGGTGAGACGTTTAGCGGTAGGAGGAGAAACATGGGAGATATCATACTACATCCTCTAGGGGGAGGCAGTCAGCTCTGCACTGCAGGAGGTGGGAGGAGGGAGAGGTGGGTGAGATGATCAGCCATTGGAGCAGAGACATGGGAGAGATCATACTACATCCTCTAGTGCAAGGCAGCCAGGTCAGCACTGCAGGAGGTGGGGGGAGGCAGAGGTGGTTAAGACGATCAGCCGTTGGAGCAGCGACATTGGAGAGATCATACTACATCCTCTAGGGGGAGACAGCCAGCTCAGCACTGCAGGAGGCAGGGGGAGGCAGATGTGGGTGAGATGATCAGCGGTAGGAGGAGAGACATGGGAGAGATCATACTACATCCTCTAGGGGGAGACAGCCAAGTCATCACTGCAGGAGGTGGGGGGAGGCAGATGTGGGTGAGATGATCATCGGTAGGAGGAGAGACATGGGAAAGATCATACTACATCCTCTAGGGGGAGGCAGCCAGGTCAGCACTGCAGGAGGCGGGGGGAGGCAGAGGTGGGTGAGACGTTCAGCGGTAGGAGGAGAACTATGGGAGAGATCATACTACATCCTCTAGGGGGAGGCAGCCAGGTCAGCACTGCTCGAGGCGGGGGGAGGCAGAGGTGGGTGAGACATTCAGCGGTAGGAGGAGAAACATGGGAGAGATCATACTACATACTCTAGGGGGAGACAGCAAGGTCAGCACTGCAGGAGGCGGGGGGATGCAGAGGTGGGTGAGACATTCAGCGGTAGGAGCAGAGACATGGGAGAGATCATACTACATCCTATAGGGTGAGACAGCCAGGTCAGCACTGCAGGAGGTGGGGGGATGCAGAGGTGGGTGAGACGATCAGCGGTAGGAGGAGAGACATGGGCGAGATCATACTACATCCTCTAGTGGGAGGCAGTCAGCTCTGCACTGCAGGAGGTGGGAGGAGGGAGAGGTGGGTGAGATGATCAGCGGGAGGAGGAGAGACATGGGAGAGATCATACTACATCCTCTAGGGGAGGCAGCCAGGTCAGCACTGCAGGAGGCGGGGGAGGAAGAGGTGGGTGAGACGTTTAGCGGTAGGAGGAGAAACATGGGAGATATCATACTACATCCTCTAGGGGGAGGCAGTCAGCTCTGCACTGCAGGAGGTGGGAGGAGGGAGAGGTGGGTGAGATGATCAGCTGTTGGAGCAGAGACATGGGAGAGATCATACTACACCCTCCAGTGGGAGGCAGCCAGGTCAGCACTGCAGGAGGTGGGGGGAGGCAGAGGTGGTAGAGAAGATGAGCCGTTGGAGCAGAGACATGGGAGAGATCATACTACATCCTCTAGGGGGAGACAGCCAGGTCAGCACTGCAGGAGGCGGGGGGAGGCAGAGGTGGGTGAGACGATCAGCGGTAGGAGGAGAGACATGGGAGAGATCATACTACATCCTCTAGGGGGAGACAGCCAAGTCAGCATTGCAGGAGGCGGGGGGAGGCAGAGGTGGGTGAGACATTCAGCGGTAGGATGAGAGACATGGGAGAGATCATACTACATCCTCTAGGGGGAGGCAGCCAGGTCAGCACTGCACGAGGCGGGAGGAGGCAGAGGTGGGTGAGACGTTCAGCGGTAGGAGGAGAGACATGGGAGAGGTCATACTACATACTCTAGGGGGAGGCAGCCAGGTCAGCACTGCACGAGGCGGGAGGAGGCAGAGGTGGGTGAGACGATCAGCGATAGGAGGAGAGACATGGGAGAGATCATACTACATCCTCTAGGGGGAGACAGCCAGGTCAGCACTGTAGGAGGCAGAGGGAGGCAGATGTTGGTGAGATGATCAGCGGGAGGAGGAGAGACTTGGGAGAGATCATACTACATCCTCTAGGGAAGGCAGCCAGGTCAGCACTGCAGGAGGTGGAGGGAGGCAGAGGTGGGTGAGACGTTCAGCAGTAGGAGGAGAAACATGGGAGAGATCATACTACATCCTCTAGGGGAGGCAGCCAGGTCAGCACTGCAGGAAGCGGGGGGAGGCAGAGTTGGGTGAGACGTTTAGCGGTAGGAGGAGAAACATGGGAGATATCATACTACATCCTCTAGGGGGAGGCAGTCAGCTCTGCACTGCAGGAGGTGGGAGGAGGGAGAGGTGGGTGAGATGATCAGCCATTGGAGCAGAGACATGGGAGAGATCATACTACATCCTCTAGTGCAAGGCAGCCAGGTCAGCACTGCAGGAGGTGGGGGGAGGCAGAGGTGGTTAAGACGATCAGCCATTGGAGCAGCAACATTGGAGAGATCATACTACATCCTCTAGGGTGAGACAGCCAGGTCAGCACTGCAGGAGGCAGGGGGAGGCAGATGTGGGTGAGATGATCAGCGGTAGGAGGAGAGACATGGGAGAGATCATACTACATCCTCTAGGGGGAGACAGCCAAGTCATCACTGCAGGAGGTGGGGGGAGGCAGATGTGGGTGAGATGATCATCGGTAGGAGGAGAGACATGGGAAAGATCATACTACATCCTCTAGGGGGAGGCAGCCAGGTCAGCACTGCAGGAGGCGGGGGGAGGCAGAGGTGGGTGAGACATTCAGCGGTAGGAGGAGAACTATGGGAGAGACCATACTACATCCTCTAGGGGGAGGCAGCCAGGTCAGCACTGCTCGAGGCGGGGGGAGGCAGAGGTGGGTGAGACATTCAGCGGTAGGAGGAGAAACATGGGAGAGATCATACTACATACTCTAGGGGGAGACAGCCAGGTCAGCACTGCAGGAGGCGGGGGGATGCAGAGGTGGGTGAGACATTCAGCGGTAGGAGCAGAG
The DNA here is from genome assembly GCA_031769625.1 of Taudactylus pleione. Lineage (NCBI taxonomy): Eukaryota > Metazoa > Chordata > Amphibia > Anura > Myobatrachidae > Taudactylus > Taudactylus pleione. Next base: position 503,063 of record JAUIMM010001090.1, read on the forward strand.
ACATGGGAGAGATCATACTACATCCTATAGGGTGAGACAGCCAGGTCAGCACTGTAGGAGGTGGGGGGATGCAGAGGTGGGTGAGACGATCAGCGGTAGGAGGAGAGACATGGGCGAGATCATACTACATCCTCTAGTGGGAGGCAGTCAGCTCTGCACTGCAGGAGGTGGGAGGAGGGAGAGGTGGGTGAGATGATCAGCGGGAGGAGGAGAGACATGGGAGAGATCATACTACATCCTCTAGGGGAGGCAGCCAGGTCAGCACTGCAGGAGGCGGGGGAGGAAGAGGTGGGTGAGACGTTTAGCGGTAGGAGGAGAAACATGGGAGATATCATACTACATCCTCTAGGGGGAGGCAGTCAGCTCTGCACTGCAGGAGGTGGGAGGAGGGAGAGGTGGGTGAGATGATCAGCTGTTGGAGCAGAGACATGGGAGAAATCATACTACACCCTCCAGTGGGAGGCAGCCAGGTCAGCACTGCAGGAGGTGGGGGGAGGCAGAGGTGGTTGAGAAGATGAGCCGTTGGAGCAGAGACATTGGAGAGATCATACTACATCCTCTAGGGGGAGACAGCCAGGTCAGCACTGCAGGAGGCGGGGGGAGGCAGAGGTGGGTGAGACGATCAGCGGTAGGAGGAGAGACATGGGAGAGATCATACTACATCCTCTAGGGGGAGACAGCCAGGTCAGCACTGCAGGAGGCGGGGGAGGCAGAGGTGGGTGAGACGTTTAGCGGTAGGAGGAGAAACATGGGAGATATCATACTACATCCTCTAGTGGGAGACAGCCAGGTCAGCACTGCAGGAGGTAGAGGGAGGCAGAGGTGGTTGAGATGATCAGCCGTTGGAGCAGAGACATGGGAGCGATCATACTACATCCTACAGGGGGAGGCAAAGATGGGTGAGACGATCAGCGGTAAGAGGAGAGACATGGGAGAGATCATATTACATCCTCTAGGGGGAGACAGCCAGGTCAGCACTGCAGGAGGCGGGGGGAGGCAGATGTGGGTGAGACTTTCAGCGGTAGGAGGAGAAACATGGGAGAGATCATACTACATGCTCTAGGGGGAGACAGCCAGGTCAGCACTGCAAGAGGTGGGGGGAGGCAGATGTGGGTGAGATGATCAGCGGTAGGAGGAGATACATGGGAGAGATCATACTACCTCCTCTAGGGGGAGACAGACAGGTCAGCACTGCAGGAGGTGCGGGGAGGCAGAGGTGGGTGAGATGATCAGCGGTAGGAGGAGAGACATGGGAGAGGTCATACTACATCCTCTAGGAGGAGGCAGCCAAGTCAGCATTGCAGGAGGCGGGGGGAGGCAGAGGTAGGTGAGACTTTCAGCGGTAGGAGGAGAAACATGGGAGAGATCATACTACATCCTCTAGGGGGAGACAGCCAGGTCAGCACTGCAGGAGGCGGGGGGAGGCAGAGGTGGGTGAGATGATCAGCGGTAGGAGGAGAGACATGGGAGAGGTCATACTACATCCTCTATGGGGAGGCAGCCAAGTCAGCATTGCAGGAGGCGGGGGGAGGCAGAGGTAGGTGAGACTTTCAGCGGTAGGAGGAGAGACATGGGAGAGATCATACTACATCCTCTAGGGGGAGGCAGCCAGGTCAGCACTGCAGGAGGCGGGGGGAGGCAGAGGTGGGTGAGACGTTCAGCAGTAGGAGGAGAAACATGGGAGAGATCATACTACATCCTCTAGGGGGAGGCAGCCAGGTCAGCACTGCACGAGGCGGGAGGAGGCAGAGGTGGGTGAGACGATCAGCGATAGGAGGAGAGACATGGGAGAGATCATACTACATCCTCTAGGGGGAGACAGCCAGGTCTGCACTGTAGGAGGCAGAGGGAGGCAGATGTTGGTGAGATGATCAGCGGGAGGAGAGACTTGGGAGAGATCATACTACATCCTCTAGGGAAGGCAGCCAGGTCAGCACTGCAGGAGGTGGAGGGAGGCAGAGGTGGGTGAGACGTTCAGCAGTAGGAGGAAAAACATGGGAGAGATCATACTACATCCTCTAGGGGAGGCAGCCAGGTCAGCACTGCAGGAAGCGGGGGGAGGCAGAGTTGGGTGAGACGTTTAGCGGTAGGAGGAGAAACATGGGAGATATCATACTACATCCTCTAGGGGGAGGCAGTCAGCTCTGCACTGCAGGAGGTGGGAGGAGGGAGAGGTGGGTGAGATGATCAGCCATTGGAGCAGAGACATGGGAGAGATCATACTACATCCTCTAGTGCAAGGCAGCCAGGTCAGCACTGCAGGAGGTGGGGGGAGGCAGAGGTGGTTAAGACGATCAGCCGTTGGAGCAGCGACATTGGAGAGATCATACTACATCCTCTAGGGGGAGACAGCCAGCTCAGCACTGCAGGAGGCAGGGGGAGGCAGATGTGGGTGAGATGATCAGCGGTAGGAGGAGAGACATGGGAGAGATCATACTACATCCTCTAGGGGGAGACAGCCAAGTCATCACTGCAGGAGGTGGGGGGAGGCAGATGTGGGTGAGATGATCATCGGTAGGAGGAGAGACATGGGAAAGATCATACTACATCCTCTAGGGGGAGGCAGCCAGGTCAGCACTGCAGGAGGCGGGGGGAGGCAGAGGTGGGTGAGACGTTCAGCGGTAGGAGGAGAACTATGGGAGAGATCATACTACATCCTCTAGGGGGAGGCAGCCAGGTCAGCACTGCTCGAGGCGGGGGGAGGCAGAGGTGGGTGAGACATTCAGCGGTAGGAGGAGAAACATGGGAGAGATCATACTACATACTCTAGGGGGAGACAGCAAGGTCAGCACTGCAGGAGGCGGGGGGATGCAGAGGTGGGTGAGACATTCAGCGGTAGGAGCAGAGACATGGGAGAGATCATACTACATCCTATAGGGTGAGACAGCCAGGTCAGCACTGCAGGAGGTGGGGGGATGCAGAGGTGGGTGAGACGATCAGCGGTAGGAGGAGAGACATGGGCGAGATCATACTACATCCTCTAGTGGGAGGCAGTCAGCTCTGCACTGCAGGAGGTGGGAGGAGGGAGAGGTGGGTGAGATGATCAGCGGGAGGAGGAGAGACATGGGAGAGATCATACTACATCCTCTAGGGGAGGCAGCCAGGTCAGCACTGCAGGAGGCGGGGGAGGAAGAGGTGGGTGAGACGTTTAGCGGTAGGAGGAGAAACATGGGAGATATCATACTACATCCTCTAGGGGGAGGCAGTCAGCTCTGCACTGCAGGAGGTGGGAGGAGGGAGAGGTGGGTGAGATGATCAGCTGTTGGAGCAGAGACATGGGAGAGATCATACTACACCCTCCAGTGGGAGGCAGCCAGGTCAGCACTGCAGGAGGTGGGGGGAGGCAGAGGTGGTTGAGAAGATGAGCCGTTGGAGCAGAGACATGGGAGAGATCATACTACATCCTCTAGGGGGAGACAGCCAGGTCAGCACTGCAGGAGGCGGGGGGAGGCAGAGGTGGGTGAGACGATCAGCGGTAGGAGGAGAGACATGGGAGAGATCATACTACATCCTCTAGGGGGAGACAGCCAAGTCAGCATTGCAGGAGGCGGGGGGAGGCAGAGGTGGGTGAGACATTCAGCGGTAGGATGAGAGACATGGGAGAGATCATACTACATCCTCTAGGGGGAGGCAGCCAGGTCAGCACTGCACGAGGCGGGAGGAGGCAGAGGTGGGTGAGACGTTCAGCGGTAGGAGGAGAGACATGGGAGAGGTCATACTACATACTCTAGGGGGAGGCAGCCAGGTCAGCACTGCACGAGGCGGGAGGAGGCAGAGGTGGGTGAGACGATCAGCGATAGGAGGAGAGACATGGGAGAGATCATACTACATCCTCTAGGGGGAGACAGCCAGGTCAGCACTGTAGGAGGCAGAGGGAGGCAGATGTTGGTGAGATGATCAGCGGGAGGAGGAGAGACTTGGGAGAGATCATACTACATCCTCTAGGGAAGGCAGCCAGGTCAGCACTGCAGGAGGTGGAGGGAGGCAGAGGTGGGTGAGACGTTCAGCAGTAGGAGGAGAAACATGGGAGAGATCATACTACATCCTCTAGGGGAGGCAGCCAGGTCAGCACTGCAGGAAGCGGGGGGAGGCAGAGTTGGGTGAGACGTTTAGCGGTAGGAGGAGAAACATGGGAGATATCATACTACATCCTCTAGGGGGAGGCAGTCAGCTCTGCACTGCAGGAGGTGGGAGGAGGGAGAGGTGGGTGAGATGATCAGCCATTGGAGCAGAGACATGGGAGAGATCATACTACATCCTCTAGTGCAAGGCAGCCAGGTCAGCACTGCAGGAGGTGGGGGGAGGCAGAGGTGGTTAAGACGATCAGCCGTTGGAGCAGCAACATTGGAGAGATCATACTACATCCTCTAGGGGGAGACAGCCAGGTCAGCACTGCAGGAGGCAGGGGGAGGCAGATGTGGGTGAGATGATCAGCGGTAGGAGGAGAGACATGGGAGAGATCATACTACATCCTCTAGGGGGAGACAGCCAAGTCATCACTGCAGGAGGTGGGGGGAGGCAGATGTGGGTGAGATGATCATCGGTAGGAGGAGAGACATGGGAAAGATCATACTACATCCTCTAGGGGGAGGCAGCCAGGTCAGCACTGCAGGAGGCGGGGGGAGGCAGAGGTGGGTGAGACATTCAGCGGTAGGAGGAGAACTATGGGAGAGACCATACTACATCCTCTAGGGGGAGGCAGCCAGGTCAGCACTGCTCGAGGCGGGGGGAGGCAGAGGTGGGTGAGACATTCAGCGGTAGGAGGAGAAACATGGGAGAGATCATACTACATACTCTAGGGGGAGACAGCCAGGTCAGCACTGCAGGAGGCGGGGGGATGCAGAGGTGGGTGAGACATTCAGCGGTAGGAGCAGAGACATGGGAGAGATCATACTACATCCTATAGGGTGAGACAGCCAGGTCAGCACTGTAGGAGGTGGGGGGATGCAGAGGTGGGTGAGACGATCAGCGGTAGGAGGAGAGACATGGGCGAGATCATACTACATCCTCTAGTGGTAGGCAGTCAGCTCTGCACTGCAGGAGGTGGGAGGAGGGAGAGGTGGGTGAGATGATCAGCGGGAGGAGGAGAGACATGGGAGAGATCATACTACATCCTCTAGGGGAGGCAGCCAGGTCAGCACTGCAGGAGGCGGGGGAGGAAGAGGTGGGTGAGACGTTTAGCGGTAGGAGGAGAAACATGGGAGATATCATACTACATCCTCTAGGGGGAGGCAGTCAGCTCTGCACTGCAGGAGGTGGGAGGAGGGAGAGGTGGGTGAGATGATCAGCTGTTGGAGCAGAGACATGGGAGAGATCATACTACACCCTCCAGTGGGAGGCAGCCAGGTCAGCACTGCAGGAGGTGGGGGGAGGCAGAGGTGGTTGAGAAGATGAGCCGTTGGAGCAGAGACATTGGAGAGATCATACTACATCCTCTAGGGGGAGACAGCCAGGTCAGCACTGCAGGAGGCGGGGGGAGGCAGAGGTGGGTGAGACGATCAGCGGTAGGAGGAGAGACATGGGAGAGATCATACTACATCCTCTAGGGGGAGACAGCCAGGTCAGCACTGCAGGAGGCGGGGGAGGCAGAGGTGGGTGAGACGTTTAGCGGTAGGAGGAGAAACATGGGAGATATCATACTACATCCTCTAGTGGGAGACAGCCAGGTCAGCACTGCAGGAGGTAGAGGGAGGCAGAGGTGGTTGAGATGATCAGCCGTTGGAGCAGAGACATGGGAGCGATCATACTACATCCTACAGGGGGAGGCAAAGATGGGTGAGACGATCAGCGGTAAGAGGAGAGACATGGGAGAGATCATATTACATCCTCTAGGGGGAGACAGCCAGGTCAGCACTGCAGGAGGCGGGGGGAGGCAGATGTGGGTGAGACTTTCAGCGGTAGGAGGAGAAACATGGGAGAGATCATACTACATGCTCTAGGGGGAGACAGCCAGGTCAGCACTGCAAGAGGTGGGGGGAGGCAGATGTGGGTGAGATGATCAGCGGTAGGAGGAGATACATGGGAGAGATCATACTACCTCCTCTAGGGGGAGACAGACAGGTCAGCACTGCAGGAGGTGCGGGGAGGCAGAGGTGGGTGAGATGATCAGCGGTAGGAGGAGAGACATGGGAGAGGTCATACTACATCCTCTAGGAGGAGGCAGCCAAGTCAGCATTGCAGGAGGCGGGGGGAGGCAGAGGTAGGTGAGACTTTCAGTGGTAGGAGGAGAAACATGGGAGAGATCATACTACATCCTCTAGGGGGAGACAGCCAGGTCAGCACTGCAGGAGGCGGGGGGAGGCAGAGGTGGGTGAGATGATCAGCGGTAGGAGGAGAGACATGGGAGAGGTCATACTACATCCTCTATGGGGAGGCAGCCAAGTCAGCATTGCAGGAGGCGGGGGGAGGCAGAGGTAGGTGAGACTTTCAGCGGTAGGAGGAGAGACATGGGAGAGATCATACTACATCCTCTAGGGGGAGGCAGCCAGGTCAGCACTGCAGGAGGCGGGGGGAGGCAGAGGTGGGTGAGACGTTCAGCAGTAGGAGGAGAAACATGGGAGAGATCATACTACATCCTCTAGGGGGAGGCAGCCAGGTCAGCACTGCAGGAGGTGGGGGGAGGCAGAGGTGGGTGAGATGATCAGCGGTAGGAGGAGAGACATTGGAGAGATCATTCTACATCCTCTAGGGGGAGGCAGCCAGGTCAGCACTGCATGAGGCAGGGGGAGGCAGAGGTGGGTGAGACTTTCAGTGGTAGGAGGAGAAACATGGGAGAGATCATACTACATGCTATAGGGGGAGACAGCCAGGTCAGCACTGCAGAAGGTAGTGGGAGGCCGAGGTGGGTGAGATGATCAGCGGTAGGAGGAGAGACATGGGAGAGATCATACTACATCCTCTAGGGGGAGGCAGCCAAGTCAGCATTGCAGGAGGCGGGGGGAGGCAGAGGTGGGTGAGACATTCAGCGGTAGGATGAGAAACATGGGAGAGATCATACTACATCCTCTAGGGGGAGACAGCCAGGTCAGCACTGCAGGAGGTGGGGGGAGGCAGAGGTGGGTGAGACGATCAGCGGTAGGAGGAGAAACATGGGAGAGATCATACTACATCCTCTAGGGGGAGACAGCCAGGTCAGCACTGCAGGAGGCGGGGGGAGGCAGATGTGGGTGAGATGATCAGCGGTAGGAGGAGAGACATCGGAGAGATCATACTACATGCTCTAGGGGGAGACAGCCAGGTCAGCACTGCAGGAGGCGGGAGGAGGGAGAGGTGGTTGAGATGATCAGCGGTAGGAGGAGAGACATGGGAGAGATCATACTACATCCAATAGGCGTAGGCAGCAAGGTCAGCACTGCAGGAGGCAGTGGGAGGCCGAGGTGGGTGAGATGATCAGCGGTAGGAGGAGAGACATGGGATAGGTCATACTACATCCTCTAGGGGGAGGCAGCCAAGTCAGCATTGCAGGAGGCGGGTGGAGGCAGAGGTGGGTGAGACATTCAGCGGTAGGATGAGAAACATGGGAGAGATCATACTACATCCTCTAGGGGGAGACAGCAAGGTCAGCACTGCAGGAGGTGGGGGGAGGAAGATGTGGGTGAGACGATCAGCGGTAGGAGGAGAAACATGGGAGAGATCATACTACTTCCTCTAGGGGGAGACAGCCAGGTCAGCACTGCAGGAGGCGGGGGGAGGCAGATGTGGGTGAGACGATCAGCGGTAGGAGGAGAAACATGGGAGAGATCATACTACATCCTCTAGGGAGAGGAAGCCAGGTCAGCACTGCAGGAGGCGGGGGAGGCAGATGTGGGTGAGACATTCAGTGATAGGAGGAGAGATATGGGAGAGATCATAGTACATCCTCTAGGGGGAGACAGCCAGGTCAGCACTGCACGAGGAGGGGGGAGGCAGAGGTGGTTGAGAAGTTCAGTGGTAGGAGGAGAAACATGGGAGAGATCATACTACATCCTCTAAGGGGGAGGCAGCCAGGTCAGCACTGCAGGAGGTGGGGGGAGGCAGAGGTGGGTGAGATGATCAGCGGTAGGAGGAGAGACATGGGAGAGATCATACTACCTCCTCTAGGGGGAGACAGACAGGTCAGCACTGCAGGAGGTGCGGGGAGGCAGAGGTGGGTGAGATGATCAGCGGTAGGAGGAGAGACATGGGAGAGGTCATACTACATCCTCTAGGAGGAGGCAGCCAAGTCAGCATTGCAGGAGGCGGGGGGAGGCAGAGGTAGGTGAGACTTTCAGCGGTAGGAGGAGAAACATGGGAGAGATCATACTACATCCTCTAGGGGGAGACAGCCAGGTCAGCACTGCAGGAGGCGGGGGGAGGCAGAGGTGGGTGAGATGATCAGCGGTAGGAGGAGAGACATGGGAGAGGTCATACTACATCCTCTAGGGGGAGGCAGCCAAGTCAGCATTGCAGGAGGCGGGGGGAGGCAGAGGTAGGTGAGACTTTCAGCGGTAGGAGGAGAGACATGGGAGAGATCATACTACATCCTCTAGGGGGAGGCAGCCAGGTCAGCACTGCAGGAGGCGGGGGGAGGCAGAGGTGGGTGAGACGTTCAGCAGTAGGAGGAGAAACATGGGAGAGATCATACTACATCCTCTAGGGGGAGGCAGCCAGGTCAGCACTGCAGGAGGTGGTGGGAGGCAGAGGTGGGTGAGATGATCAGCGGTAGGAGGAGAGACATTGGAGAGATCATTCTACATCCTCTAGGGGGAGGCAGCCAGGTCAGCACTGCATGAGGCAGGGGGAGGCAGAGGTGGGTGAGACTTTCAGTGGTAGGAGGAGAAACATGGGAGAGATCATACTACATGCTATAGGGGGAGACAGCCAGGTCAGCACTGCAGAAGGTAGTGGGAGGCCGAGGTGGGTGAGATGATCAGCGGTAGGAGGAGAGACATGGGAGAGATCATACTACATCCTCTAGGGGGAGGCAGCCAAGTCAGCATTGCAGGAGGCGGGGGGAGGCAGAGGTGGGTGAGACATTCAGCGGTAGGATGAGAAACATGGGAGAGATCATACTACATCCTCTAGGGGGAGACAGCCAGGTCAGCACTGCAGGAGGTGGGGGGAGGCAGAGGTGGGTGAGACGATCAGCGGTAGGAGGAGAAACATGGGAGAGATCATACTACATCCTCTAGGGGGAGACAGCCAGGTCAGCACTGCAGGAGGCGGGGGGAGGCAGATGTGGGTGAGATGATCAGCGGTAGGAGGAGAGACATCGGAGAGATCATACTACATGCTCTAGGGGGAGACAGCCAGGTCAGCACTGCAGGAGGCGAGAGGAGGGAGAGGTGGGTGAGATGATCAGCGGTAGGAGGAGAGACATGGGAGAGATCATACTACATCCAATAGGCGTAGGCAGCCAGGTCAGCACTGCAGGAGGCAGTGGGAGGCCGAGGTGGGTGAGATGATCAGCGGTAGGAGGAGAGACATGGGATAGGTCATACTACATCCTCTAGGGGGAGGCAGCCAAGTCAGCATTGCAGGAGGCGGGTGGAGGCAGAGGTGGGTGAGACATTCAGCGGTAGGATGAGAAACATGGGAGAGATCATACTACATCCTCTAGGGGGAGACAGCAAGGTCAGCACTGCTGGAGGTGGGGGGAGGAAGATGTGGGTGAGACGATCAGCGGTAGGAGGAGAAACATGGGAGAGATCATACTACTTCCTCTAGGGGGAGACAGCCAGGTCAGCACTGCAGGAGGCGGGGGGAGGCAGATGTGGGTGAGACGATCAGCGGTAGGAGGAGAAACATGGGAGAGATCATACTACATCCTCTAGGGAGAGGAAGCCAGGTCAGCACTGCAGGAGGCGGGGGAGGCAGATGTGGGTGATACATTCAGTGATAGGAGGAGAGATATGGGAGAGATCATAGTACATCCTCTAGGGGGAGACAGCCAGGTCAGCACTGCACGAGGAGGGGGGAGGCAGAGGTGGGTGAGAAGTTCAGTGGTAGGAGGAGAAACATGGGAGAGATCATACTACATCCTCTAGGGGGAGGCAGCCAGGTCAGCACTGCAGGAGGTGGGGGGAGGCAGAGGTGGGTGAGATGATCAGCGGTAGGAGGAGAGACATGGGAGAGATCATATTACAACCTCTTGGGGGAGGCAGTAAGCTCTGCACTACAGGAGGTGGGGGGAGGCAGAGGTGGGTGAGAAGTTCAGTGGTAGGAGGAGAAACATGGGAGAGATCATACTACATCCTCTAGGGGGAGGCAGCCAGGTCAGCACTGCAGGAGGTGTGGGGAGGCAGAGGTGGGTGAGACGATCAGCGGTAGGAGGAGAAACATGGGAGAGATCATACTACATCCTCTAGGGGGAGACAACCAGGTCAGCACTGCATGAGGCAAGGGGAGGCAGAGGTGGATGAGACATTCAGCGGTAGGAGGAGAGACATGGGAGCGATCATTCTACATCCTCTAGGGGTAGACAGCCAGGTCAGCACTGCAGGAGGTGGGGGGAGGCAGAGGTGGGTGAGACGATCAGTGGTAGGAGGAGAAACATGGGAGAGATCATACTACATCCTCTATGGGGAGACAGCCAGGTCAGCACTGCATGAGGCAGGGGGAGGCAGAGGTGGGTGAGACATTCAACGGTAGGAGGAGAGACATGGGAGAGATCATACTACATCCTCTAGGGGGAGGCAGCCAGGTCAGCACTGCAGGAGGTGGGGGGAGGCAGAGGTGGGTGAGATGATCAGCGGTAGGAGGAGAGACATTGGAGAGATCATTTCACATCCTCTAGGGGGAGGCAGCCAGGTCAGCACTGCATGAGGCAGGGGGAGGCAGAGGTGGGTGAGACTTTCAGTGGTAGGAGGAGAAACATGGGAGAGATCATAGTACATGCTATAGGGGGAGACAGCCAGGTCAGCACTGCAGAAGGCAGTGGGAGGCCGAGGTGGGTGAGATGACCAGCGGTAGGAGGAGAGACATGGGAGAGATCATACTACATCCACTAGGGGGAGGCAGCCAAGTCAGCATTGCAGGAGGCGGGGGGAGGCAGAGGTGGGTGAGACATTCAGCGGTAGGATGAGAAACATGGGAGAGATCATACTACATCCTCTAGGGGGAGACAGCCAGGTCAGCACAGCAGGAGGTGGGGGAGGAAGAGGTGGGTGAGACGTTTAGCGGTAGGAGGAGAAACATGGGAGATATCATACTACATCCTCTAGGGGGAGGCAGTCAGCTCTGCACTGCAGGAGGTGGGAGGAGGGAGAGGTGGGTGAGATGATCAGCTGTTGGAGCAGAGACATGGGAGAGATCATACTACACCCTCTAGTGGGAGGCAGCCAGGTCAGCACTGCAGGAGGTGGGGGGAGGCAGAGGTGGGTGAGACGATCAGCGGTAGGAGGAGAGATATGGGAGAGATCATACTACATCCTCTAGGGGGAGACAGCCAGGTCAGCACTGCAGGAGGCGGGGGAGGCAGAGGTGGGTGAGACGTTTAGCGGTAGGAGGAGAAACATGGGAGATATCATACTACATCCTCTAGTGGGAGACAGCCAGGTCAGCACTGCAGGAGGTGGGGGGAGGCAGAGGTGGTTGAGATGATCAGCCGTTGGAGCAGAGACATGGGAGCGATCATACTACATCCTACAGGGGGAGGCAAAGATGGGTGAGACGATCAGCGGTAAGAGGAGAGACATGGGAGAGATCATATTACATCCTCTAGGGGGAGACAGCCAGGTCAGCACTGCAGGAGGCGGGGGGAGGCAGATGTGGGTGAGACTTTCAGCGGTAGGAGGAGAAACATGGGAGAGATCATACTACATGCTCTAGGGGGAGACAGCCAGGTCAGCACTGCAAGAGGTGGGGGGAGGCAGATGTGGGTGAGATGATCAGCGGTAGGAGGAGAAACATGGGAGAGATCATACTACATCCTCTAGGGGGAGACAGCCAGGTCAGCACTGCAGGAGGCGGGGGGAGGCAGAGGTGGGTGAGATGATCAGCGCAGGAGGAGAGACATGGGAGAGGTCATACTACATCCTCTAGGGGGAGGCAGCCAAGTCAGCATTGCAGGAGGCGGGGGGAGGCAGAGGTAGGTGAGACTTTCAGCGGTAGGAGGAGAGACATGGGAGAGATCATACTACATCCTCTAGGGGGAGGCAGCCAGGTCAGCACTGCAGGAGGCAGGGGGAGGCAGAGGTGGGTGAGACGTTCAGCAGTAGGAGGAGAAACATGGGAGAGATCATACTACATCCTCTAGGGGGAGGCAGCCAGGTCAGCACTGCAGGAGGTGGGGGGAGGCAGAGGTGGGTGAGATGATCAGCGGTAGGAGGAGAGACATTGGAGAGATCATTCTACATCCTCTAGGGGGAGGCAGCCAGGTCAGCACTGCATGAGGCAGGGGGAGGCAGAGGTGGGTGAGACTTTCAGTGGTAGGAGGAGAAACATGGGAGAGATCATACTACATGCTATAAGGGGAGACAGTCAGGTCAGCACTGCAGAAGGCAGTGGGAGGCCGAGGTGGGTGAGATGATCAGCGGTAGGAGGAGAGACATGGGAGAGATCATACTACATCCTCTAGGGGGAGGCAGCAAAGTCAGCATTGCAGGAGGCGGGGGGAGGCAGAGGTGGGTGAGACATTCAGCGGTAGGATGAGAAACATGGGAGAGATCATACTACATCCTCTAGGGGGAGACAGCCAGGTCAGCACTGCAGGAGGTGGGGGGAGGCAGAGGTGGGTGAGACGATCAGCGGTAGGAGGAGAAACATGGGAGAGATCATACTACATCCTCTAGGGGGAGACAGCCAGGTCAGCACTGCAGGAGGCGGGGGGAGGCAGATGTGGGTGAGATGATCAGCGGTAGGAGGAGAGACATGGGAGAGATCATACTACATGCTCTAGGGGGAGACAGCCAGGTCAGCACTGCAGGAGGCGGGGGGAGGCAGAGGTGGGTGAGATGATCAGCGGTAGGAGGAGAGACATGGGAGAGGTCATACTACATCCTCTAGGGGGAGGCAGCCAAGTCAGCATTGCAGGAGGCGGGGGGAGGCAGAGGTAGGTGAGACTTTCAGCGGTAGGAGGAGAGACATGGGAGAGATCATACTACATCCTCTAGGGGGAGGCAGCCAGGTCAGCACTGCAGGAGGCAGGGGGAGGCAGAGGTGGGTGAGACGTTCAGCAGTAGGAGGAGAAACATGGGAGAGATCATACTACATCCTCTAGGGGGAGGCAGCCAGGTCAGCACTGCAGGAGGTGGGGGGAGGCAGAGGTGGGTGAGATGATCAGCGGTAGGAGGAGAGACATTGGAGAGATCATTCTACATCCTCTAGGGGGAGGCAGCCAGGTCAGCACTGCATGAGGCAGGGGGAGGCAGAGGTGGGTGAGACTTTCAGTGGTAGGAGGAGAAACATGGGAGAGATCATACTACATGCTATAAGGGGAGACAGTCAGGTCAGCACTGCAGAAGGCAGTGGGAGGCCGAGGTGGGTGAGATGATCAGCGGTAGGAGGAGAGACATGGGAGAGATCATACTACATCCTCTAGGGGGAGGCAGCAAAGTCAGCATTGCAGGAGGCGGGGGGAGGCAGAGGTGGGTGAGACATTCAGCGGTAGCATGAGAAACATGGGAGAGATCATACTACATCCTCTAGGGGGAGACAGCCAGGTCAGCACTGCAGGAGGTGGGGGGAGGCAGAGGTGGGTGAGACGATCAGCGGTAGGAGGAGAAACATGGGAGAGATCATACTACATCCTCTAGGGGGAGACAGCCAGGTCAGCACTGCAGGAGGCGGGGGGAGGCAGATGTGGGTGAGATGATCAGCGGTAGGAGGAGAGACATGGGAGAGATCATACTACATGCTCTAGGGGGAGACAGCCAGGTCAGCACTGCAGGAGGCGGGAGGAGGGAGAGGTGGGAGAGATGATCAGCGGTAGGAGGAGAGACATGGGAGAGATCATACTACATCCTATAGGCGTAGGCAGCCAGGTCAGCACTGCAGTAGGCAGTGGGAGGCCGAGGTGGGTGAGATGATCAGCGGTAGGAGGAGAGACATGGGATAGGTCATACTACATCCTCTAGGGGGAGGCAGCCAAGTCAGCATTGCAGGAGGCGGGGGGAGGCAGAGGTGGGTGAGACATTCAGCGGTAGGATGAGAAACATGGGAGAGATCATACTACATCCTCTAGGGGGAGACAGCAAGGTCAGCACTGCAGGAGGTGGGGTGAGGCAGATGTGGGTGAGACGATCAGCGGTAGGAGGAGAAACATGGGAGAGATCATACTACATCCTCTAGGGAGAGGAAGCCAGGTCAGCACTGCAGGAGGCGGGGGAGGCAGATATGGGTGAGACATTCAGTGATAGGAGGAGAGATATGGGAGAGATCATAATACATCCTCTAGGGGGAGGCAGCCAGGTCAGCACTGCACGAGGCGGGGGGAGGCAGAGGTGGGTGAGAAGTTCAGTGGTAGGAGGAGAAACATGGGAGAGATCATACTACATCCTATAGGGGGAGGCAGCCAGGTCAGCACTGCAGGAGGTGGGGGGAGGCAGAGGTGGGTGAGATGATCAGTGGTAGGAGGAGAGACATGGGAGAGATCATATTACAACCTCTAGGGGGAGGCAGTAAGCTCTGCACTGCAGGAGGTGGGGGGAGGGAGAGGTGGGTGAGATGTTCAGCAGTAGGAGGAGAAACATGGGAGAGATCATACTACATCCTCTAGGGGGAGGCAGCCAGGTCAGCACTGCAGGAGGTGGGGGGAGGCAGAGGTGGGTGAGATGATCAGCGGTAGGAGGAGAGACATTGGAGAGATCATTCTACATCCTCTAGGGGGAGGCAGCCAGGTCAGCACTGCATGAGGCAGGGGGAGGCAGAGGTGGGTGAGACTTTCAGTGGTAGGAGGAGAAACATGGGAGAGATCATACTACATGCTATAGGGGGAGACAGCCAGGTCAGCACTGCAGGAGGCGGGGGGAGGCAGAGGTGGGTGAGATGATCAGCGCAGGAGGAGAGACATGGGAGAGGTCATACTACATCCTCTAGGGGGAGGCAGCCAAGTCAGCATTGCAGGAGGCGGGGGGAGGCAGAGGTAGGTGAGACTTTCAGCGGTAGGAGGAGAGACATGGGAGAGATCATACTACATCCTCTAGGGGGAGGCAGCCAGGTCAGCACTGCAGGAGGCAGGGGGAGGCAGAGGTGGGTGAGACGTTCAGCAGTAGGAGGAGAAACATGGGAGAGATCATACTACATCCTCTAGGGGGAGGCAGCCAGGTCAGCACTGCAGGAGGTGGGGGGAGGCAGAGGTGGGTGAGATGATCAGCGGTAGGAGGAGAGACATTGGAGAGATCATTCTACATCCTCTAGGGGGAGGCAGCCAGGTCAGCACTGCATGAGGCAGGGGGAGGCAGAGGTGGGTGAGACTTTCAGTGGTAGGAGGAGAAACATGGGAGAGATCATACTACATGCTATAAGGGGAGACAGTCAGGTCAGCACTGCAGAAGGCAGTGGGAGGCCGAGGTGGGTGAGATGATCAGCGGTAGGAGGAGAGACATGGGAGAGATCATACTACATCCTCTAGGGGGAGGCAGCAAAGTCAGCATTGCAGGAGGCGGGGGGAGGCAGAGGTGGGTGAGACATTCAGCGGTAGGATGAGAAACATGGGAGAGATCATACTACATCCTCTAGGGGGAGACAGCCAGGTCAGCACTGCAGGAGGTGGGGGGAGGCAGAGGTGGGTGAGACGATCAGCGGTAGGAGGAGAAACATGGGAGAGATCATACTACATCCTCTAGGGGGAGACAGCCAGGTCAGCACTGCAGGAGGCGGGGGGAGGCAGATGTGGGTGAGATGATCAGCGGTAGGAGGAGAGACATGGGAGAGATCATACTACATGCTCTAGGGGGAGACAGCCAGGTCAGCACTGCAGGAGGCGGGGGGAGGCAGAGGTGGGTGAGATGATCAGCGGTAGGAGGAGAGACATGGGAGAGGTCATACTACATCCTCTAGGGGGAGGCAGCCAAGTCAGCATTGCAGGAGGCGGGGGGAGGCAGAGGTAGGTGAGACTTTCAGCGGTAGGAGGAGAGACATGGGAGAGATCATACTACATCCTCTAGGGGGAGGCAGCCAGGTCAGCACTGCAGGAGGCAGGGGGAGGCAGAGGTGGGTGAGACGTTCAGCAGTAGGAGGAGAAACATGGGAGAGATCATACTACATCCTCTAGGGGGAGGCAGCCAGGTCAGCACTGCAGGAGGTGGGGGGAGGCAGAGGTGGGTGAGATGATCAGCGGTAGGAGGAGAGACATTGGAGAGATCATTCTACATCCTCTAGGGGGAGGCAGCCAGGTCAGCACTGCATGAGGCAGGGGGAGGCAGAGGTGGGTGAGACTTTCAGTGGTAGGAGGAGAAACATGGGAGAGATCATACTACATGCTATAAGGGGAGACAGTCAGGTCAGCACTGCAGAAGGCAGTGGGAGGCCGAGGTGGGTGAGATGATCAGCGGTAGGAGGAGAGACATGGGAGAGATCATACTACATCCTCTAGGGGGAGGCAGCAAAGTCAGCATTGCAGGAGGCGGGGGGAGGCAGAGGTGGGTGAGACATTCAGCGGTAGCATGAGAAACATGGGAGAGATCATACTACATCCTCTAGGGGGAGACAGCCAGGTCAGCACTGCAGGAGGTGGGGGGAGGCAGAGGTGGGTGAGACGATCAGCGGTAGGAGGAGAAACATGGGAGAGATCATACTACATCCTCTAGGGGGAGACAGCCAGGTCAGCACTGCAGGAGGCGGGGGGAGGCAGATGTGGGTGAGATGATCAGCGGTAGGAGGAGAGACATGGGAGAGATCATACTACATGCTCTAGGGGGAGACAGCCAGGTCAGCACTGCAGGAGGCGGGAGGAGGGAGAGGTGGGAGAGATGATCAGCGGTAGGAGGAGAGACATGGGAGAGATCATACTACATCCTATAGGCGTAGGCAGCCAGGTCAGCACTGCAGTAGGCAGTGGGAGGCCGAGGTGGGTGAGATGATCAGCGGTAGGAGGAGAGACATGGGATAGGTCATACTACATCCTCTAGGGGGAGGCAGCCAAGTCAGCATTGCAGGAGGCGGGGGGAGGCAGAGGTGGGTGAGACATTCAGCGGTAGGATGAGAAACATGGGAGAGATCATACTACATCCTCTAGGGGGAGACAGCAAGGTCAGCACTGCAGGAGGTGGGGGGAGGCAGATGTGGGTGAGACGATCAGCGGTAGGAGGAGAAACATGGGAGAGATCATACTACATCCTCTAGGGAGAGGAAGCCAGGTCAGCACTGCAGGAGGCGGGGGAGGCAGATATGGGTGAGACATTCAGTGATAGGAGGAGAGATATGGGAGAGATCATAATACATCCTCTAGGGGGAGGCAGCCAGGTCAGCACTGCACGAGGCGGGGGGAGGCAGAGGTGGGTGAGAAGTTCAGTGGTAGGAGGAGAAACATGGGAGAGATCATACTACATCCTATAGGGGGAGGCAGCCAGGTCAGCACTGCAGGAGGTGGGGGGAGGCAGAGGTGGGTGAGATGATCAGTGGTAGGAGGAGAGACATGGGAGAGATCATATTACAACCTCTAGGGGGAGGCAGTAAGCTCTGCACTGCAGGAGGTGGGGGGAGGGAGAGGTGGGTGAGATGTTCAGCAGTAGGAGGAGAAACATGGGAGAGATCATACTACATCCTCTAGGGGGAGGCAGCCAGGTCAGCACTGCAGGAGGTGGGGGGAGGCAGAGGTGGGTGAGATGATCAGCGGTAGGAGGAGAGACATTGGAGAGATCATTCTACATCCTCTAGGGGGAGGCAGCCAGGTCAGCACTGCATGAGGCAGGGGGAGGCAGAGGTGGGTGAGACTTTCAGTGGTAGGAGGAGAAACATGGGAGAGATCATACTACATGCTATAGGGGGAGACAGCCAGGTCAGCACTGCAGAAGGCAGTGGGAGGCCGAGGTGGGTGAGATGATCAGCGGTAGGAGGAGAGACATGGGAGAGATCATACTACATCCACTAGGGGGAGGCAGCCAAGTCAGCATTGCAGGAGGCGGGGGGAGGCAAAGGTGAGTGAGACATTCAGCGGTAGGATGAGAAACATGGGAGAGATCATACTACATCCTCTAGGGGGAGACAGCCAGGTCAGCACTGCAGGAGGTGGGGGGAGGCAGAGTTGGGTGAGACGATCAGCGGTAGGAGGAGAAACATGGGAGAGATCATACTACATCCTCTAGGGGGAGACAGCCAGGTCAGCACTGCAGGAGGCGGGGGGAGGCAGATGTTGGTGAGATGATCAGCGGTAGGAGGAGAGACATGGGAGAGATCATACTACATGCTCTAGGGGGAGACAGCCAGGTCAGCACTGCAGGAGGCGGGAGGAGGGAGAGGTGGGTGAGATGATCAGCGGTAGGAGGAGAGACATGGGAGAGATCATACTACATCCTATAGGCGTAGGCTGCCAGGTCAGCACTGCAGGAGGCAGTGGGAGGCCGAGGTGGGTGAGATGATCAGCGGTAGGAGGAGAGACATGGGATAGGTCATACTACATCCTCTAGGGGGAGGCAGCCAAGTCAGCATTGCAGGAGGCGGGGGGAGGCAGAGGTGGGTGAGACATTCAGCGGTAGGATGAGAAACATGGGAGAGATCATACTACATCCTCTAGGGGGAGACAGCAAGGTCAGCACTGCAGGAGGTGGGGGGAGGCAGATGTGGGTGAGACGATCAGCGGTAGGAGGAGAAACATGGGAGAGATCATACTACATCCTCTAGGGGGAGACAGCCAGGTCAGCACTGCAGGAGTCGGGGGGAGGCAGATGTGGGTGATACGATCAGCGGTAGGAGGAGAAACATGGGAGATATCATACTACATCCTCTAGGGAGAGGAAGCCAGGTCAGCACTGCAGGAGGCGGGGGAGGCAGATGTGGGTGAGACATTCAGTGATAGGTGGAGAGATATGGGAGAGATCATAGTACATCCTCTAGGGGGAGGCAGCCAGGTCAGCATTGCACGAGGCGGGTGGAGGCAGAGGTGGGTGAGAAGTTCAGTGGTAGGAGGAGAAACATGGGAGAGATCATACTACATCCTCTAGGGGGAGGCAGCCAGGTCAGCACTGCAGGAGGTGGGGGGAGGCAGAGGTGGGTGAGATGATCAGCGGTAGGAGGAGAGACATGGGAGAGATCATATTACAACCTCTAGGGGGAGGCAGTAAGCTCTGCACAGCAGGAGGTGGGGGGAGGGAGAGGTGGGTGAGATGATCAGCGGTAGGAGGAGAGACATGGGACAGATCATACTACATCCTCTAGGGGGAGACAGCCAGGTCAGCACTGCAGGAGGTGTGGGGAGGCAGAGGTGGGTGAGACGATCAGCGGTAGGAGGAGAAACATGGGAGAGATCATACTACATCCTCTAGGGGGAGACAACCAGGTCTGCACTGCATGAGGCAGGGGGAGGCAGAGGTGGGTGAGACATTCAGCGGTAGGAGGAGAGACATGGGAGAGATCATTCTACATCCTCTAGGGGGAGACAGCCAGGTCAGCACTGCAGGAGGTGGGGGGAGGCAGAGGTGGGTGAGACATTCAGCGGTAGGAGGAGAAACATGGGAGAGATCATACTACATCCTCTGCGGGGAAACAGCCAGGTCAGCACTGCATGAGGCAGGGGGAGGCAGAGGTGGGTGAGACATTCAGCGGTAGGAGGAGAGACATGGGAGAGATCATACTACATCCTCTAGGGGGAGACAGCCAGGTCAGCATTGCATGAGGCAGGGGGAGGCAGAGGTGGGTGAGACTTTCAGCGGTAGGAGGAGAAACATGGGAGAGATCATACTACATGCTCTAGGGGGAGACAGCCAGGTCAGCACTGCAGGAGGCAGTGGGAGGCCGAGGTGGGTGAGATGATCAGCGGTAGGAGGAGAGACATGGGAGAGGTCATACTACATCCTCTAGGGGGAGGCAGCCAAGTCAGCATTGCAGGAGGCGGGTGGAGGCAGAGGTGGGTGAGACATTCAGCGGTAGGATGAGAAACATGGGAGAGATCATACTACATCCTCTAGGGGGAGGCAGCCAGGTCAGCACTGCACGAGGCGGGAGGAGGCAGAGGTGGGTGAGACGTTCAGCGGAAGGAGGAGAGACATGGGAGAGGTCATACTACATCCTCTAGGGGGAGGCAGCCAGGTCAGCACTGCACGAGGCGGGAGGAGGCAGAGGTGGGTGAGACGATCAGCGATAGGAGGAGAGACATAGGAGAGATCATACTACATCCTCTAGGGGGAGACAGCCAGGTCAGCACTGTAGGAGGCAGAGGGAGGCAGATGTTGGTGAGATGATCAGCGGGAGGAGGAGAGACAAGGGAGAGATCATACTACATCCTCTAGGGAAGGCAGCCAGGTCAGCACTGCAGGAGGCGGAGGGAGGCAGAGGTGGGTGAGACGTTCAGCAGTAGGAGGAGAAACATGGGAGAGATCATACTACATCCTCTAGGGGAGGCAGCCAGGTCAGCACTGCAGGAGGCGGGGGAGGCAGAGGTGGGTGAGACGTTTAGCGGTAGGAGGAGAAACATGGGAGATATCATACTACATCCTCTAGGGGGAGACAGCCAGGTCAGCACTGCAGGAGACAGGGGGAGGCAGATGTTTTTGAGATGATCAGCGGTAGGAGGAGAGACATGGGAGAGATCATACTACATCCTCTAGGGGGAGACAGCCAAGTCAGCACTGCAGGAGGTGGGGGATGCAGATGTGGGTGAGATGATCATCGGTAGGAGGAGAGACATGGGAAAGATCATACTACATCCTCTAGGGGGAGGCAGCCAGGTCAGCACTGCAGGAGGCGGGGGGAGGCAGAGGTGGGTGAGACGTTCAGCGGTAGGAGGAGAACTATGGGAGAGATCATACTACATCCTCTAGGGGGAGGCAGCCAGGTCAGCATTGCAGGAGGCGGGGGGAGGCAGAGGTGGGTGAGACATTCAGCGGTAGGAGGAGAAACATGGGAGAGATCATACTACATACTCTAGGGGGAGACAGCCAGGTCAGCACTGCAGGAGGCGGGGGGAGGCAGAGGTGGGTGAGACATTCAGCGGTAGGAGCAGAGACATGGGAGAGATCATACTACATCCTATAGGGTGAGACAGCCAGGTCAGCACTGCAGGAGGTGGGGGGATGCAGAGGTGGGTGAGACGATCAGCGGTAGGAGAGACATGGGAGAGATCATACTGCATCCTCTAGGGGGAGGCAGTCAGCTCTGCACTGCAGGAGGTGGGAGGAGGGAGAGGTGGGTGAGATGATCAGCGGGAGGAGGAGAGACATGGGAGAGATCATACTACATCCTCTAGGGGAGGCAGCCAGGTCAGCACTGCAGGAGGTGGGGGGAGGCAGAGGTGGTTGAGACGATCAGCCGTTGGAGGAGAGACATGGGCGAGATCATACTACATCCTCTGGGGGGAGGCAGTCAGCTCTGCACTGCAGGAGGTGGGAGGAGGGAGAGGTGGGTGAGATGATCAGCTGTTGGAGCAGAGACATGGGAGAGATCATACTACACCCTCTAGTGGGAGGCAGCCAGGTCAGCACTGCAGGAGGCGGGGGGAGGCAGAGGTGGGTGAGACTTTCAGCGGTAGGAGGAGAAACATGGGAGAGATCATACTACATGCTCTAGGGGGAGGCAAAGATGGGTGAGATGATCAGCGGTAGGAGTAGAGACATGGGAGAGATCATATTACATCCTCTAGGGGGAGACAGCCAGGTCAGCACTGCAGGAGGCGGGGGGAGGCAGATGTGGGTGAGACTTTCAGTGGTAGGAGGAGAAACATGGGAGAGATCATACTACATGCTCTAGGGGGAGACAGCCAGGTCAGCACTGCAAGAGGTGGGGGGAGGCAGATGTGGGTGAGATGATCAGCGGTAGGAGGAGATACATGGGAGAGATCATACTACCTCCTCTAGGGGGAGACAGACAGGTCAGCACTGCATGAGGCAGGGGGAGGCAGAGGTGGGTGAGACATTCAGCAGTAGGAGGAGAGACATGGGAGAGATCATACTACATCCTCTAGGGGGAGACAGCCAGGTCAGCACTGCATGAGGCAGAGGTGGGTGAGACTTTCAGCGGTAGGAGGAGAAACATGGGAGAGATCATACTACATGCTCTAGGGGGAGACAGCCAGGTCAGCACTGCAGGAGGTGGGGTGAGGCAGAGTTGGGTGAGACGATTAGCGGTAGGAGGAGAGACATGGGAGATATCATTCTACATCCTCTAGGGGGAGACAGCCAGGTCAGCACTGCAGGAGGAGGGGGGAGGCAGAGGTGGGTGAGACGATCATCGGTAGGAGGAGAAACATGGGAGAGATCATACTACATCCTCTAGGGGGAGACAGCCAGGTCAGCACTGCAGGAGGTGGGGGGAGGCAGATGTGGGTGAGATGATCAGTGGTAGGAGGAGAGACATGGGAGAGATCATACTACCTCCTCTAGGGGGAGACAGATAGGTCAGCACTGCAGGAGGTGGGGGAAAGGCAGAGGTGGGTGAGATGATCAGCGATAGGAGGAGAGACATGGGAGAGATCATACTACATCCTCTAGGGGGAGGCAGCCTTGTCAGCACTGCAGGAAGCGGAGGGAGGCAGAGGTGGGTGAGACTATCAGCGGTAGGAGGAGAAACATGAGAGATATCATATTACATCCTATAGGGAGAGGCAGCCAGGTCAGCACTGCAGGAGGTGGGGGGAGGCAGAGGTGGGTGATACGATCAGCGGTAGGAGGAGAGACATGGGAGAGATCATACTACAACCTACAGAGGGAGGCAGAGGTGGGTGAGACGATCAGCGGTTGGAGGAGAGACATGGGAGAGATCATACTACAACCTACAGAGGGAGGCAGAGGTGGGTGAGATGATCAGCGGTAGGAGGAGAGACATGGGAGAGATCATACTACATCCTCTAGGGGGAGACAGCCAGGTCAGCACTGCAGGAGGTGGGGGGAGGCAGATGTGGGTGAGATGATCAGCAGTAGGAGGAGGTACATGGGAGAGGTCATACTACATCCTCTAGGGGGAGGCAACCAAGTCAGCATTGCAGGAGGTGGGGGGAGGCAGAGGTGGGTGAGACGCTCAGCGGTAGGAGGAGAAACAAGGGAGAAATCATACTACATCCTCTAGGGGGAGGCAGCCAGGTCAGCACTGCAGGAGGCGGGGGGAGGCAGAGGTGGGTGAGACATTCAGCGGTAGGAGGAGAAACATGGGAGATATCATACTACATCCTCTAGGGGTAGGCAGCCGGGTCAGCACTGCAGGATGCTGGGGGAGGCAGATGTGGGTGAGATGATCAGCGGAAGGAGGAGAGACATGGGAGAGGTCATACTACATCCTCTAGGGGGAGGCAGCCAAGTCAGCATTGCAGGAGGTGGGGGGAGGTAGAGGTGGGTGAGACATTCCGCGGTAGGAGGAGAGACATGGGAGAGGTCATACTACATCCTCTAGGGGGACACAGCCAGGTCAGCACTGCAGGAGGTGGGGGGAGGCAGAGGTGGGTGAGATGATCAGTGGTAGGAGGAGAGACATGGGAGAGATCATACTACATCCTCTAGGGGGAGGCAGCCAAGTCAGCACTGCAGGAGGTGGGGGAGGCAGAGGTGGGTGAGGTGATCAGTGGTAGGAGGAGAAACATGGGAGAGATCAAACTACATCCTCTAGGGTGAGGCAGCCAGGTCAGTACTGCAGGAGTTGGGGGGAGGGTGAGGTGGGTGAGGTGATCAGCGGTAGGAGGATAGACATGGGAGAGGTCATACTACATCCTCTAGGGGGAGGCAGCCAGGTCAGCACTGCAGGAGGCAGAGGGAGGCAGAGGTGGGTGGGACGCTCAGCGGTAGGAGGAGAGACATGGGAGAGATCATACTACATCCTCTCAGGGGAGGCAGCCATGTCAGCACTGCAGGAGTCGGGGGGGAGACAGGTGGGTGAGATGCTCAGCGGTAAGAGTATAGACATGGGAGAGATCATACTACATCCTCTAGGGGGAGGCAGCCAGGTCTGCACTGCAGGAGGCGGGGGGAGGCAGAAGTGGGTGAGACGCTCAGCGGTAGGAGGAGAGACATGGGAGATATCATTCTACATCCTCTAGGGGGAGACAGCCAGGTCAGCACTGCAGGAGGCGGGGGGAGAAGGAGGTGGGTGAGACGCTCAACAGTAGGAGGAGAAACATGGGAGAGATCATACTACATCCTCACAAAACAAGCTGGCAATTAATCTGTCCCTGCACAAACTGGCTCTACAGAGGCAAGATGTCATCCTCATCCTTTGTTGATGCACATGTGGCTAACACGCGCACAGAAACACAGAAATATAAATACTCTTTAAATATTTTAATTTTTTGGGGCACTTTGGGGGTTACACCACCCTTCAACAGACCAGCCGGCCCTTGATTTACAGTATCCAACGTGACTCACATTGGCTTAGTTTTTACAATGGTCATCCGCCCCTGATGTCTGGGGATGAGGTCCAATAATCTTATATTGTAGAGATGCTAAAGAATGTTGAGCACCTCTAAAATGACTCGCCACTGGCTGGTCGCTCTCATGTCCCTCCAGGGCTGCTCTGATGGCAGAACAGTGGAGCACCATCCGTTCTCTAAAAGTACGGATGGTCTGGCCAACGTAACATAACCCACAGGGGCACATGATAATGTAGATGACAAATTGCATTTGGCATGTCAAAACATGTCTAATATCTAATTTTCAACCCGTATGGGGATGTTTGAAATTACTCCCAGGTTCTAAGTATCTACAGGTAGTTCACAAAGCACACCTATAGCATCCAATTATTTTCTTTTGGACCAAAAAATGGGAAACCGGTTCTTCAGGAATGAATGTTACTATGGATTCTACAAGAATATCTTGAAGATTACGCCCTCTTTTATAGCACGGCATAATTTGTTTTTGAAGATCGGAAGATGATGGTCTCCTGACACGATAGGCCACAGAGCTCGAGAGGCCCGTGGTAATACCTGACTAGCCAGGGTGAATTCAGAAACCAAAGGTATTTTGTTTTTATTAGACTTCACCTTTTTCTGGCTAAGTAAATCAGTACGTGGGTTCTGTAGTACTTCCTCCTTGGCATTTTTCAAGATACTAATGGGGTAACCCTGTTCTAAAAATGATGAAGTGACATTATCTAAAGCGGTCGAAACCTTCGTAGAGTCAGAAGTTATTCTAGCTGATCTATAGATCTGGGATTTAGGTAAGGCTTTTTTTAAAGATGGAGGATGGCAACTACTGTAATGCAACAGTTTGTCGCGGTCTGCGGACTTGTGAAACACCTCTGTACTAATCGTAGAGCCTACAATTTTGACCTTAACATCAAGATAATGAATTTTGGACCTTCTAATGCTGTAAGAGAATTTTACTGGGTGGTTACGGGCATTAATAGCATCGATGACCTCTATGAGTTCACCTTCGGAACCCGTCCATAGAAGAAATAAATCATCTATATACCTGGTATATAGCAATATGTTCCTGGAGATGTCGGGATCAGAAAAGAAAAACTGGTGTTCCTGTTCAAACATAAAAACGTTCGCGTATGATGGGGCAACATTGGACCCCATCGCACATCCAGTACATTGTAAAAAAAAAAATTGGTTATCATGTAGAACATTTTTTTTTGCCAAAGTAAATTCCAACAGTTCCAGGAACAAAGCTATATTCAGGTCACAAAAATCATTACTCTGCAAAAACCTCTGCTTGGAGTTTAAACCCATGTCATGGGGAATGATAGTATATAGATTTTTTACATCAAGGGTACACAGGATGGATCCCACAGGGATGTTGACCAAATCATTAAATTTTAACAAAAACTGGGTTGTGTCCTTCAAAAAGGTGGGCTGTCTCATAGCAAATGGCTGTAATAAAAAAAATCGAAAAATTGTGAAATGGGTTGTAATAAGGAGCCCCGGGCAGAGATGATGGGTCTGCCCGGGGGATTCCTGGCATCATTGTGCACCTTCGGAATAGTGTACATAACGGGCACCAAAGGGTACTCTATCAGAACATCAAAAATTTTTTGCTAATTAATTTATTCTGTATTCAAAATAGAGTCTAAAGCTTTTTTGTACTCCGTGGAGGGATCATTTGATAAGCGTTTATAGGTGCTTGTATCTGCAAGCTGTCCATCAATGTCAGCGAGGTACTTGTTGGTATCCATAATAATAATGCCCCCGCCCTTGTCCACTGGGTGGATCACTATTTCATCACTCTTCGCAAGGTTGGATAAAGCTGATCTCTGTTCTCGTGATAAATTATGATAATGCTTCAACGGAGCCTTATTGAATTTAATGACATATTCATCCAGCAAACGTGTGAAGTTACTTAGAGAGGCGTTAGATGAAGGAGGATCAAAAGAAAAATGTGGATGCATTCTAAAAAACTAGTCAAAGACATCAGGTTGTGCCGTAGGTTTGTGCTGGAAGAATTCTTTAATCCTTAGGAAATTACCAAATCTGTGTAAATCCACTTTCCAAGGTAATTCTTGGTGTGGGTTACTCAGAATGAAGGATAGTCCCTTGTCCAATACTGAAATTTCTATGTTACTTAATTGCTGGGAGGAAAGGTTAAATATTAATTCTTTCCCCGATTTGTAGGCGGCTTTGCTGTTTCTTTCATTCTGCCCCCCGCGTCTTGTAGGCTTGTCCCGGGATTGTCATTTTTTGACCTAGTGATGCGAGGCCACGAGTGTTAGGTGTGGAATTGGATTCATCTGAATCATTGATTACAAAGTCGCTATCACCATTGGATTTATGCAATTCCCGTCGTTGCTGTTGTTCATTCCGCCATGATGGGCGAATGTGTCCAGAATAAGGGCCACCCCTCGGCATGGTACCCGAAAGCCATCGGTATACTCTCTGATCCTTGTAGTCTGCTTGTACAGTGCGCAATTTATTTTTCTTAAATCTACTCAATTCAAGACCTTAGTGTTCGCACTGGGCTTCCAGTTTCTCCCAAAGTGCTTTATTTTTCTTCTCATCCAGGAGGGTTTTATGTTGTATATTCAAATCATTTATCTTTGATCTAGAGAATTGCGACTCTTTGCCTGCTGCCTGGGTGACCAAGAGCATCAAGTAGAAACTGGATTTATTTAAAATGCTGATCCATTGGCGAAAAAGTCCGCACTGTTCCGGCCAATTGTTGGAGATGCTAAAGCCACGGGGAAGCCATCACCTAGTTGTTGGAGAGGGTGCTTTGTACAGTCCTAAAATCACATACCCTCCAATATTTTACAGTAAGAGCCTGGTACCGGTGCGTGGTCACAGATAAAGGGGGTGTGGTCACAGTGAAAGGGGCGTGCCCATGGGGGGCTGGAGGCAGCTGCTGCTGGCTGGTTACATACCCTGTCCAAACAAGATTGTGTGTGTGTAATTATGTATATGTATATATATATATATATATATATATATATATATTATATATATTTATTAGACATGAGCGGGTTCGGAATTTAGAAATCCGAGCCCCCCCCTTGATCCAAGCGGGGAACCGAGTCCGGCTCGGGTTTGCCTGCCAGACTTGCTTCCCGGAACGAGGCAAAACGTCATCCTCGTGCTGTCGGATTCTCGCGGGTTTTGGATTCTATAAAAGGTCCCCGCTTCAGCGCCATTTCTCACTCCGGCTGTGGACAGTGAAGAGGGAGGGTGGGGTTTGTTGTGCTGGTGCTGCTGTTGTCCATAGGAGCTGTGTGCAGACAGAAGAGGGGGGCTTCAGTGGTTCCTGTGTCACTGTAGCTCTAAAGGGGTGCTGTAGTGGTGTCCTGGGGGTGCTCTGTCCTTCAGGGGTGCTCCCCCCAAGTGCAAATATTTATTTGTGTGGTTGTGCGCGCGTTAGCCGCACGTGCATCCACAAAGTAGCAGCGCCAAGCGTTCGCCTGTGTCAAATTGTACATAAATTGGACACTATGGTGCCCCGAGGACGTAACGAAATGTTAGCCCTCAATGTCTTTTTATAGTAGTCAGCTAAATTGTCTATTAGATTTCTATTAACAAGATTTCTTTTCTTATGGGACAATAAGGTGCTATGTCTTTGGTTGTTATTACAGGTATATTAGATAATCATCAGCGTGTATGTGTGGGGACATTTAATTAGAATATTTGTATATATTTTTTGCAGATGTTCTTTCCTATGCAGTTTATATGTTCTCTACCTCACACACATGTAATAGGTCAGTGCTAGCTAGATTTGAGTAGTCATATTATGTTAGGGCTTATCAAGATATGGTTTCAGCCACATTATTGCCTAAGATTGATGTTAGAATCATTAACTATTATTTATCAATATGCTTTCCCCTTTCTTAAGGGTTTTTCTTCTTTTTTGTTTTGAATGCACTTTGCACATATATGTAATATGTATATCCATGAGGTAGTCTCGCGGTCTTTTAATAAATGTTTTTGCATGCACCGGCACTTTATGTCAGTATCTATATATATATATATATATATATATATATATATATATATATATATATACTTTTACATCAGCTAGTCTCATGGTCTTACATGTTTTTTACATGAGGTTTAAAATGACACTTATTCTCTCTCCAGCGCTGCGCTGCCGATCGGAAAGGTTTGTGGCGTCTGCGGTTGCTAGGCAACCAACAGCATCATCTTTATCCGTCACTTCCGGTTGTGACTGACGGAAGTCTCCGGGGACAGCGCAGCGGGGAGGAGATCGCAGCATGGTTGGGGTGTATAAGGTAAGCCTTTTTCATTATTAAAGTTGTTTGTTTCACTGCACTATCTGTGACTAATCCTGATGACAAAAGCCACGAGCTTTAAAAAGTCGATGCTACAGATGTCACATTATTGAAATTAGGGATGTGCAGGCTCGGATAGGTTCGAGTTTGCACGTGGAGTTCGGATTTTTCCCTCCAAAAAAACGGAACTCAGAACGAGGCAAAACGTCATCTTACATGGACAAACATCATCATTCCTGGACAAAAGACCAGGAATGATGATGTTCGTCCATGTAAGATGACGTTTTGCCTCGTTTTGAGTTCCGTTTTTTTGGAGGGAAAAATCCGAACTCCACGTGCAAACTCGAACCTATCCGAGCCTGCACATCCCTAATTGAAATACAGTTTTCCGATTTGTCACCTATAATTGGGAGTGCCGCCTTGTTCTTTTATATTAGGAACTTTGGATTATATATATATATATATATATACATACATACATACATACACACAATCTTGTTTGGACAGGGTATGAAACCAGCCAGCACCAGCTGCCTCCAGCCCCTGTGGGCATGCCCCTTTAACTGTGACCACTGCCCCTTTATTTGTGGCCACGCCCATGTACCGGGTTCTTACTGTAAAATGTTGGAGGGTATGTGATTTTAGGACTGTACAAAGCACCCTCTCCAACAACTAGGTGATGGCTTGTGGGGCTGCTGTCAGGAATGCGCTCCTTTGTGTCCTGGGCTAATGACCTGCTTGGAGTTAATCTGCCTGATCAGCTGCACCTGGGGTGCAGGTATGTAACTCCCCTTTGTGCATTGCAGCTCATTGATCTGCCATGTGTTAGAAGTAAAACTGTCATTTTGGCATTGTACCCCTGCAGTATAATTCCCTACCACCAGGGGTCGCCAGGCTGTGGTTATTGAGCTGCAGTACTGGTCCTTACCACAGGTGCTGCTCTTTGTACTCTGTACTGTGCCCAGGTGCCAGGTGATAATGAATGACCAACATGGACTACACCTGGCAGCTGGCTGTTTAGTCTGTGTGAGCCCAGCACTCATTGCTGGGTTATTAATGGATCATTTTTGTAGTGTCCTGTTTTGTTGTTCCTGGTGGATTCCGGTGACGGTTTTGTTCTTGTGAGTTTCCCCCATTAATCAGGTAATTATTCTGCTATTTCTTTCTGGATTCTTTACTTCTGCCATTCACTACGTTATCATCCTGCTATTTCTTTCTGGGCCTCATTCACTAATGTATGCAACTGCGATTCTGCACGCAATTGGCCGATTGTTGCGCACTGCGCATGCTTTGCAGCGCACATGCGTGAACTAGCCATTGCGATCAGAACTGCGTTTGCAGTGACCCTTCGCAGTGTGATTAACAGAAAGTGCCATTTGTGGGTGGTGATGGGGGAGGGTCGGGGAAACGCAGGTGTCAGTGTGTTTGAATGTTGTTGTATGGGCATGCATAAATTATCCGCTGCGATGTCATACGCAGCCTGAGGCCTCATAGTGTGCGCTGACCCTGTGCGTGAGGCTGCGATGTTACCGATGGTCTCTCAGTCCTGCTAAACATGTACGTTGGGCGTCCTTATGTAGTGCTGTGTATGGCATTGCAATGGATTAGCTTACTATCGCAGTTGAACTGTGTACATAATTGTTATTGCATTCGCAGTTGCGTCCTTGCTGAATCAGGCCTCTGTTTGCCTCTGTCATTACTATTGCAGAATCCAGT
The DNA here is from genome assembly GCA_031769625.1 of Taudactylus pleione. Classification (NCBI taxonomy): domain Eukaryota; kingdom Metazoa; phylum Chordata; class Amphibia; order Anura; family Myobatrachidae; genus Taudactylus; species Taudactylus pleione. The sequence continues at coordinate 533,465 of JAUIMM010001090.1, forward strand.
AATCAGCCTCACGGAGTTCATCAGATGCCAAATACAGCTGCATTGCTTATGTACCATACTTTCCATCTGATTTTCAGGAGCCCCCTGGCCATTCTGGGAGAGTAGTAGGTAAATACAGTACATTATGCCCAATCACCAGTATTTGTGCAGTTTACAGTAAATTTGTGTTAAAATATCTTCCTATGTTTCATCATACTCTGTGACTTGTGGGTTCATAACACCATGTTTGGAATTTACCTCTGAAGTTTTTGATGTGCCTGTGTATAGTGCTGGATAGTGGCCTGGGTGATGTGCCTGTGTATAGTGCTGGATAGTGGCCTGGGTGATGTGCCTGTGTATAGTGCTGGATAGTGGCCTGGGTGATGTGCCTCTGTATAGTGCTGGATAGTGGCCTGGGTGATGTGCCTGTGTATAGTGCTGGATAGTGGCCTGGGTGATGTGCCTGTGTATGCTGCTGGATAGTGGCCTCGGTGATGTGCCTGTGTATGCTGCTGGATAGTGGCCTGGGTGATGTGCCTGTGTATAGTGCTGGATAGTGGCCTGGGTGATGTGCCTGTGTATGCTGCTGGATACTGGCCTGGGTGATGTGCCTGTGTATAGTGCTGGATACTGGCCTGGGTGATGTGCCTGTGTATAGTGCTGGATACTGGCCTGGGTGATGTGCCTGTGTATAGTGCTGGATACTGGCCTGGGTGATGTGCCTGTGTATAGTGCTGGATACTGGCCTGGGTGATGTGCCTGTGTATAGTGCTGGATACTGGCCTGGGTGATGTGCCTGTGTATAGTGCTGGATACTGGCCTGGGTGATGTGCCTGTGTATAGTGCTGGATAGTGGCCTGGGTGATGTGCCTGTGTATGGTGCTGGATACTGGCCTGGGTGATGTGCCTGTGTGTGCTGCTGGATACTGGCCTGGGTGATGTGCCTGTGTGTGCTGCTGGATACTGGCCTGGGTGATGTGCCTGTGTATAATGCTGGATAGTGGCCTGGGTGATGTGCCTGTGTATGGTGCTGGATAGTGGCCTGGGTGATGTGCCTGTGTATGGTGCTGGATAGTGGCCTGGGTGATGTGCCTGTGTATGGTGCTGGATAGTGGCCTGGGTGATGTGCCTGTGTATGGTGCTGGATAGTGGCCTGGGTGATGTGCCTGTGTATGGTGCTGGATAGTGGACTGGGTGATGTGCCTGTGTATGGTGCTGGATAGTGGCCTGGGTGATGTGCCTGTGTATGGTGCTGGATAGTGGCCTGGGTGATGTGCCTGTGTATGGTGCTGGATAGTGGCCTGGGTGATGTGCCTGTGCATGGTGCTGGATAGTGGCCTGGGTGATGTGCCTGTGTATGGTGCTGGATAGTGGCCTGGGTGATGTGCCTGTGTATGGTGCTGGATAGTGGCCTGGGTGATGTGCCGGTGTATGGTGCTGGATAGTGGCCTGGGTGATGTGCCGGTGTATGGTGCTGGATACTGGCCTGGGTGATGTGCCTGTGTATGGTGCTGGATACTGGCCTGGGTGATGTGCCTGTGTATGGTGCTGGATACTGGCCTGGGTGATGTGCCTGTGTATGGTGCTGGATACTGGCCTGGGTGATGTGCCTGTGTATGGTGCTGGATACTGGCCTGGGTGATGTACCTGTGATTAGGGGGCCGCACCACACACCCTGCACCCATTTGTTCAATACTTAGTTCTCCAGAGTCCCGCGTTGATGGTAGCAGCACTGTACAAATTACCTGGAAAATGGCTGCCTCGCCATTTCCCCGGTGACCTGTGCATGCGCAGTAGACTCTGGCATATACTAGTGCCCAAAGGCTACTACTGTGCTGAGTGTGGTGCCGGACGGAGGGGGCACTGGATGGAGACTGTACGTGCTCTCTCCTTCTCTCTTTTGCCACAACAGGCTCTCGTGTCTGTACCAGCTGTGTGTGTACCAGCGATATGTCTGTACCAGCTGTGTGTGTACCAGCGATATGTCTGTACCAGCTGTGTGTGTACCAGCGATATGTCTGTACCAGCTGTGTGTGTACCAGCGATATGTCTGTACCAGCGATGTGTCTGTACCAGCGATGTGTGTGTACCAGCGATGTGTGTGTACCAGCGATGTGTGTGTACCAGCGATGTGTGTGTACCAGCGATGTGTGTGTACCAGCGATATGTCTGTACCAGCTGTGTGTGTACCAGCGGTGTGTGTACCGGCAATATGTGTGTACCAGCGATATGTGTGTACCAGCTGTGTGTGTACCAGCGATATGTGTGTACCAGCTGTGTGTGTTCCAGCGATATGTCTGTACCAGCTGTGTGTGTACCAGCGATATGTGTGTACCAGCTGTGTGTGTACCAGCTGTGTGTGTACCAGGGATATGTCTGTACCAGCTGTGTGTGTACCAGGGATATGTCTGTACCAGCTGTGTGTGTACCAGCGATATATCTGTACCAGCTGTGTGTGTACCAGCGATATATCTGTACCAGCTGTGTGTGTACCAGCGATATATCTGTACCAGCTGTGTGTGTACCAGCTGTGTGTGTACCGGCTGTGTGTGTACCGGCTGTGTGTGTACCGGCTGTGTGTGTACCAGCGATATATCTGTACCAGCTGTGTGTGTACCAGCGATATATCTGTACCAGCTGTGTGTGTACCAACGATAAATCTGTACCAGCTGTGTGTGTACCAGCGATGTCTGTACCAGCTGTGTGTGTACCAGCTGTGTGTGTACCAGCTGTGTGTGTACCAGCTGTGTGTGTACCAGCGATATATCTGTACCAGCTGTGTGTGTACCAGCGATATATCTGTACCAGCTGTGTGTGTACCAGCGATGTCTGTACCAGCTGTGTGTGTACCAGCTGTGTGTATACCGGCGATATGTCTGTACCTGCTGTGTGTATACCGGCTATGTCTGTACCAGCAATGTGTCTGTACCAGCTGTGTGTATACCGGCGATATGTCTGTACCTGCTGTGTGTATACCGGCTATGTCTGTACCAGCGATGTGTCTGTACCTGCTGTGTGTCTGTACCTGCTGTGTGTCTGTACCTGCTGTGTGTCTGTACCTGCTGTGTGTCTGTACCTGCTGTGTGTCTGTACCTGCTGTGTGTCTGTACCTGCTGTGTGTCTGTACCTGCTGTGTGTCTGTACCTGCTGTGTGTCTGTACCAGCTGTGTGTATACCGGCGATATGTCTGTACCTGCTGTGTGTCTGTACCAGCTGTGTGTATACCGGCGGTGTGTCTGTACCAGCGATGTGTCTGTACCAGCTGTGTGTATACCGGCGGTGTGTCTGTACCAGCGATGTGTCTGTACCAGCTGTGTGTATACCGGCGATATGTCTGTACCTGCTGTGTGTCTGTACCAGCGATATGTCTGTACCAGCTGTGTGTATACCGGCGGTGTGTCTGTACCAGCTGTGTGTATACCGGCGATATGTCTGTACCAGCTGTGTGTATACCGGCGATATGTCTGTACCTGCTGTGTGTCTATACCAGCTGTGTGTATACCGGCGGTGTGTCTGTACCGGCGATGTGTCTGTACCGGCGATGTGTCTGTACCGGCGGTGTGTCTGTACCGGCGGTGTGTCTGTACCAGCTGTGTGTGTACCGGCAATATGTCTGTACCTGCTGTGTGTCTGTACCAGCGATATGTCTGTACCAGCTGTGTGTATACCGGCGGTGTGTCTGTACCAGCTGTGTGTATACCGGCGATATGTCTGTACCAGCTGTGTGTATACCGGCGATATGTCTGTACCTGCTGTGTGTCTATACCAGCTGTGTGTATACCGGCGGTGTGTCTGTACCGGCGGTGTGTCTGTACCGGCGATGTGTCTGTACCGGCGGTGTGTCTGTACCGGCGGTGTGTCTGTACCAGCTGTGTGTGTACCGGCAATATGTCTGTGAACAATGACATTCACAATGTCCTTCAGACATATCGCGCCAACTGTGTTGCACAGCTGATACCCAGTTTAGCTGCAGAAATATCTGCATTGTACTGTGTATGGGTGGTCACATGTAAATGCCTGCCAAGTAGTGACAGCAGTCCGTATGCAGAACATCTGAGTACCCATCTCTAGATCAATTTAGTATTAGTTAGACAGTTTAGCTCAGGTAGAGAAGTCTTAGATCAGTTTAGCACTGGTTAGGCATCTTAGCTCAGGTAGAGAAGCCTTAGATCAGTTTAGCATTGGTTAGGCAGCTTAGCTCAGGTAGAGAAGTCTTAGATCAGTTTAGCATTGGTTAGACAGCTTAGCTCAGGTAGAGAAGCCTTAGATCAGTTTAGCATTGGTTAGACAGCTTAGCTCAGGTAGAGAAGCCTTAGACCAGTTTAGCATTAGTTAGACAGCTTAGCTCAGGTAGAGAAGTCTTAGATCAGTTTAGCATTGGTTAGACAGCTTAGCTCAGGTAGAGAAGCCTTAGGTCAGTTTAGCATTAGTTAGACAGCTTAGCTCAGGTAGAGAAGTCTTAGATCAGTTTAGCATTGGTTAGACAGCTTAGCTCAGGTAGAGAAGCCTTAGATCAGTTTAGCATTGGTTAGACAATTTAGCTCAGGTAGAGAAGCCTTAGATCAGTTTAGCATTGGTTAGACAATTTAGCTCAGGTAGAGAAGCCTTAGATCAGTTTAGCATTAGTTAGGCAGCTTAGCTCAGGTAGAGAAGCCTTAGATCAGTTTAGCACTGGTTAGGCAGCTTAGCTCAGGTAGAGAAGTCTTAGATCAGTTTAGCATTGGTTAGGCAGCTTAGCTCAGGTAGAGAAGTCTTAGATCAGTTTAGCATTGGTTAGGCAGCTTAGCTCAGGTAGAGAAGTCTTAGATCAGTTTAGCATTGGTTAGGCAGCTTAGCTCAGGTAGAGAAGTCTTAGATCAGTTTAGCATTGGTTAGACAGCTTAGCTCAGGTAGAGAAGCCTTAGATCAGTTTAGCACTGGTTAGGCAGCTTAGCTCAGGTAGAGAAGTCTTAGATCAGTTTAGCATTGGTTAGGCAGCTTAGCTCAGGTAGAGAAGCCTTAGATCAGTTTAGCATTGGTTAGGCAGCTTAGCTCAGGTAGAGAAGTCTTAGATCAGTTTAGCATTGGTTAGACAGCTTAGCTCAGGTAGAGAAGCCTTAGATCAGTTTAGCACTGGTTAGGCAGCTTAGCTCAGGTAGAGAAGTCTTAGATCAGTTTAGCATTGGTTAGGCAGCTTAGCTCAGGTAGAGAAGCCTTAGATCAGTTTAGCATTGGTTAGGCAGCTTAGCTCAGGTAGAGAAGTCTTAAGGCCCCTATACATGGTGCAATGATAAGTTGGTAAGATGCATTGTACGATTGCCCTTGAAATTCTTCATACGATGTGGTGAAATGGTGTAAGATTGAATGTTACACTTCTATGCATCTTATCCTATGATCGTATCACATTGTACTCAAAAGATCGTAGATCTTACTGTTTTTTGCAGTAAGATCTACGATCCAACTATATGGCTGCGGGGACGCGACTCGTATACACACAGAAACAACACACGATTGATCGAAATCATGTAAAAAAAATTGCACCGTGTATGGGCTGCTTTAGATCAGTTTAGCTTTAGTTAGACAGCTTAGCTCAGGTAAAGAAGTCAGATCAGAGTAGCTTTGGTTACACATTGGAACTGATGTTAATTAATTGAAGTACTGCATCATTTCAAGACCGATGATGAATTGAAGTACTGGATCAGTTTGAGACCGATGTTTGCATATATCGTCTGGGACCGATGGTTGTAGTCAGGGCCAGATTAACAATGGGGCGGCTGGAGCTCCAGCTCCAGGCCTCCACATAAAAATAGGCCCATCATCATGACAAAATGATGACCAGCCACCAACTAGCCACACAATTGGCCAAAAATTAGGAGTATTCATATTTTATTTCTGTTTTTCTCTACATATTTAGGGAGACATTGGGGCTGATAGTGTAAGGGGTGCACACGCCCACACGGCACTGGCCACGCCCACACTGCACTGGCCACACCCACACAGCACTGGTCACAGCTCCTTCCCTTCGGTATAGGCCCTTGAACATCTTCAGCCCCAGGCCCATGTGGCCCTTAATCCGTCCCTGGTTGTAGTTAGGAACAAATCTCAGTGGATAACCCAAACTGGAGCACAGATGGAATGGAGACTTGCAACCAAACGTGGAACTGTTCAGATGGAGTACCTGGGAGTTCAGCAGAAGCAACATTGTACTGGCAATAGAGGCCAGAAAGGATATGGAATTTATAGGGGTGGATCCCCAGGGATTGGATGCTGCGATCAGCTGGTCTGAGAGCAGCACTTGAGTGGTGGAGAAAAGTCAGGTGACTGAATCCAACATGGCTGCACCCATAATGAGTTTTGGAGGGAACTCTGGTGTGCAGCGCTAGCATGCTGACTAAACACACACAGCACAGAGCAGGAATAGTGTGGACAGACCTCATAGCCAGCTGAATGCGATGTGCAGCTCAGGTGAACATCTGCGTCATCTGGGCGATGAAAATATAATCGGGAAGTTTTTCCGTGGGCTTATAGCTAAGAAAAACTTGTTAAAGCAAAACACCTACCACAACCTGAGAAAGAAATTGCATCTCTTGATCTCTAAGGAGGGATACAGTGGGGAAATCTCCCAGGTGAAGACTTGGATGAAGGAGTTTCAGTACAACTGACTTTAATCCTTGGTTCTAGAGAGGGATTATAGAACATATCACTCACCGGATCCTTAACAGAGCTGTAGGAGGTTAGTTGATGCCAAAGAGATTAAGGGACTGATGGACAGACAGGGTGATCTTCATATTGATTAGAAGTAGGGGTGTGTAGACTCTGATTAGTTAATAATTTTCCCGCCAAAAATCGGGTCTCAAAGAGGCAAAACGTCATCTTACATGGACAAACATCATCATTCCTTGACAAAAGTCCATGAAAGATGACGTTTTGCCTCTTTGAGATCCGATTTTTGGCGGGAAAAATCTGAACTAATCCGAGCCTGCACATCCCTAATTAGAAGGGCGTTCTGTATGTGGTTGGGACCTATTCAGATCTTTTATTTGAGCATCCACTCATCAGGGAGAGGATGGAGGAATTTCTGAAGGAGACACCAGGTTTGGGTTCTCAGGCTGCCTCTTTTGAATCTTTGGAGAGGGATATAACAGCGGAAAAAGTTAGGAAAGTGATGGAGGGTTTAAACCCCCCAAAAATCTCCAGGACCAGATGGTTTAACGTCTTAGGTTTAGAAGACTTTTTCAGACCTCCTAATTCATCACCTAGTGTAAGTGTTTAATGAGAGCCTGGATGAGGAAGTTCTCCCTCCTTTCATGAGGTTATCTGCCCTTATGTTACTGTCCAAGGGAAAGGATCAGTCTTGTATTGAGAACTGGCGCCCCCTATAGCCCTTTTTAATACAGACAGGAAGATTTTGGCAAAGTCCTGTTTAATAGGCTATTGGTGTTTTCTGAGCTGTTGCTTTCCCCCTCTCAGCACTGTATGGTGAAGGGTTGTAGCACGTTTAGTGGTGTCCGGGAGGCCATTGAGTGGTGCAGGGCTGAGAATTTGGGAAAGTCTTTACTGGCATTGGATCAATCTAAGGCCTTTCATAGGGTAAACCATGAGTACCTTTGGGCCCTACTAGAAAGGTATGGTCTTCCAGTGCGGGTGGTGAATTGGCTGCAGGCTATAGTCACAAGTCCAGCTTTGGGTTTCTTCTATTCTTTCACTCCCCTGTAGATTTTGAAGTAATTATTATTTTTGACGGGAAGGTTTGCATAAATCTACCTATAGGTGTAAAGATGCCTATCCATTAGGCAACCTGAAAGTCTGAACATCTAGTGTTCAGACCTTCAGGTCGCTGAGGTGCGGTGCCCACACTGAATGGCGTTCACTGAACAACCTCCTATCTCTGAACATGCCGAACCTAATGAGCGTTGTCAGGTTGATGCCTGATGGGCATGTTCAGTAGACAGTTGAGGATGGCAAGGAACCAGTGTGCACACGCATCGCTGGTCCTTGCCGACTATCCATTACCCGACTTTGTAAACAATGCGGATTGTTCACAAAGTCGGATAATGGATAGGCCCCTTTAGATAGTGTTGATGGGTAGACATACTGTAGGTTGTGTAGTTTAAATCACACAATAGGAAATAACTATCTGGTTAGTTTCTTTATACCTAGGGTGCGAATTAAATCTTTGCTTAGTTTTCACTTGTGGGGGGATGGTATTAAGTATTAGGCCAGGAAGAGGGATGATATGAAGTAATATTACATAGGTTTTCTATGAAGTTTCTTTGGTTTTATTTATTTAAAATTTTATGTATTTATTATTATATTTGTTGCAAGTTTTTAATAAAAATGAAGTATATGCTCTATTTCTACCTAATTACCCCCTCCCCTCTATTTCTACCTGATTACCCCCGTCCCCTTTATTCTACCTGATTACCCCCCCTCCCCTGTATTCTACCTGAGTACCCCCCCTCCCCTGTATTCTACCTGATTACCCCCCTCCCCTGTATTCTACCTGATTACCCCCCTCCCCTCTATTCTACCTGATTACCCCCCTCCCCTCTATTCTACCTGATTACCCCCCTCCCCTCTATTCTACCTGATTACCCCCCCTCCCCTGTATTCTACCTGAGTACCCCCTCCCCTGTATTCTATCCACGCCCATACTTTCAGGATCAGATAATGCCCATAACCTCCCTATAGAGAACTTGGCACCTGGAATTAATTCATTAGTCCCTGTGAGGTGACAAAATATCCACTTTATGTTTGGAAAAAACTATCAGATAAGTCCTGATATTGAGGATGAAACTTTCGGGCACCGGCTGCAGATGGGAACTGGTACAGACAGCTATCAGCACATTTACATTGGATTATTTCACCAGTATAATGACCTCACCTCTTCTCGGGCATCTACTGGTAATTGTTCCTGTATTCAGGTCCCTTCCTCGTGACTTCAGGTGTTGTGAGATGGTATAAAGTGACTGGAAATGAAAGTTATTGATGTTAATAATATAATACTATAGGAACAAAAACGGGTCCAAGTTACATGATTTTAGCTGTTTTTATCACTTTTTACAGAAATCCAAAACGGTTACCAAACCAAAATACGTGAGGGTAGCTTTGCCAAAACACGAAGATTTAGGACCAAAACATGGGAGGGTCTGTGCTCATCTCTACTTAGAAGTCCAATAATCGACTGATCTGCATCTTTGTACGCAGCCAATTCATCCTTACCGACATTCTGGCAGCCCCCTCTGGAAGTAGGCAGAGCGTGCCGGCGCGATTATGTCATCATGGCCCCGCCCTCTCTTTATAATGCCGACATTACCGGTATTATAAAGCATGGGGCGGCGCTATGATTATGTGATTCTGCAAGGACCGCCCACTTTGTACAAATTTACAGTTGTGATGACATTTGTGTCCATCTCTGATACAGGCTGTATATAGCTTTCCTCCAGAATGTCAGCCTGCGAGCTGGGTACCTTACTGCCTTGTCTGTCTGCTAGTTCTGTGTTACTGTGTCTGTTCCCTCTGGTGCCACAGAGTATACCAGGCTTCATAATACATGATAATATAATCAGAATAATACAGAATGTCAGCCTGCAAGCTGGGTACCTTACTGCCTTGTCTGTCTGCTTGTTCTGTGTTACTGTGTCTGTTCCCTCTGGTGCTACAGAGTATACCAGGCTTCATAATACATGATAATATAATCAGAATAATACAGAATGTCAGCCTACGAGCTGGGTACCTTACTGCCTAGACTGTCTGCTAGTTCTGTGTTACTGTGTCTGTTCCCTATGGTGCTACAGAGTATACCAGGCTTCATAATACATAATAATATAATCAGAATAATAAAGAATGTCAGCCTGCGAGCTGGATACCTTACTGCCTTGTCTATCTGCTAGTTCTGTGTTACTGTGTCTGTTCCCTCTGGTAAGGTGCTACAGAGTATAACAGGCTTCATAATACCTGATGATGATAATCAGAATAATATAGAATGTCAGCCTACGAGCTGGATACCTTTCTGCCTTGTCTGTCTCCTAGTTCTGTGTTACTGTGTCTGTTCCCTATAGTAAAGTGCTACACAGTATACCAGGCTTCATAATACATGATAATATAATCAGAATAATACAGTATGTCAGCCTGTGAGCTGGGTACCTTACTGCCTTGTCTCTCTGCTAGTTCTGTGTTACTGTGTCTGTTCCCTCTGGTGCTACAGAGTATACCAGGCTTCATAATACATGATAATATAACCAGAATAATACAGAATGTGAGCTGGGTAACTTACTGCCCTGTCTGTCTGCTAGTTCTGTGTTACTGTGTCTGTTCCCTCTGGTGCTACAGAGTATACCAGGCTTCATAATACATGATAATATAATCAGAATAATACAGTGTCAGCCTGTGAGCTGGGTACCTTACTGCCTTGTCTCTCTGCTAGTTCTGTGTTACTGTGTCTGTTCCCTATGGTGCTACAGAGTATACCAGGCTTCATAATACATGATAATATAATCAAAATAATACAGAATGTCAGCCTGTGAGCTGGGTACCTTACTGCCTTGTCTGTCTGCTAGTTCTGTGTTGATGTGTCTTTTCCCTATGGGGCTACAGAGTATACCAGGATTCATAATACATTATACTATAATCAGAATAATACAGAATGTCAGCCTGTGAGCTGGGTACCTTACTGCCTTGTCTGGTTGCTAGTTCTGTGTTACTGTGTCTGTTCCCTATGGTACTACAGAGTATACCAGACTTAATAATACATGATACTATAATCAGAAGAATACAGTATGTCAGCTTGTGAGCTGGATACCTTACTGCCTTGTCTCTCTGCTTCTTCTATGTTACTGTGTCTGTTCACTATGGTGCTACAGAGTATACCGGGCTTCATAATACATGATAATATAATCAGAATAATACAGAATGTCAGCCTGTGAGCTGGATACCTTTCTGCCATGTCTGTCTCCTAGTTCTGTGTTACTGTGTCTGTTCCCTCTGGTAAAGTGCTACAGAGTATACCAGGCTTCATAATACATGATAATATAATCAGAATAATACAGAATGTCAGCCTGTGAGCTGGGTACCTTACTGCCTTGTCTGTCTGCTAGTTCTGTGTTACTGTGTCTGTTCCCTATTGTGCTACAGAGTATACCAGGCTTCATAATACATGATAATATAATCAGAATAATACAGAATGTGAGCTGGGTACCTTACTGCCTTGTCTGTCTGCTAGTTCTGTGTTACTGTGTCTGTTCCCTCTGGTGCTACAGAGTATACCAGGCTTCATAATACATGATAATATAATCACAATAATACAGAATGTCTGCCTGTGAGCTGGGTACCTATTGCCTTGTCTGTCTGCTAGTTCTGTGTTACTGTGTCTGTTCCCTATGGTGCTATAGAGTATACCAGGCTTCATAATACATGATAATATAATCAGAATAATACAGAATGTGAGCTGGGTACCTTACTGCCTTGTCTGTCTGCTAGTTCTGTGTTACTGTGTCTGTTCCCTCTGGTGCTACAGAGTATACCAGGCTTCATAATACATGATAATATAATCACAATAATACAGAATGTCTGCCTGTGAGCTGGGTACCTATTGCCTTGTCTGTCTGCTAGTTCTGTGTTACTGTGTCTGTTCCCTATGGTGCTATAGAGTATACCAGGCTTCATAATACATGATAATATAATCAGAATAATACAGAATGTCAGCCTGTGAGCTGGATACCTTACTGCCTTGTTTGTCTGCTAGTTCTGTGTTACTGTGTCTGTTCCCTCTGGTAAAGTGCTACAGAGTATACCAGGCTTCATAATACCTGATGATGATAATCAAAATAATACAGAATGTCAGCCTACGAGCTGTGTACCTTAATGCCTTGTCTGTCTGCTAGTTCTGTGTTACTGTGTCTGTTCCCTCTGGTGCTACAGAGTATACCAGGCTTCATAATACATGATAATATAATCAGAATAATACAGAATGTCAGCCTGTGAGCTGGGTACCTTACTGCCTTGTCTGTCTGCTAGTTCTGTGTTACTGTGTCTGTTCCCTATTGTGCTACAGAGTATACCAGGCTTCATAATACATGATAATATAATCAGAATAATACAGAATGTGAGCTGGGTACCTTACTGCCTTGTCTGTCTGCTAGTTCTGTGTTACTGTGTCTGTTCCCTATGGTGCTACAGAGTATACCAGGCTTCATAATACATGATAATATAATCAAAATAATACAGAATGTCTGCCTGTGAGCTGGGTACCTATTGCCTTGTTTGTCTGCTAGTTCTGTGTTACTGTGTCTGTTCCCTCTGGTAAAGTGCTACAGAGTATACCAGGCTTCATAATACATGATCATATAATCAGAATAATACAGAATGTCAGCCTACGAGCTGGGTACCTTACTAACTTGACTGTCTGCTAGTTCTGTGTTACTGTGTCTGTTCCCTATGGTGCTACAGAGTATACCAGGCTTCATAATACATGATAATATAATCAGAATAATACAGAATGTCAGCCTGTGAGCTGGGTACCTTGCTGTCTTGTCTGTCTCCTAGTTCTGTGTTACTGTGTCTGTTCCCTCTGGTAAAGTGCTAGAGAGTATACCAGGCTTCATAATACATGATGATGATAATCAAAATAATACAGAATGTCAGCCTACGAGCTGGGTACCTTACTGCCTAGACTGTCTGCTAGTTCTGTGTTACTGTGTCTGTTCCCTATGGTGCTACAGAGTATACCAGGCTTCATAATACATAATAATATAATCAGAATAATAAAGAATGTCAGCCTGCGAGCTGGATACCTTACTGCCTTGTCTATCTGCTAGTTCTGTGTTACTGTGTCTGTTCCCTCTGGTAAGGTGCTACAGAGTATAACAGGCTTCATAATACCTGATGATGATAATCAGAATAATATAGAATGTCAGCCTACGAGCTGGATACCTTTCTGCCTTGTCTGTCTCCTAGTTCTGTGTTACTGTGTCTGTTCCCTATAGTAAAGTGCTACACAGTATACCAGGCTTCATAATACATGATAATATAATCAGAATAATACAGTATGTCAGCCTGTGAGCTGGGTACCTTACTGCCTTGTCTCTCTGCTAGTTCTGTGTTACTGTGTCTGTTCCCTCTGGTGCTACAGAGTATACCAGGCTTCATAATACATGATAATATAACCAGAATAATACAGAATGTGAGCTGGGTAACTTACTGCCCTGTCTGTCTGCTAGTTCTGTGTTACTGTGTCTGTTCCCTCTGGTGCTACAGAGTATACCAGGCTTCATAATACATGATAATATAATCAGAATAATACAGTGTCAGCCTGTGAGCTGGGTACCTTACTGCCTTGTCTCTCTGCTAGTTCTGTGTTACTGTGTCTGTTCCCTATGGTGCTACAGAGTATACCAGGCTTCATAATACATGATAATATAATCAAAATAATACAGAATGTCAGCCTGTGAGCTGGGTACCTTACTGCCTTGTCTGTCTGCTAGTTCTGTGTTGATGTGTCTTTTCCCTATGGGGCTACAGAGTATACCAGGATTCATAATACATTATACTATAATCAGAATAATACAGAATGTCAGCCTGTGAGCTGGGTACCTTACTGCCTTGTCTGGTTGCTAGTTCTGTGTTACTGTGTCTGTTCCCTATGGTACTACAGAGTATACCAGACTTAATAATACATGATACTATAATCAGAAGAATACAGTATGTCAGCTTGTGAGCTGGATACCTTACTGCCTTGTCTCTCTGCTTCTTCTATGTTACTGTGTCTGTTCACTATGGTGCTACAGAGTATACCGGGCTTCATAATACATGATAATATAATCAGAATAATACAGAATGTCAGCCTGTGAGCTGGATACCTTTCTGCCATGTCTGTCTCCTAGTTCTGTGTTACTGTGTCTGTTCCCTCTGGTAAAGTGCTACAGAGTATACCAGGCTTCATAATACATGATAATATAATCAGAATAATACAGAATGTCAGCCTGTGAGCTGGGTACCTTACTGCCTTGTCTGTCTGCTAGTTCTGTGTTACTGTGTCTGTTCCCTATTGTGCTACAGAGTATACCAGGCTTCATAATACATGATAATATAATCAGAATAATACAGAATGTGAGCTGGGTACCTTACTGCCTTGTCTGTCTGCTAGTTCTGTGTTACTGTGTCTGTTCCCTCTGGTGCTACAGAGTATACCAGGCTTCATAATACATGATAATATAATCACAATAATACAGAATGTCTGCCTGTGAGCTGGGTACCTATTGCCTTGTCTGTCTGCTAGTTCTGTGTTACTGTGTCTGTTCCCTATGGTGCTATAGAGTATACCAGGCTTCATAATACATGATAATATAATCAGAATAATACAGAATGTGAGCTGGGTACCTTACTGCCTTGTCTGTCTGCTAGTTCTGTGTTACTGTGTCTGTTCCCTCTGGTGCTACAGAGTATACCAGGCTTCATAATACATGATAATATAATCACAATAATACAGAATGTCTGCCTGTGAGCTGGGTACCTATTGCCTTGTCTGTCTGCTAGTTCTGTGTTACTGTGTCTGTTCCCTATGGTGCTATAGAGTATACCAGGCTTCATAATACATGATAATATAATCAGAATAATACAGAATGTCAGCCTGTGAGCTGGATACCTTACTGCCTTGTTTGTCTGCTAGTTCTGTGTTACTGTGTCTGTTCCCTCTGGTAAAGTGCTACAGAGTATACCAGGCTTCATAATACCTGATGATGATAATCAAAATAATACAGAATGTCAGCCTACGAGCTGTGTACCTTAATGCCTTGTCTGTCTGCTAGTTCTGTGTTACTGTGTCTGTTCCCTCTGGTGCTACAGAGTATACCAGGCTTCATAATACATGATAATATAATCAGAATAATACAGAATGTCAGCCTGTGAGCTGGGTACCTTACTGCCTTGTCTGTCTGCTAGTTCTGTGTTACTGTGTCTGTTCCCTATTGTGCTACAGAGTATACCAGGCTTCATAATACATGATAATATAATCAGAATAATACAGAATGTGAGCTGGGTACCTTACTGCCTTGTCTGTCTGCTAGTTCTGTGTTACTGTGTCTGTTCCCTATGGTGCTACAGAGTATACCAGGCTTCATAATACATGATAATATAATCAAAATAATACAGAATGTCTGCCTGTGAGCTGGGTACCTATTGCCTTGTTTGTCTGCTAGTTCTGTGTTACTGTGTCTGTTCCCTCTGGTAAAGTGCTACAGAGTATACCAGGCTTCATAATACATGATCATATAATCAGAATAATACAGAATGTCAGCCTACGAGCTGGGTACCTTACTAACTTGACTGTCTGCTAGTTCTGTGTTACTGTGTCTGTTCCCTATGGTGCTACAGAGTATACCAGGCTTCATAATACATGATAATATAATCAGAATAATACAGAATGTCAGCCTGTGAGCTGGGTACCTTGCTGTCTTGTCTGTCTCCTAGTTCTGTGTTACTGTGTCTGTTCCCTCTGGTAAAGTGCTAGAGAGTATACCAGGCTTCATAATACATGATGATGATAATCAAAATAATACAGAATGTCAGCCTACGAGCTGTGTACCTTACTGCCTTGTCTGTCTGCTAGTTCTGTGTTACTGTGTCTGTTCCCTCTGGTGCTACAGAGTATACCAGGCTTCATAATACATGATAATATAATCAGAATAATACAGAATGTGAGCTGGGTACCTTACTGCCTTGTCTGTCTGCTAGTTCTGTGTTACTGTGCCTGTTCCCTCTGGTGCTACAGAGTATACCAGGCTTCATAATACATGATAATATAATCAGAATAATACAGAATGTGAGCTGGGTACCTTACTGCCTTGTCTGTCTGCTTGTTCTGTGTTACTGTGTCTGTTCCCTCTGGTGCTACAGAGTATACCAGGCTTCATAATACATGATAATATAATCAGAATAATACAGAATGTCAGCCTACGAGCTGGGTACCTTACTGCCTAGACTGTCTGCTAGTTCTGTGTTACTGTGTCTGTTCCCTATGGTGCTACAGAGTATACCAGGCTTCATAATACATGATAATATAATCAGAATAATACAGATTGTCAGCCTGTGAGCTGGGTACCTAACTGCCTTTTCTCTCTGCTTCTTCTGTGTTACTGTGTCTGTTCCCTATAGTAAAGTGCTACAGAGTATACCAGGCTTCATAATACATAATAATATAATCAGAATAATAAAGAATGTCAGCCTGCGAGCTGGATACCTTACTGCCTTGTCTATCTGCTAGTTCTGTGTTACTGTGTCTGTTCCCTCTGGTAAGGTGCTACAGAGTATAACAGGCTTCATAATACCTGATGATGATAATCAGAATAATATAGAATGTCAGCCTACGAGCTGGATACCTTTCTGCCTTGTCTGTCTCCTAGTTCTGTGTTACTGTGTCTGTTCCCTATAGTAAAGTGCTACACAGTATACCAGGCTTCATAATACATGATAATATAATCAGAATAATACAGTATGTCAGCCTGTGAGCTGGGTACCTTACTGCCTTGTCTCTCTGCTAGTTCTGTGTTACTGTGTCTGTTCCCTCTGGTGCTACAGAGTATACCAGGCTTCATAATACATGATAATATAACCAGAATAATACAGAATGTGAGCTGGGTAACTTACTGCCCTGTCTGTCTGCTAGTTCTGTGTTACTGTGTCTGTTCCCTCTGGTGCTACAGAGTATACCAGGCTTCATAATACATGATAATATAATCAGAATAATACAGTGTCAGCCTGTGAGCTGGGTACCTTACTGCCTTGTCTCTCTGCTAGTTCTGTGTTACTGTGTCTGTTCCCTATGGTGCTACAGAGTATACCAGGCTTCATAATACATGATAATATAATCAAAATAATACAGAATGTCAGCCTGTGAGCTGGGTACCTTACTGCCTTGTCTGTCTGCTAGTTCTGTGTTGATGTGTCTTTTCCCTATGGGGCTACAGAGTATACCAGGATTCATAATACATTATACTATAATCAGAATAATACAGAATGTCAGCCTGTGAGCTGGGTACCTTACTGCCTTGTCTGGTTGCTAGTTCTGTGTTACTGTGTCTGTTCCCTATGGTACTACAGAGTATACCAGACTTAATAATACATGATACTATAATCAGAAGAATACAGTATGTCAGCTTGTGAGCTGGATACCTTACTGCCTTGTCTCTCTGCTTCTTCTATGTTACTGTGTCTGTTCACTATGGTGCTACAGAGTATACCGGGCTTCATAATACATGATAATATAATCAGAATAATACAGAATGTCAGCCTGTGAGCTGGATACCTTTCTGCCATGTCTGTCTCCTAGTTCTGTGTTACTGTGTCTGTTCCCTCTGGTAAAGTGCTACAGAGTATACCAGGCTTCATAATACTTGATAATATAATCAGAATAATACAGAATGTCAGCCTGTGAGCTGGGTACCTTACTGCCTTGTCTGTCTGCTAGTTCTGTGTTACTGTGTCTGTTCCCTATTGTGCTACAGAGTATACCAGGCTTCATAATACATGATAATATAATCAGAATAATACAGAATGTGAGCTGGGTACCTTACTGCCTTGTCTGTCTGCTAGTTCTGTGTTACTGTGTCTGTTCCCTCTGGTGCTACAGAGTATACCAGGCTTCATAATACATGATAATATAATCACAATAATACAGAATGTCTGCCTGTGAGCTGGGTACCTATTGCCTTGTCTGTCTGCTAGTTCTGTGTTACTGTGTCTGTTCCCTATGGTGCTATAGAGTATACCAGGCTTCATAATACATGATAATATAATCAGAATAATACAGAATGTGAGCTGGGTACCTTACTGCCTTGTCTGTCTGCTAGTTCTGTGTTACTGTGTCTGTTCCCTCTGGTGCTACAGAGTATACCAGGCTTCATAATACATGATAATATAATCACAATAATACAGAATGTCTGCCTGTGAGCTGGGTACCTATTGCCTTGTCTGTCTGCTAGTTCTGTGTTACTGTGTCTGTTCCCTATGGTGCTATAGAGTATACCAGGCTTCATAATACATGATAATATAATCAGAATAATACAGAATGTCAGCCTGTGAGCTGGATACCTTACTGCCTTGTTTGTCTGCTAGTTCTGTGTTACTGTGTCTGTTCCCTCTGGTAAAGTGCTACAGAGTATACCAGGCTTCATAATACCTGATGATGATAATCAAAATAATACAGAATGTCAGCCTACGAGCTGTGTACCTTAATGCCTTGTCTGTCTGCTAGTTCTGTGTTACTGTGTCTGTTCCCTCTGGTGCTACAGAGTATACCAGGCTTCATAATACATGATAATATAATCAGAATAATACAGAATGTCAGCCTGTGAGCTGGGTACCTTACTGCCTTGTCTGTCTGCTAGTTCTGTGTTACTGTGTCTGTTCCCTATTGTGCTACAGAGTATACCAGGCTTCATAATACATGATAATATAATCAGAATAATACAGAATGTGAGCTGGGTACCTTACTGCCTTGTCTGTCTGCTAGTTCTGTGTTACTGTGTCTGTTCCCTATGGTGCTACAGAGTATACCAGGCTTCATAATACATGATAATATAATCAAAATAATACAGAATGTCTGCCTGTGAGCTGGGTACCTATTGCCTTGTTTGTCTGCTAGTTCTGTGTTACTGTGTCTGTTCCCTCTGGTAAAGTGCTACAGAGTATACCAGGCTTCATAATACATGATCATATAATCAGAATAATACAGAATGTCAGCCTACGAGCTGGGTACCTTACTAACTTGACTGTCTGCTAGTTCTGTGTTACTGTGTCTGTTCCCTATGGTGCTACAGAGTATACCAGGCTTCATAATACATGATAATATAATCAGAATAATACAGAATGTCAGCCTGTGAGCTGGGTACCTTGCTGTCTTGTCTGTCTCCTAGTTCTGTGTTACTGTGTCTGTTCCCTCTGGTAAAGTGCTAGAGAGTATACCAGGCTTCATAATACATGATGATGATAATCAAAATAATACAGAATGTCAGCCTACGAGCTGTGTACCTTACTGCCTTGTCTGTCTGCTAGTTCTGTGTTACTGTGTCTGTTCCCTCTGGTGCTACAGAGTATACCAGGCTTCATAATACATGATAATATAATCAGAATAATACAGAATGTGAGCTGGGTACCTTACTGCCTTGTCTGTCTGCTAGTTCTGTGTTACTGTGCCTGTTCCCTCTGGTGCTACAGAGTATACCAGGCTTCATAATACATGATAATATAATCAGAATAATACAGAATGTGAGCTGGGTACCTTACTGCCTTGTCTGTCTGCTAGTTCTGTGTTACTGTGCCTGTTCCCTCTGGTGCTACAGAGTATACCAGGCTTTATAATACATGATAATATAATCAGAATAATACAGAATGTCAGCCTGTGAGCTGGATACCTTACTGCCTTGTCTGTCTGCTAGTTCTGTGTTACTGTGTCTGTTCCCTCTGGTGCTACAGAGTATAACAGACTTCATAATGCATGATAATATAATCAGAATAATACAGAATGTCAGCCTGTGAGCTGGATACCTTACTACCTTGTCTCTCTGCTTCTTCTGTGTTACTGTGTCTGTTCCCTATAGTAAAGTGCTACAGAGTATACCAGGCTTCATAATACATTATAATATAATCAGAATAATACAGAATGTCAGCCTGTGAGCTGGATACCTTACTGCCTTGTCTGTCTGCTAGTTCTGTGTTACTGTGTCTGTTCCCTCTGGTGCTACAGAGTATACCAGGCTTCATAATATATGATGATGATAATAATAATAATCATAATAAAACCTAATGTAGGAATATGTAGTGACCATTACTAGTTGTACCTGGTAATTGCAAGAAAAGTTCTGATATATATAAAATGTATATTTATTTTACTATTACAGTGGAAATAATTACACATTTCAATATTCTTTAATCCTATACCTAATATGTTGTATTTTGAAAATATGAGAGCAACAAAGTCCTTTATCTAGACCACAGGTTCTCAAACCCGGTCCTCAGGACCCCAAACAGTGCATGTTTTCCAGGTCTCCTCACAGAGTCACCAGTGAAATAATTAACTCCACTTTTGGATCTTTTAAAATGTGTCAGTGAGTAATGAATACACCTGTGCACCTGCTGGGTGACCTGGAAAACGTGAACTGTGTGGGGTCCCGAAGACCGAGTTTGAGAACCTCTGCTCTAGAGCACCAGACACAATTTTATTATATACATAAAGATAGACTTTAAGAGCATTGATCTAGGCAGGAGAAGCCTGAGGACCTATTTACTAAACCCTAACGCTAATTACCAAATTTAGCAGTGTTGTAGTAATCTTCCAGTTCAGGCAGAAAGCTCTACACTTCTCCTCACCTGGGCCAGAAGATCAGAGACTAATCCAGAGGCGTCCGCTGTCAGGGCTGGGGCTGGCGTGGCTCCTGCAGAGAGAGCACAAGCAGGTAACACCTATAAAAGTTACATATTTCTAACCTCTAAACTACCAGGAAACCAACCACTCTCCCAGAACCTTATTAATATGTAGCTAAAGGTAAAGAATGACTTTACTATAAGGACTTGTGACCTCTGCTAAGAGATAAACAAGTCAGGATGTAGAGGTGTTTGTAATGCATTGTATAAGGTATAATAACTTATCTGACCTAATTTATATTCTATGTAACTGCAACACACCCACAGCTTCAGTCTTACACGCACTCATTCTGTGCCGACACCCACAGCTTCAGTGTTACATGCACTCATTCTGTGCCGACACCTGCAGCCTCAGTCTTACACGCACTCATTCTGTGCCGACACCCACAGCTTCAGTCTTACATGCACTCATTCTGTGCCAACACCCGCAGCCTCAGGGTTACACACACTCATTCTGTGCTGACACCCGCAGCCTCAGGGTTACATGCACTCATTCTGTGCCGACACCCGCAGCCTCAGGGTTACATGCACTCATTCTGTGCCGACACCCGCAGCCTCAGGGTTACATGCACTCATTCTGTGCCGACACCCGCAGCCTCAGGGTTACACGTTTTCATTCTGTGCCGACACCCGCAGCCTCAGGGTTACACGCACTCCTTCTGTGCCGACACCCGCAGCCTCAGGGTTACACGCACTCATTCTGTGCCGACACCTGCAGCCTCAGGGTTACACGCACTCATTCTGTGCCGACAGCCGCAGCCTCAGGGTTACACGCACTCATTCTGTGCCGACAGCCGCAGCCTCAGGGTTACACGCACTCATTCTGTGCCGACAGCCGCAGCCTCAGGGTTATACGCACTCATTCTGTGCCGACACCCGCAGCCTCAGGGTTACACGCACTCATTCTGTGCCAACACCCGCAGCCTCAGGGTTACACGCACTCATTCTGTGCCGACAGCCGCAGCCTCAGGGTTACACGCACTCATTCTGTGCCGACACCCGCAGCCTCAGGGTTACACGCACTCATTCTGTGCCGACACCCGCAGCCTCAGTCTTACACGCACTCCTTCTGTGCCGACACCCGCAGCCTCAGGGTTACACGCACTCCTTCTGTGCCGACACCCGCAGCCTCAGGGTTACACGCACTCCTTCTGTGCCGACACCCGCAGCCTCAGGGTTACACGCACTCCTTCTGTGCCGACACCCGCAGCCTCAGGGTTACACGCACTCCTTCTGTGCCGACACCCGCAGCCTCAGGGTTACATGCACTCCTTCTGTGCCGACACCCGCAGCCTCAGGGTTACACGCACTCATTCTGTGCCGACAGCCGCAGCCTCAGGGTTACACGCACTCATTCTGTGCCGACACCCGCAGCCTCAGGGTTACAGATGTGTCCTTCTACATCTTTGCTGCAGTTGCACTAAAAAAATAAAGAATATACAGGACTCTGCGCTATTATATTACCAGGAAGATTGATATGAATGAAACACAATTCACACAGTGTATAGAATATATAAATTTTACTAAATTTGTTGTTGACCGGTCAATATAAGACAATTACACAAGTGATATGAGTATATAATATATTGAATACAATAAATCAGTTGGATCCCAAAAAAAAAAATGTTGCTAGATATATAAAAATGAATAAACGTGATACAATTGGTACCGTGGGTTTATCCTGATTAATCCACACCTGCAAATAATGTTACAGTTAATGATCGCACTAGGAATATGGTATCTTGTGTTTAATAGTCTCGAACTCTGTGGAGCTTCATATTGTAAATACTGACATCATGGGGCTCTATTTATTAACATCATTATTACTAAAATAAAGTGATAAAGGCTGTTTTGTGTTGTCACACCCTTTTCACGTTATTTTAGTATCACCTATAGTTATTACAGGGCAATTGGATTAGAATTCATAAAATTCTACTCCAACCCCCAGTATCACTTATTTTTAGTAAAGCAGATCCCATTTCCCATAACTGTAATGGGAAATGTGATCCTTCCATAGTTACTAAATATAAATTGTAAAAAAATACCGGAAAAAGCCCTGTGATAATAACGTCACCTGGAGGTGGCGTTATCCAGGGTCTCCCCCGGTTACCGGACTCCTGCCCTGCTCTAACGGGGAGAGCCGGCCCCAGTGATCAGCTGTGTGGTCTAAACAGATCACACGCTGATCACTGCTACACACACCACACGCTGATCACTGCTACACACACACCACACGCTGATCACTGCTACACACACCACACGCTGATCACTGCTACACACACACCACACGCTGATCACTGCTACACACACCACACGCTGATCACTGCTACACACACCACACGCTGATCACTGCTACACACACCACACGCTGATCACTGCTACACACACCACACGCTGATCACTGCTACACACACCACACGCTGATCACTGCTACACACACCACACGCTGATCACTGCTACACACACCACACGCTGATCACTGCTACACACACCACACGCTGATCACTGCTACACACACCACACGCTGATCACTGCTACACACACCACACGCTGATCACTGCTACACACACCACACGCTGATCACTGCTACACACACCACACGCTGATCACTGCTACACACACCACACACTGATCACTGCTACACACACCACACGCTGATCACTACTACACACACACCACACGCTGATCACTGCTACACACACACCACACGCTGATCACTGCTACACACACCACACGCTGATCACTGCTACACACACCACACGCTGATCACTGCTACACACACCACACGCTGATCACTACTACACACACACCACACGCTGATCACTGCTACACACACCACACGCTGATCACTACTACACACACACCACACGCTGATCACTGCTACACACACCACACGCTGATCACTGCTACACACACCACACGCTGATCACTGCTACACACACCACACGCTGATCACTGCTACACACACCACACGCTGATCACTGCTACACACACCACACGCTGATCACTGCTACACACACCACACGCTGATCACTGCTACACACACCACACGCTGATCACTGCTACACACACCACACGCTGATCACTGCTACACACACCACACGCTGATCACTGCTACACACACCACACGCTGATCACTGCTACACACACCACACGCTGATCACTGCTACACACACCACACGCTGATCACTGCTACACACACCACACGCTGATCACTGCTACACACACCACACGCTGATCACTGCTACACACACCACACGCTGATCACTGCTACACACACCACACGCTGATCACTGCTACACAGACCACACGCCGATCACTGCTACACACACCACACGCTGATCACTGCTACACACACCACACGCTGATCACTGCTACACACACCACACGCTGATCACTGCTACACACACCACACGCTGATCACTGCTACACACACCACACGCTGATCACTGCTACACACACCACACGCTGATCACTGCTACACACACCACACGCTGATCACTGCTACACACACCACACGCTGATCACTGCTACACACACCACACGCTGATCACTGCTACACACACCACACGCTGATCACTGCTACACACACCACACGCTGATCACTGCTACACACACCACACGCTGATCACTGCTACACACACCACACGCTGATCACTGCTACACACACCACACGCTGATCACTGCTACACACACCACACGCTGATCACTACTACACACACACCACACGCTGATCACTGCTACACACACCACACGCTGATCACTACTACACACACACCACACGCTGATCACTGCTACACACACCACACGCTGATCACTGCTACACACACCACACGCTGATCACTGCTACACACACCACACGCTGATCACTGCTACACACACCACACGCTGATCACTGCTACACACACCACACGCTGATCACTGCTACACACACCACACGCTGATCACTGCTACACACACCACACGCTGATCACTGCTACACACACCACACGCTGATCACTGCTACACACACCACACGCTGATCACTGCTACACACACCACACGCTGATCACTGCTACACACACCACACGCTGATCACTGCTACACACACCACACGCTGATCACTGCTACACACACCACACGCTGATCACTGCTACACACACCACACGCTGATCACTGCTACACACACCACACGCTGATCACTGCTACACACACCACACGCTGATCACTGCTACACAGACCACACGCTGATCACTGCTACACACACCACACGCTGATCACTGCTACACACACCACACGCTGATCACTGCTACACACACCACACGCTGATCACTGCTACACACACCACACGCTGATCACTGCTACACACACCACACGCTGATCACTGCTACACACACCACACGCTGATCACTGCTACACACACCACACGCCGATCACTGCTACACACACACCACGCCGATCACTGCTACACACACACCACACGCTGATCTCTGCTACACACACCACATACTGATACAGTGTAAAACAAAAGTTAATAAAAGAAATAACTTACCTGACTCCAGGGACCGGTGATCGGGGCTCCGGTGATGTCTCCCCTCCGGTCAGCTGGTCTCCCATGCTGCACTGTGGCCCGGTCATCAGGTGATCGGGTACCAGTGCAGTATGGGATATCACCTGACCGGAGGACATGGAAGACAGCACCGGAGCCCGGATCATGAAGGTTAGTGTAATTAAGGTAGAGTGGGGGGTTTCCGCGATTGTGGGGGGCTTAATGACGGGGCCAGGGCTTAACAACGGGGGCAGGGCTTTGCGCCGGGGGGTAGCAGTGGCGGCCGGTCGGCGCATGCGTGGGGCACTAGTCACGGTATTTTTTGCGAAAATACCGTGACTAGTGTGCGGATGGGATTCGCAGGGACAGAGCTTTATCGCAAGCTCTGTCCCTGCAAGGAATTTGTAGTAAATCCCTGTGACATTGACAATGCGAATTCAGTCGGTAATATCACACTACAATCTGCATTACCAAAGTGGATTGTAGTAATAAGAGCCCTATGTGAGCTTCAAATGCATATTGTAGGTCCACATCCAAGTGAATTGATATGTGCAGGTGTGGGAGGAGGCTGCTGTGCTCGGAGAGACCGGGGTAAAGCGTATATTTTTATTTTATTTTTATTTTTTTTTCACCAAAAATAAATTTTAAGTCGTAATGCAAAAAAGATGCCTCACAGGACCTGGCGCCCTGAGAAATGGGCTTTTTAGTGCAACTGCAGCAAAGATGTAGAAGGACACATCTGTACACACAATCATTCCGTGGTGACGTCTGCAACATTGCCTCTCAGGCTTGATTCTGCAATGATGCCCTAGAAGGATGATGTCCATGTGCGCCGCGCCCTAGAAGGATGATGTCCACGTACGTGGCACCCTAGAAGGATGACGTCCACATATGCCGTGCCCTAGAAGGATGACCTCCATGTACGCGACACAGAGTCTGAAGATATTCTGATTAGCTCCATGTTTCTGCAAGTGTTGCTCTGGGCGGTGCGGTGGCTCCCGGCGGTAAGAACACTTTTATCACATTTATTGTATGTTCTCAAAAAATATATATTTTTGAGACTCGAATGTTCAACCACATTTTTCTCTAACTGAACTTTTTAATTTGTTTCCAGTGTAGATGAGGCACTAATAGCAGACGGAAAATGTCTTCATTATCTATGCCTAATGGCCACAACTGTGTGCTTTTGTTTTTGTTTTTTTCAAGTTTCTTTTTGGAATCGCATAGTATTATTCAGGGAATTGAGCGTATGTAAAAGTTCAGCAGGATAAGCCAGGTCCGCTCACCATGCTATAGGTCCAGTTCCTCGGGTCACTCTTACCAGTCAGCAGGTGGCTGAAGATAGTGGAGTTTGGGAGGTCCTCGGGCAGGATGCAAGAGGACGAGGTCAGCAGCCAGATGGTGGTGTGGCTGACACTCTGAGAGGGAATCTGAGCCAACTGAGGCTGATTATAGCTACAGTGGGGTAGGCCAAAAAGTGGGGATTGTGTACTTTGAGAGCTACCCAAAATTTGGGAGTCTACTGGACGTTCCCTCGAAAGTGTTATGGCTCCAATTAGAGAACCCAGAAGCAGACCTCGCTGCTTACCTGTCTGGGCGTTGTCGGGTCTTCTCCGTAGCGCATCATCTCGGCCACGTCTGGTCTTCCTGGCCACTGAGGACGCTCCTTCTCCCGGATGGGCGGCAGGAGCTGCTGCTCTTACCCTGACACACCACCTCCTGCACTCTGCTAGCTCCTATGTTGCTGGCGTCCTACGTGCTGATCTCCCCGCCGGCCACGGTGTGTGGGTGCAGCCAACTTCAAGGAGGTCACCTGATGCAGGATCTACCAATGAGTAGGTAGTTCATGGTTCCTTTCCACTTGCAACCAATCAGCAGCAGCTTTTATCTATAAAAGGACTTCCTGGGCGGCCAGCTGTTTGCCAGTGCAACTTCTCTCACCGTGAGTCCTGTCTCTGTGCTCCCACCCTGAACCTTCAGTGTCTGCTATGAATATCAGTCCTAAGACTAAAATATCCATCCCAGCCCGGAACCCAGCCTCTCTGGTCCCAGCCCGGAACCCAGCCTCTCTGGTCCCAGCCCGGAACCCAGCCTCTCTGGTCCCAGCCCGGAACCCAGCCTCTCTGGTCCCAGCCCGGAACCCAGCCTCTCTGGTAGGGCAACTAAGACTCCTGCCTACCAATCGCTCTCCAGACTCTGCCTTCACTCATGGTAATACACAGCAGCTTAGTCTCCTCCTAGTGCATGCTCAGGAACTACAAAAGGCCTTCTAGTACCCAGCGTATCGCTGCCTCACCCGCTCCAGTCCCTGATTCCAGTCTGGGAACACAATCTGTAATACTGCGCAGGCTGCTGTCACTTTGGGCCTCATTCACAGATGGAAGCAGTGGCATTGTCAGACTCATGTGAAAATGTTTTCAGTCTGCGCATGCATCTGAGTAACGCTGCGATTGCGTCCTGATTACCGCTCAGTGACGCAGGTTGAAATCACAGCAGAGAGATGCAATTTCGGTGGGTGTCGCTGGGTGGTAAAAGGGGGGTGTCTAGCCAGATGTTGCACTGACACAGGCAGCCATGGTCCAATGGAGAAACCGCACCTCTATAGGGCTGGTGCAATCTTCTTTGGTGCGACCAATGATGCATCCATATACGCACAGTGACCGGTTAGCTCCACCGCATGTGGGTATCTCAGTAGTAAGACCATCAGCCCTGGAATCTGCATAAAAATAGAAATTTGTAAATTAAAGTATTTAATCACTAAGGGGCCCATTTATCAAAGGGAATTTGAGGTAAATTCCCCGAAAACACCAGTTTTCGGGGGTTTACCTCAAATACTAAGTATCCCCCGGATGTATGAAGGAGGGACCACAGCAGGTATCTCCGATACTTGCTGCGATCCCTCCATTGCCGCCGGCAGCCGCCTCCCCCATAGATTTCTATGGGGGATGCGATGCTGCAAAATGTATCTATCGGGAATGCGAAGCATTCCCGATATTGGCCCCAGCAGCTAACGCTATCTAAAGATAGCGTTAGCCGCTGTAGCCTATGGGGACTTACCGCATATCAGCCGGCGGAGGGATCTGCCAGATCCCTCCGCCGGCAATGGGAGCCGCTCATGTGCAGTCCACGGGACTGCGCATGCGCAGAAGCCCCGACTGCCCTCCGGAGACATCGCAGGTACGGGCTCTTTTCGGAGCCCGTCTCCCTGCATGTCCCGGATAATACATCCGGCAGATAGGATCGCATTTTGCAATGCGATCAGGCGCGGTACTGCATGCCATCATCGCATTGCAAAATGCGATCATTAATAAATGGGCCCTTTAGTGCTCTGCAAGACTCTGCCTTCTCCCCAGACCCTCATCCTCTCATCGGAATCCCCCTCCTCATCTTCCTCATTCTCCTCCATGTGCTGGTCCTGGGGCAGAACCCTCCTCTTACTGCTGGTTGCCATGTTGCTTGCTGGTTCCTGTCCCAGTTCCCACCTAGCATGCAGATTTCTGCCTCTAAAGGGCACATCACCTGCTGAAATTCATCGCCAACTTGTCGAGGTTTGCGGTGATAACGTCATGTCGCGGGTTTGGTGCAATGCTTTTGATAACAGCAAGACAGACATTCAACATTCAAACCCACATGACGCTATCACCGTACACCTCGACAAATTGGCGATGAATTTCTGTTGCTGATGGTGCCCTTAGACACAGGAATCTGATCACACTACGTACCTCAATGTGTGACCATGTCTCCGCCAGCCCCGCCATCTTACAGCTGATGTGCCCTTACACAGGAATATTACGCACCTCAATGTGTGACCATGTCTCCGCCAGCCCCGCCATCTTACAGCTGATGTGCCCTTAGACACAGGAATCTGATCACACTACACACCTCAATGTGTGACCATGTCTCCGCCAGCCCCGCCATCTTACAGCTGATGTGCCCTTAGACACAGGAATATGATCACACTACGTACCTCAGTGTGTGACCATGTCTCCGCCAACCCCGCCATCTTACAGCTGATGTGCCCTTATACACAGGAATCTGATCACACTACACACCTCAATGTGTCACCATGTCTCCGCCAGCCCCGCCATCT
This sequence comes from Taudactylus pleione, assembly GCA_031769625.1. NCBI lineage: Eukaryota > Metazoa > Chordata > Amphibia > Anura > Myobatrachidae > Taudactylus > Taudactylus pleione. Next base: position 562,456 of record JAUIMM010001090.1, read on the forward strand.
TACAGCTGATGGTGCCCTTAGACACAGGAATATCTGATCACACTACGCACCTCAATGTGTGACCATGTCTCCGCCAGCCCCGCCATCTTACAGCTGATGTGCCCTTAGACACAGGAATATGATCACACTACGTACCTCAGTGTGTGACCATGTCTCCGCCAACCCCGCCATCTTACAGCTGATGTGCCCTTAGACACAGGAATCTGATCACACTACGCACATAAATGTGTGACCTTGTCTACACCAGCCCCGCCATCTTACAGCTGATGTGCCCTTAGACACAGGAATATCTGATCACACTACGCACATTAATGTGTGACCATGTCTCCGCCAGCCCCGCCATCTTACAGCTGATGTGCCCTTAGAAACTGGAATCTGATCACACTACGTACCTCAATGTGTGACCATGTCTCCTCCAGCCCCGCCATCTTACAGCTGATGTTGAAACAGTATGACTGATATGAAGTACAGCCTATTGGCCATGAGGGGAAGCAGTGGTCTATGTACCTGCTTTGGCCTGGTGGGAAATCAGAATGAAATACAGAACATAACATGTGAGAGGTCTTGCTACCTTACTTATTGAACTACTCTTGTATTTAGCGCTAAATTGACAGAAATTGGGTCTACTGCTTATTCGTCCTTCATGGCTGCTGTGCGAGGATTCTTAGGGAACAGAAAAAAGGCCCAACCGCATGTCCATCGGGAATTAACTATTGGACAACTACAAGAACATTGTATGTAGATTGTTACTTAAAAAATTACTATTTATATTCCCATCTAGACTTTTCCCTGACAACCTGCCTATCAAGTGATGAACAAGGGGAACGTTCCCACCAAGACATTCTGACAAAGGAGCATCGCTGCCAAGGATGCTGGGACCCTGCATTGATGGGGACTACTGCTGGTTCCTTATTATAGAGCAGGGTTGCCTACCTTTAACATTCTCTTCCCGGGAGAAGCCCGGGTAAGAGATGCAGCAGGGGGCCGACGGGGGCGGGGCTTGACGATTCGCGTCATTAAGCCCCGCCCCCTCGCGGTAACATTTCCGCGATTGGGCACAATTTACATAGGGGGCGGGGCCAAATGCTGTGATTCATGCAGAATCACAGCTTAAGCCCCGCCCCCTTCACGGAGACCCGCGATTGCCGCGGGTATTCTCCCTAATTCTGCCCACTTCACTAGGAAGTGGGGAGAATGCGGGAGAAATGCCTACCCTTCCGGTTGTGCGGGGGGTTACTCGAAAAATCGGGAGCCTCCCGCGAAAACCGGGAGGGTAGGCATGTATGTTATAGAGACCAATGAGACACTGTACAAACGGAAAGCGTCACCAGCCTATTTCCTTAACGCAAAGTGACATTTTATCTTTTAACAATTTACATCGCTAAGAGTTTCTGTGGTTATTAAACGTTTCTGTGGTTTTATTAGAATTTTGTGAATGAATACAATTATAATATATTACATTCTACAGAGATTAATTGAAATATTGACTTTTCTTCCTCTTTTCAGATATAGCTATCAAAGCTTTTATTTGTGTGCATCTAGTATGTGACCAGGGGCAGAACTATGGGAGACAATGGAGGTGCCAGCACTGACGGGGCACCTCCTCCATTGCCCACAATATATTCACCCCACTTAGAGGTGTAACTATGTACCCGGAGTGTACTGTCATGGCCGCCCAATACATGGCACCTATTCCCGGCACCTGAGAAGCCGCCATAACCATATACTATGAGATAGGTAGAAATATAGATATGATATATATAGACAGATAGATAGATATGCACCATATTTATTTTCCTTTTTTAGGGAATTGGGCACCAAATTATAACTTGTCTCCGGGCATCTAGGATGAACTTGCGCCACTGGATGTGACATTATAGTGGAATTCTGACTGATTTTTTTTTTTCCTCTGAATTCAGCGTCTCTAAATTAGGTGAAAACACACATTCACATGCCAGATGCAGGACATTTTATACATTTTGTAGTGTTATTATTATTATTAGCCCTTATTTTTATGGCGCCGTAAGGGTTTTGCAACACCTTACAAAATATGATAGACTTGTATGTAGGTCTATCATGTTAAGTGCGACCTTACAACGGGTCATCCGAGACCAATATAGCCAGAAAAATGTATCAATGTTTAGTAAAATCATAGTTTCCTAACAACATGCTAGTGATCACATGTATGTGTATATGACGCTGTCACACAGAGCCTGCACACTGACTGCACTGATCACATGTATGTGTATGACGCTGTCACACAGAGCCTGCACACTGACTGCACTGATCACATGTATGTGTATATGACGCTGTCACACAGAGCCTGCACACTGACTGCACTGATCACATGTATGTGTATATGACGCTGTCACACAGAGCCTGCACACTGCCTGCACTGATCACATGTATGTGTATGACGCTGTCACACAGAGCCTGCACACTGACTGCACTGATCACATGTATGTGTATATGACGCTGTCACACAGAGCCTGCACACTGACTGCACTGATCACATGTATGTGTATATGACGCTGTTACACAGAGCCTGCACACTGACTGCACTGATCACAGGTATGTGTATATGACGTCTGCACACTGACTACACTGATCACATGTATGTGTATATGACGCTGTCACACAGAGCCTGCACTAATCACATGTATGTGTATATGACGCTGTCACACAGAGCCTGCACTGATCACATGTATGTGTATATGACGCTGTCACACAGAGCCTGCACACTGCCTGCACTGATCACATGTATGTGTATGACGCTGTCAAACAGAGCCTGCACACTGACTGCACTGATCACATGTATGTGTATATGACGCTGTCACACAGAGCCTGCACACTGAGTGCACTGATCACATGTATGTGTATATGACGCTGTCACACAGAGCCTGCACACTGCCTGCACTGATCACATGTATGTGTATGACGCTGTCACACAGAGCCTGCACACTGACTGCACTGATCACATGTATGTGTATATGACGCTGTCACACAGAGCCTGCACACTGACTGCACTGATCACATGTATGTGTATATGATGCTGTCACACAGAGCCTGCACACTGACTGCACTGATCACATGTATGTGTATATGACGCCTGCACACTGACTGCACTGATCACATGTATGTGTATATGACGCTGTCACACAGAGCCTGCACACTGACTGCACTGATCACATGTATGTGTATATGACGCCTGCACATTGACTGCACTGATCACATGTATGTGTATGACGCTGTCACACAGAGCCTGCACAGTGACTGCACTGATCACATGTATGTGTATGTGACGCCTGCACAGTGACTGCACTGATCACATGTATGTGTATATGACGCTGTCACACAGAGCCTGCACAGTGACTGCACTGATCACATGTATGTGTATATGACGTCTGCACACTGACTGCACTGATCACATGTATGTGTATATGACTCTGTCACACAGAGCCTGCACACTGACTGCACTGATCACATGTATGTGTATATGACGCTGTCACACAGAGCCTGCACACTGACTGCACTGATCACATGTATGTGTATATGACGCCTGCACACTGACTGCACTGATCACATGTATGTGTATATGACGCTGTCACACAGAGCCTGCACACTGACTGCACTGATCACATGTATGTGTATATGACGCTGTCACACAGAGCCTGCACACTGCCTGCACTGATCACATGTATGTGTATGACGCTGTCACACAGAGCCTGCACACTGACTGCACTGATCACATGTATGTGTATATGACGCTGTCACACAGAGCCTGCACACTGCCTGCACTGATCACATGTATGTGTATATGACATCTGCACAGTGACTGCACTGATCACATGTATGTGTATATGACACTGTCACGCAGAGCCTGCACTGATCACGTGTGCGTATGACGCTGTGACTGCACTGATCACATGTATGTGTGTATGATGCTGTCACACAGAGCCTGCACATTGACTGCACTGATCACATGTATGTGTATATGACATCTGCACAGTGACTGCACTGATCACATGTATGTGTATATGACACTGTCACGCAGAGCCTGCACTGATCACGTGTGCGTATGACGCTGTGACTGCACTGATCACATGTATGTGTGTATGATGCTGTGACTGCACTGATCACATGTATGTGTGTATGACGCTGTGACTGCACTGATCACATGTATGTGTGTATGACGCTGTGACTGCACTGATCACATGTATGTGTATGACGCTGTGACTGCACTGATCACATGTATGTGTGTATGACGCTGTGACTGCACTGATCACATGTATGTGTGTATGACGCTGTGACTGCACTGATCACATGTATGTGTGTATGACGCTGTGACTGCACTGATCACATGTATGTGTGTATGACGCTGTGACTGCACTGATCACATGTATGCGTACATGATGCTGTGACAGCACTGATCACATGTATGTGTATGACGCTGTCACACAGAGCCTGCACGGTGACTGCACTGATCACATGTATGTGTATATGATGCTGTCACACAGAGCCTGCACACTGACTGCACTGATCACATGTATGCGTACATGATGCTGTGACAGCACTGATCACATGTATGTGTATGACGCTGTCACACAGAGCCTGCACAGTGACTGCACTGATCACATGTATGTGTATATGATGCTGTCACACAGAGCCTGCACACTGACTGCACTGATCACATGTATGCGTACATGATGCTGTGACAGCACTGATCACATGTATGTGTATATGACGCCTGCACAGTGACTGCACTGATCACATGTATGTGTATGACGCCTGCACACTGACTGCACTGATAACATGTATGTGTATATGATGCTGTCACACAGAGCCTGCACTGATAACATGTATGTGTATATGACACTGTCACACAGAGCCTGCACACTGACTGCACTGATCACATGTATGTGTATATGACGCCTGCACAGTGACTGCACTGATCACATGTATGTGTATATGACGTCTGCACACTGACTACACTGATCACATGTATGTGTATATGACGCTGTCACACAGAGCCTGCACTAATCACATGTATGTGTATATGACGCTGTCACACAGAGCCTGCACTGGTCACATGTATGTGTATATGACGCTGTCACACAGAGCCTGCACTAATCACATGTATGTGTATATGACACTGTCACACAGAGCCTGCACACTGACTGCACTGATCACATGTATGTGTATATGACGCCTGCACACTGACTGCACTGATCACATGTATGTGTATATGACACCTGCACAGTGACTGCACTGATCACATGTATGTGTATATGACGCTGTCACACAGAGCCTGCACACTGACTGCACTGATCACATGTATGCGTACATGATGCTGTGACAGCACTGATCACATGTATGTGTATGACGCTGTCACACAGAGCCTGCACTGATCACATGTATGTGTATATGACGCTGTCACACAGAGCCTGCACACTGACTGCACTGATCACATGTATGTGTATATGACGCTGTCACACAGAGCCTGCACAGTGACTGCACTGATCACATGTATGTGTATGACGCCTGCACACTGACTGCACTGATAACATGTATGTGTATATGACACTGTCACACAGAGCCTGCACACTGACTGCACTGATCACATGTATGTGTATAAGACGCCTGCACAGTGACTGCACTGATCACATGTATGTGTATATGACACTGTCACACAGAGCCTGCACACTGACTGCACTGATCACATGTATGTGTATATGACGCCTGCACAGTGACTGCACTGATCACATGTATGTGTGTATGACGTCTGCACACTGACTACACTGATCACATTTATGTGTATATGACGCTGTCACACAGAGCCTGCACACTGACTGCACTGATCACATGTATGTGTATGTGACGCCTGCACACTGACTGCACTGATCACATGTATGTGTATGACGCTGTCACACAGAGCCTGCACTGATCACATGTATGTGTATATGACGCTGTCACACAGAGCCTGCACACTGACTGCACTGATCACATGTATGTGTATATGACGCTGTCACACAGAGCCTGCACAGTGACTGCACTGATCACATGTATGTGTATGACGCCTGCACACTGACTGCACTGATAACATGTATGTGTATATGACACTGTCACACAGAGCCTGCACACTGACTGCACTGATCACATGTATGTGTATAAGACGCCTGCACAGTGACTGCACTGATCACATGTATGTGTATATGACACTGTCACACAGAGCCTGCACACTGACTGCACTGATCACATGTATGTGTATATGACGCCTGCACAGTGACTGCACTGATCACATGTATGTGTGTATGACGTCTGCACACTGACTACACTGATCACATTTATGTGTATATGACGCTGTCACACAGAGCCTGCACACTGACTGCACTGATCACATGTATGTGTATGTGACGCCTGCACACTGACTGCACTGATCACATGTATGTGTATGTGACGCCTGCACAGTGACTGCACTGATCACATGTATGTGTATGTGACGCCTGCACAGTGACTGCACTGATCACATTTATGTGTATATGACGCTGTCACACAGAGCCTGCACACTGACTGCACTGATCACATGTATGTGTATATGACGCCTGCACACTGACTGCACTGATCACATGTATGTGTATGTGACGCCTGCACAGTGACTGCACTGATCACATGTATGTGTATGTGACGCCTGCACAGTGACTGCACTGATCACATGTATGTGTATGTGACGCCTGCACAGTGACTGCACTGATCACATGTATGTGTATATGACGCTGTCACACAGAGCCTGCACTAATCACATGTATGTGTATATGACGCTGTCACACAGAGCCTGCACTGATCACATGTATGTGTATATGACGCTGTCACACAGAGCCTGCACTGATCACATGTATGTGTATGTGACGCCTGCACACTGACTGCACTGATCACATGTATGTGTATATAACGTCTGCACACTGACTGCACTGATCACATGTGTGTATGACGCTGTCACACAGAGCCTGCACTGATCACATGTATGTGTATATGACGCTGTCACACAGAGCCTGCACTGATCACATGTATGTGTATATGACGCTGTCACACAGAGCCTGCACACTGACTGCACTGATCACATGTATGCGTACATGATGCTGTGACAGCACTGATCACATGTATGTGTATGACGCTGTCACACACTGCCTGCACTGATCACATGTATGTGTATATGACGCTGTCACACAGAGCCTGCACACTGACTGCACTGATCACATGTATGTGTATATGACGCCGACGCTGTGACTGCACTGATCACATGTATGTGTGTATGACGCTGTGACTGCACTGATCACATGTATGTGTGTATGACGCTGTGACTGCACTGATCACATGTATGTGTGTATGACGCTGTGACTGCACTGATCACATGTATGTGTGTATGATGCTGTGACTGCACTGATCACATGTATGTGTGTATGACGCTGTGACTGCACTGATCACATGTATGTGTGTATGACGCTGTGACTGCACTGATCACATGTATGTGTGTATGACGCTGTGACT